>WKFP01014733.1:1077143-1109383 GCA_011057875.1 Pterocles orientalis | reverse complement strand
AGAAAATGGGAAAGCGTGAGGCATTGGAGTGACACTTCCAGAGCTCTCTCCAGACCTGGCTGCTTTATTCTTTATCTACAGACCCCACTGGCTTTAAGATTTGTGGTGGGGAAAAAAAATAATAAAGTGTTTTTGGACCCTTAAGTTAACTGGATTGTTTCTTTCAGTAGCAGCCACAGATTTTGTGGGTAAATTGTATCGTGAAGAGGAATATAAAGAAATTCCACGGTCACTGTAGAGCTGTAATTGTTTTAAGCTTTAAGTATGATGTTGCAAGAGTGGGAGTATCTGGCGTGTGTCAACCTACTCTCGTTTCAAACAGCTGTTTAATGAGAGCTTCTTGTAAGATCCCCCGTTAAGAATAGACCATAATGAGTATGATGAAACCATCTCATCCTTGAAAACAAATTCCTTTTCATGGCTTAATTAAAAGTGCTCCTAATACTTCTGTGAGCATACATGATAACTTAGGAAAGCCTCTGTTTTAATTTATATAAAGCAGTCTCAATTAAGAAGTAAAAGAGATAATACGTTGCTTTAATATTATATAGTAAAAACTGTTCTTATTTCTGAACTACCATTATCTTCTAATCAAATACAACGTGTGTCTTAACAGTTCAACAGCTTTCCCCAGGAGACTAGCACTTTCTTGTGTGCTTTTAGTTGTGTCTTAGTGTGACAGAAGAAATACTGGAGACTAGAGCAACTGACTCTGGTGGGCATGGTTTATTGCTGAATTTTTGGGGTAGGAATTTACAGATGACTGAACCTTGTGAACTATTTAAGCCCAAATTTTCTATCAGCAGGCAGGGCTAGTTAAAGTTGGGTGTGCAATGAGCAACAGCACAATTTGCCCAAAATACAACACCGGTGAAATGTTCTACAGGATGGGTTTGTGTTAGGGAATCTTGGTGAGAAGAAGCTGGATCACCAGGTTTGGACAGAGCAGGCATCCTGGACCTGTGGCTGGGCTGCTTCGGTGAGCCATCACTGCTGCCCTGGTGCAAATAAAATCCAAATGTAGGAGAAAAGCATTGCCTGCTGCTCCCCACCGCTGGCAATTCCTGCGCCTGTTCTTCTTTCTGCTTCTCATTTGTCACGGTGAAATGTCATTCGCTGTTTGTCGTTTCTGTGAAAGATGCTAGGAAAGATGCTAATTAAAGAAAGAAATGTTGATTTGAGAGAAAATTGCCAAAGTGAGCATTGTAAAAGAACAACTGTTTCCTTATGTTTGTCTGAAATTGCTCTCCCCTTGGGAGAAGTGTAAAACTACGAGTCGCTTGTGCAGGGACTTCCCAGCCTGCGTTACGTGAGGATGGGGGTACTGGAAATCAGATTGTGTCCAAACCAAATCCTTCACAGGGCTCTCTCTGACATACTGGAAAATCAGTGAATTAATGGCAGCGAAATGCATTAGAACCACCCTTAAAAGGGATCATAGAATGGTTTGGGTTGGAAAGGACCTTAAAGACCATCCAGTTCCAGCCCCTGCCATGGGCCGGGACACCTCCCACTAGCCCAGGTTGCTCAAAGCCTCATCCAGCCTGGCCTTGAACCCCTCCAGGGATGGGGCATCCACCGGGAAGAAGTTGTGGGGAAGTCTCAGTCAGTTGTGGGGAAGTGGGGAAGTCAGAGTAGCCAGTGGTGTTACAGGGCAAACTAATCACGAACTTCCCGTGTAGATGTTGTCTTGCAACAAAGGTATTTTCCTGGTCCTCTATCCCTTCGATCTCTTTTAGGTGCAGCATTTTGTTTTCTCAACAGAAGGCATGCTGTTGTTTGGACAGTGTACTCTGATTTATTCCCTCGATTGTTTTCACATTGTCAAGTTTTCTGTACTTAGTAGAGACGTGCTGTATCTGCGTGCCAGCAGAGGTTGTGTGGTTCATCACTTGCAGTCATGGGAGATTCAAACCTAGTAGTTAAATGGTGACTTGATCCGTATTGCAAACCCTGACCTCTTGCACTGCGGCACCAAAATAGGTGTTATTAGCAAAAGGATAATTAAAAAAAATAATGACTCGAAGGCTTTGTTTTTGTATCGATTGCTGATACGTCTTCCCAGTGATCAGGCTGTCACCTGCATTGCTAACCCTTGGCAATCTAACCCTGCTAAAACCTGATCTTCTCTCAGTTCTACCGATACTGCAGACTCTAATTTTTAGCAATTTTTGTTTTTTCCTTGCAAATCTGTCGATCACACCAAACAATGTAGGTGTGAGCTGTCTCGCTCGTGCTCTCCTTCACACCTAGCTGCCTCCCTGTCTTTTCTTGGTGGGTTGTTGCAGACGGATTTGCTTTCATGCTAGATAAGAGATCAAATTCTTTAGCAGAAACACTGCCCCTAGTAGTATTGTTTGCAAGTTTTGTTAATTGCTCGTTGATGGTGCCTTGGTTTGCTGTTAGTCTGTTGTCTCCTCTAAAAAGAGGTAGATTTGCTGTACTGAGTAATGTTCATAATTCCCCTCCTACTTTGCCGAAACGCTAGTTGTGAAAAGCTAAGAGATTGCAAATGTCAGGCATGGTACCCAGGAGGACAATCTACCCATCAATGCTGAAATGATTTGAACTAGTGAACTCTTGTTAAAACTGTTAATTGCTTTTTTAAAAACACTTAATGGAAATTGCCACATTTAAGTAGTCCATAAAACTGTGATGACACCAGCTTTAATCAGGTGTCATGAAAACTCATACATAATAAGCTACCTGGCCTGATAACTTTGACGGTGGATATCAGTCACGACAGCCTGGTGTTTACAGTCCTGGATCTCTCTGGAAGAGAAGAATCATGTATTTATTTTACTTTTGAGGAGACTCTTCTCTAAAATGCACCTTTATGTGAAATAAAGCTTATTGAAGAGAATGACCCCAGTGAACTCAGAAGTCTGTAGGGTAAGGTTGTGCTGCTTGGTTCTGAATATTTCATATTGGAGTATGCTAATTTCTGTGGTGACCTTGCTGCAGACTCAAAATAACCACGGAGAGCTGAATTAAAGCCACTGTGCTGTGTCTTCTGCAGGGTGTTTGGTTGATTCCAAAGGGCAAAATGCTACAAGGAGGAATCTCTGGTGCTGGGCAGTAGAGTCCTGAGAATTACCAGCTAATACAGTTACTCAGGACCAGATTTTAAAGAATACCAGATGTTTATGTGACATACATTTTTTTTTTAAATACCAAATGAGTTAACCACAAATCCCACAGAAAGCTTAGATGGGCACTTGAAGGGTTCGTGAAGATGCTGTGAGAGGTCTGTTCGCATCTTCAAGCTGTCTGCAGAAGTTGATGGAGAATGGTGTAGGTGGAAATAACCACACTTCTTTCCTGGACTGTGTATCAGCATGTGACCCATCAGAAAAGAACTTTTGAAAGAAGAGTGAGCATTAGGTGAAGATGTTCGTGTGGGAAAGGAACATTTAGGTTCTGTGTATCCAGATGTCATTCTGAGTCTTGACGACAGCAGTCTGCAGCCTGCACAGAGGCTGATGGCAGCAGGCGTGCTGGCCTCGCTCCCCTTCTTCATTGAAAGGGCTTCCTCTCCTCCAATCTTCTGAAAACGGTGTCATTAATTGCTGTGCTTATCAGCAGTCTCTGAAGAGGGTCTGAAAATAGAAGTGGCCCGATGAAGTGACACACTTTCTAACCCTTTTCAATGGATGCTTTTAGGTCACAGCGTCATAGTAGGGCACCGCATTAAATGTTAGAACCCTGTTCTGTTCCTGGTGGTGTTTTTTGTCCATCACATTGCACCTTTTCTGCACATAGCATATACACATATTTTATCATACACTTAAAAAAACAAATCTTTGGTCACTGTCAACTTCTTTTCTCTCTTGACACTAAGAAATAAGTTGAACAGAGCTGTGGTAGCAGTGGTACTGCCAGAATGGGCTATTTTAAGTAGAATGTTGGTAGCAAAAATTGGTATAAAAATGCTAGAAATCGGCAAGCCTGGTGGCTTCCCCTTTGTGTCTGTCGTGGTTTGGCCTGGCTGGTGGTCAAACATCACGCAGCCGCTCGCTCACCCTCCCCCCTCCATTCCCAGGAGGGGGGAGAAGTAAAGGGGTGAAGAGAAAAGAGACTCGTGGGTTGAGATAAGAATAATTTAATATTTAAACTACAATAAAATAGAAAATAATGATACTAATAGTGATACTAATGATAGTAATAATGTACTAACATAAGAATATAAAAACATACAAATAGACAGTGCAGCCACTCACCACCTGATGACCAAGGCTCAGCCTGTTCCCAGCTAACAATTCCGGAGCAGATAAGAATCCCAAAACTGCAATCCTGGAAAAGACAAGAGTCTGAGGGGCCAAGAGCTGACTGAGAGAGAGAGAGAGATGACCTAGAGAGAGCGAACTTCTAGACAGATCCTCATCTATCCTGTCTCAGTCTTAAGCCTGAGGTCAAATCCTGGGCTGGTCACTTCTCCTGCCCCTGCAGACACGGGCACAGCAGAGGAGCTGGAAAGTCCTTGAGTGTCCTGGCAGCAGCTCTGCCCATCAGTGTGTGATCAGCTTCTCCCCAGCACAAGCCCAAACAGCCTTGCACCAGCTGCTGGGAAGAGAGTTCGCTCTGTCCCAGCCGACACCAGCACAGTGTCGTGCAGAGTTTCTGCTGTACTGGGATGATGTTTCTTTTTTTCATACTTAAAGTTTTCTACTGGCTCTTACCACAAGTTATTTGAGGAAACTTCAGGATATAAGCTTGAATTCCAGTGATCTTCCTTAAAGAAGCTCTTTCACTTCTTTGGGGGTAAAAGTTCCCTTTATGAAACCAGTTTAATTTACTAACAATGCCGAGTTTGAGCAGAGCTTTGGAGGCATGCAGAGGTGCAGGTGGTCCATCTTTCTAATGATGGGATGTTTTCAAGAAACAAAGCCTTACTGAAATTCCTGAAATTAGTGTGTACAGCGATTGGATCTCAGGAGGTGTATTTCAGAGGGAAGATTTCTTTGATGGCCAATGCTTTCTTGATTTGAAGTTGTCCTTCGTCAGAGCGCTTAGCTACTTTTAGATTAATGATGTATCCAGCTTCACACTGAGAAGAGAGACTCTCTTCACTCTTTGAGTTGGCAAAGTGTATGAATAAAACCTTAGAAACTTAGAATTTTTAAAAATGAGAAGTATTTTTCTTTTTTCTTTTTCTTTTCAGTTCAAAACTGTATTTTTGGAAAACAATATTGGAAAACCTGTCAATTTGCAGAGGACTGAACACTGTCGCTTTGGGAAAGTCTGTATGTTCGTCTCCGTGAGAAATTATTTTTAATTTCTTACGGTTTGGTTTTGGTTTGCTTTTTATTGGGGGGCTGAAAAAGAGTTTATTGTGCTGATTTCATGGGCTGTCAGAGAGAGGTATGGACTAAAGTGTCTTGTCCTGAAGCAGGTTTGGAGATGAGGTGGGTTACTGGTTAATATTGGTTTGTACCTTTGCTGCCAATAACCTGAATTTTCCCAGAGCCCCTGTGCAGCAGCTCCTTGCCTCTGAAGTTATGAAAGCACATAAATAAAAGTAAATATGAAATATGAAGTAATGTGTCTTTATTACACTTATGTGATATTTTTTAAAACCTTATTTACCTGAGATCCTGATATTTTCTACAATTAGCATTACTTTTTAAAATATAAACCCCAAGTAGTGCAGACAGATTACCAGAAGAGCTAAAGGTAATTGAAAGCAGAAAATTTACAGTGGAAGTTTAAAATAACTTTTTTTTTTGAGGCAGCTGTTCTAAATGGTGTGTTCTTAGTCTTCCTTCTCCAAAGGGAAATTTTGTCTCTTCAAGTCAGGACAATAAATAATGGTGAAAGAACCACCACGAAAACATCACTGAATTATTAATTTGCCAGAAACACTATCTCAGAAGAAAAAAACCTCTTCAGGATAGTACTGGCATGTAAAATACTCATTATCCACCTACCGCATAAGGATCTGCACAGATAAGTGATGCTGCTGGGCTCACAAACCTGAGACCAAGGAAAGAACTGAACCAGATTTTGAAGGCTACATTTTTTAAAAAATAAACTAGTGATTTTTTTTTTAAATATCCAGCTCAAGGTATACCTTCATTGTCATTCAGATGGGGAATACCTGTGTTATGAAATCAAGCTGTAAGGTGTCATGAACGTAACACAAGCCTTGTGAGTCCCAGTCCCTGTTTCTGCAACCTCATATCCTTTAACCTTGGGTGTCTTTACAAATTAAAGGTACAGAAGAAAGGTGAAATTTAAACAGTGGATCATTTACTACATTGTAACAGTTCAATCATGGGTGCTGCAAAGTCAGTGTTATATTAACTTCCAAATAGTCTCTACCTAAGTTCTTGTTGTGGTTTAACCCCAGCCAGCAGCAATCCTAGTTTTCTAGCTGTGCGTTTGGCTGCTTATGAAATGTCATATAAAAAAGGATGTTTGGGTAAGAAATCATCACCTCTGTTCTCCCAGAGGCAGCGGTTGTGTGTTACATCAGGTTTGCTTTCAGAATGGAATTTACTACAAAGTACATCATATAAATTAAAATAATACTGACATAAGGTAGTCGGAAACAGTGCTTGATGGTTCCTATTGGAAATTTTTTTGATATTTCTCAAATGGAGTTTCAGCAACAATTTCTGAATGTGTGTCAACAGATGTCTTCCCAGGGGGTGTTTGTTCCTGGTCCTGACCGCAGTGGAAGTTCGTTACCCACCGTACAGATTATTTCGTCTGTATTTCATTATTTGCATCACAGCTGTCTAATTGGCAGCTATAGAGTGTTTTAACACCTGGATTAACAAGGGCTTTGTCTATCATATATAGAAGAGAAAAGAGGATTTGAGCTTTTATAAACTAAAGGTATTTTACAGGACAGTAACTGATGCAATTGCAGTATGCTTCCTGTTATTTAAAATAAGGTCAGTTGTCACTGAGAGCTTCAGGGGTTTCCCCGCTGCTCCTATTCCCCTCCTGTTAGACAGTCTGGGAGCTTGCCAAAGGGAAGATCTGTAAGAGTTTGATCCCCAAACTGCTGAACCCCAAACCAATAAAATAATTTTTTAGAAAAAATGTAGTACAGTAGCAGTGGGTACCTACAGATATGTACGTGATGGCTCTGTTTCAATGCTGTGGGGTTTAGTTGGTGTAGATGTGTGCGATGCCCAATCTGCATTTCTGAAGGCTGGTGTCTTGCTTGTATCTGATTCCGGTATTTGTACAGTTCACAGGAATCCTTCAAGGGTTTATTTGTTCATCTGGGATGGAGAGAGTGCACCATGTAAAATAATATGTCAGCTTGTAAACTGCATGTACGGCAGCGAGATGGGAGCTCATTGCACTTTTATTACAGGACCTTGAATCAGGCTTGTTCTGCTGCCAAGTCCCCAAACGCCTCCTTGCAGTGTGCCTGGAATTCACTTTTCTGGAATCGTTTTTTTTGGTGTATATTTATGTGTCTTTTCAGGCTCTTTGATTGCTTCCCAAATGAGAGGTGGGAGGGATGCAGCCAGCGCAGCTGGGACGCTTCTGCATTTTGGGTCCTTCCTAGGGAGTTCAGAGCAAGACATGAGGTCCACCGACATGAGCAAAATATTGTAATCTGTGCTTTGCAGGACGTGCTGAACTGGTCTGGCTTTGTCTGCCCGGTCTCATGGTTCCTGCTGTGCGGCACATTGATTTTTGTGCATTTTCTTGGCAGTATGGAGGTCTCGGTCCTCCTCTGTGCCCCATGAAGTGGCATGATATGTCCTGCTGGCTGGCCACCAAGCAGCAGCAGGCTGTGGTGGGACACAGTAGGTCAGAGCAGAGGGAAGAAAAGATGCCAACAGTGTTCCTGCCAAGGATGGCTTCTTCCTCTATTTCCTCTATTTCAGCCTCTATTTCAGGGAAGTGGTTTTAATACATACCGAGCTCCTTTGTGTATGGAGTGGTGATGTCTGAGGGATGTACGTTAGAGAAACTTAGAAAATTTATGAACTTAACTTGCCCACGGTGGACTTAGTGGGATATGTGAAAGTATTTCTGTTCACAAAATGACTGCTTTCAGTCACAGCGTTTTCTTAAGCCTGTAAAAACTGTCTGTTAGTCGTGTTGTCTTGCTGGTAACGGCTACAATGTTGGACAGCACTGTTGCTTCAATCTTTTTTTAATCTTCTCTCACCATCTCTCCAGTAGCTGATCTGCTGTGACAAGGAAGCTTTTTGGACTCTCTCGTGCCTCTTCTTTCCTTGGCAGAGTGGTGCTTATCTACTCACAGGTTGCTGCTTTGCGAGACGGGATGAATCACATTTCGAAACGAGCTGCTGTGTCGTCTCGTGCTCTAGAGGAGCTAACTTGTTATTTTACTGCTCTTCGTATCCTTATGACAGCTTGTCAGAGAAGTTTTGCTTTATTTTTCTTTTCCTTTCATCGTTGTTGACTAATTAGTAGCCAAACAGACAGCATTTGTTTTTGTTATCAAACTGGTAGTAATTTAAGAGTTGGATGCAACCCAAAGCTCTGGAACCAAATAATGAACTCGGGGTATGGTCAGATGGAGACGTGACTCAGAGTACCGGCTGGGTGCTTGCAAAGCAGGACCTGGGCGGGCAATTTCCCGTCCGTGGTGAAGGTTTTTATATTCTGGGATATCTCAAAACAATCATGATGAGTTTTGAAATGCCATTTTAACAGTTAACAATAAACAATTTAAGCTGTCATGCTCTAGAATCAGGGGGAATTGGACTGAGAAGAAATTTTGGACCCAACTCTCATCTCCTTTATTTGTTTAAACAAGAAGCAACCGGTGAAGCAGACTGCTCTTTGTGCTCATCCAAGCCCTGTAAAAGGGGATCAGAACGGAAGCCCCTCAGTAGAGTTGTTGTCTCCTAAAGATGAATGGTTGTCAAACAGCACATTTGAGCTCCATGTGACTTTGTGGGTGACAGATTCACTGTATTTTGTGTGTTTATTTTCACCTGGCTGCAAACGGGAAGGCCATTCTTGACCAAGGGACCTCTTTGTCCAAAGGAGTTAAACAGCCACGTATTCGTGTCGTTTGCAGAGTAACTAGTGCCCTGTTTTTTTCAGCCAGTGATTAATTGCACAGAGCAATAGGTGACACGCAGCCATTTTTCATACCGAACGCGATTCTGGATGGGAAGACGTGTGGCACTCCGCATCCCGCGACTCCCCAACAAAGCAGCGATGGAGAACAGACCTTCTCGCTGGCAGGTTTCCCGAACTGCCTCGCCTCATGCGAGGAGACTCTATCACCTTCCCACAGTGGGACCAGATGTCCCAACACAGAATGTAATATTGCAAAGACGGGAAAAAAATTAGGTAAAAAGCTCTGAGAACTAATTTCTGTTTTGTTGAACAGTTGGAGAGCTCCTGGCCATGGCGTCTCAAACCTGACAAAATTAGCCCTAAGTCACTGATTTTACATCCCATTTGGCAGCAGAAAATCTTCCAAAGCATTCGAATTCTGCTTTCCTTCATCAGCTCCATTGGGAGGTAAAATAATTTAGAGTAAAGGGATTATTGTGTTTCAGGCCTGGGAATGATTAGCCATTTTTCTACAAAATTCCTTTTTTGAAGTTTTTCTTCTCTTACTTCCTCCTGGCTGTGTTTGCTTCTAGCTTGATGAAGACTAGCCATCTCTGAGAGGCTTGCTTAGAGTCAGACCTTTGCTATATATTTCTCATTAATGTTAAGAGAAAAGTAGTTGGGAATTTCATCTCCGTGTGTGGAGGTGATTATCCATCCCAGAGTGCTGCCTCGGTGACAAGCTTAGACCCTGCAGCCTTAATGTGCCTGTGTATCAAACACCACTCTCCCACAAGGTAGCAAGCAGAGTGTATGCTTCCTATGCATTATTTATGTAATTGAAAATGCATTCTCTTAAAAATTATTGTGGACTGTGCACTTCTTCGCAATGCAGCCAGAAACATGGGGATCTCTGACATTCGGAAGGACCTGGGATGGGTCCTTGCTCAGCCTTATATGCCTTACGCAGCCTGTTATAATTCACAGTGAGGGTCCTTGAAGCCCTTTTAGGAGCTTAAAAAAATAATTAATAGTTTATTTATTGGAGTTTGAGTTTCAGTGAGGGAAGATTAAAAAATAGCTGGGCAAAAATATGTGTACGGCATAGCAATTCTAGAAAAACGTTTTGTTTTCACAAGATTTTTTGGTTAGTCTTTTCCATAATTAGATGTACAAATTGTTCTTGCAGAGGTAATAGTTTGCCAGATGGGGTGTGTTTGTCATGTTCACTAGCCTTTGTTCAGAGGTGCAGGTTTGTCCCCACGTGGTAATGGGAGCACAAAGGCAGGATCCTGTGCACATTGTTGCGAACACCTTTTTCATAATAGTGTCCATCCACCCTTTATTGTTTGTACACATCAAAACCCCCAAATCAGGCAGACTTTTTTTTTTTTTTTTGACTAAATTTTTCACTCGTCCGAGCAGTCTGTTGTTTGGTGTGGTTGTACACACCGGTGTGCACGGGCAGTCATCGGTGTGTCCCTCCCCGCTCTCCGCTGTGCGGAGCCAGGTGAGTTGTGATGCCTTACGGTATTCTCTGCAGTGAGGAGCTGTTAATGCTTCAACTCAACTGTCTTCTCGATTAGCCTGAAAATGGTGAGAGCCAAGCTTTAGTCTGTGCAATGGCTAAAGCTCAACAAAAGACAGATTTATATTTGTACTAACAAATTTAGGGGCTGTTCCCATGCCTGCTGGAGCTGTCAGGAGGAGTTTCAGGTACTGGTCTACAGGCAAATATATTTGCTCATTAATGCTATGCATCATTTGTAAGGCAGGAGAATGAATTACATAAATTGCCGACCATCTCCAGCCAGCATTTCCATGTGGGTTTAAATTTTACTCTGGGTATTTTATGCCTACCTACAAGATGCATGCTTGGAGTGTGCCATGGATAGCACACATGCAGGTAGTGTACACAGTTGGTTTATTATTTCCAGGTGACAAAGAGGAATGCATCAGCACATCGGAGGCATTAAAATTCATATTTTCTCTTTGGCCTTTAACGAGGGTGTGCAGGAGTTCTGGTGCTCCACAAAAAAAATCTGGATTTTTCTCCTACGTTCTTGCAGGATCCAAAGGAAGGAGGAATTTGCTGCGTATGTGTTTAGAGGTTACGGGATTTAGGATAATCACAGTTTTTCATCAGTTTCTCACACGCACCCAAACATGGAGCTAGGTAAGCTGTTCAGCTACTCATCGTTCCCGAAGGAGGTTAAAATCCCTGTGTCCATGCTCAGCAGCTGAAATTAGTCAGAGGTGTGCTTTCCAAAGGCGGCTGCTCTGCCTGGGTTTGGTTCGGTTCCCAGGACTGTGTCAGCTTGTACAAATGTTCTTTTAGATATGACAGTGAATCAGCTTTGGTTGTTTATTTTCTTTGATGAGCTATAAATGGACTAGCCAGTAGGTTTTCTGGCTGCAGTTAGCACTGAGATAGGAGGATTGAAAAATGTTTCCAGAAGGAACACTTTGGATAGGTAATTGTGTCTGTTCACCCTAGAAATCTGACTCAGAGATTGTCTTTTCCAGTCAAGGAACAGATACACTGTGTGACTTACGTCTTACCAAATCCACTCGGGTATCTTATACAGTCCAATACATGGAAACATGTCACGGAGTAGGAAGTATTCACAGAAAGTATTTGATGGCTAATCTCAGGTAATATTCAGTGTCTGCTGTGATGAAGTCAAGGCACCCGTGAACTGTTTGCGGACAATTTGCAGAAAGAAAAGTGGCTGATGTACATCAGATATTCCTCACCCATCACTCAGCTCTAGCTATATCTGGAGGAAAGTCTGGGATGGCATTTCTCTTTATTTTCACATCCACAAGGTCTAATGGACTGTGGCATGCACACCTTTATGGTTCCTTTATCTCATCGGGTAGGGTAACACCATGTCTTCAAAAAGTGCTGCGTGGTCGGGCTTTACCCCCTGAGAAATGGCAGCTCTGAGCTGCCCTTTGCGTCTCTCCTGACTTTCATGTTCCCTCTCTAGTAGCACCATTTGTTTTGGGACATCTGCTCCCCTGTGGGAAGGTGGCAGCAGGTGACAACATGAGTTAATGATTCTAAGTACGTTCAGGCAATCTGCCAGTCTGAGCACTCAGCCCTTCTTTTTTTTAACTTGTCAGAAATTAAAAGTAAAAATACTTTAGTGAAGAGGCTGATCTAGAAAAACAGCACGTTAATTATGGCAGGCAGTTTCTTGGCTATCAGTCGCTGTCCGGCACAGAGTAACTTTGAGATTTCTATTTTTACTGTGGGAAGACGTTCAAGTCTGGAGCTACTGGCTTTGGTCCTCATGGTTTGTTACCGCTCCAGCCAGTAAAATCTCTAAACAAAGGATTTTTGGAGGCTGTAGACTATAACCACAGTTTTCTCCTTATTCTTTGCCCTTAGTAGATAAAGTTTCATTCCATCAGGTCAAATTTTCAAATGTTATCAGAGAATTTTGTGTCCAAGCATCTGATAGGTTTTGTAAGTAGCTACAAGTGCCAGTGGCTGGCGGCAGGACATCCTTGCCATGGAATTGATGTTTTGTAATGTACAGCAGGAGAATTGACAGCGTTTCAGAAATTTATAGGTTATATGCTAAGATGCATTAGAAATATGCAAATCAGTAGAAAAGGAGAATGGAGGAGGTTTAAAAATCAAGTCCTTTGTATAAATTCTCATGGTAGCACTGGATCTGCATTTGCTGAGTATGAATCTTGGTGTAACCAGGGGCTCCGTGCATGTAGCGTGTCCCTCAGCACTTTGGCGCGATGTCTTTCTGCAGGTTTTTCTGTACTGCAGTTAAGCATGCAGATAGAAACTGTGATTGGGGAGTGGGGGAAAGGGGCTTCCCT
Source organism: Pterocles orientalis (assembly GCA_011057875.1). Taxonomy (NCBI): domain Eukaryota; kingdom Metazoa; phylum Chordata; class Aves; order Pterocliformes; family Pteroclidae; genus Pterocles; species Pterocles orientalis. The sequence goes on along the minus strand of WKFP01014733.1, from coordinate 1,096,531 downwards.
GATGTTATTTAGTCTTCACTGTTTACGTTGATCATTTTGCTGTATCTTTTTAAGCCTGGAACTCAAGTCAATCAGCAAAATAACAAACCCTCCTTTACTCCAAGCCAACTCTTTCCCATATACTCCAAGTGGAGGGTTTTACCCCCAAAGAAGGAGAGAGACCCTGCAACACCCCCAAAAATATAGCTGTCTACTCTCAGTTATATTTGAGAAGAGCCCAGGGATTCCAGTGATGGATGGCAGTATACACATCTCAAGTAGCTTTGTTTAGTGTGTTTTGTGATATGATATAGGAGAGATAATTCTTACCCAGTGTCTTTTAAAGGAAATCCTGAGGGTGAATCAATTACTGTTCTTTTCTGAATCAATAGAGATGGGATGTATTGCAGTTACTTGATGCTTTAGTGAGTGCCCAAGCACAAAGGACGGCTGTTGATGATAACCATTGGGAAGAATGCCGTGCTGTTTTTTTTTTCTCTTTCTTCTTTTAAGGACACTACTATCCCCTTAGTTCACACACTTCATCACTCCCAGTCACAATCTTTTCTCAACAAAGATTTAAGAACAGGAGGAGGATGTAAGCTCTCAAAAGGTACAAAGTACGCACTGAAACATGGCTTGTAGTCACAATGACAGCACTGCCCGTTCCCGAGACACTCCAGACCCTTGACACTTGTGAATTTTGCCTCAAGAATGTTCAGATTTAGGAGATGGAGTAAGGGGAAATGGGTTGTGAGCTGACACTGTGGTGCTAGCTGAGGTTAAATCAAGTAGTTGAGGCTCAGTCGAGGATAAAAAGACAGATTTCCTATGTCTCTGATTCTAATGCATATATATTTATGCTTTTTGCAAGGTGCTTCTGTGTAGCCCACCAGGTACACTTTTGTTCAAAAAAAGGTAAAATACTGCTATATGTAAGACCTGATATTCTAAAATTACGTGTGATAAATTAGTGCCTTTATAAACTTCATCTGTAGACTCTTGAAAGAGGATAGACAAGTTAGTAAGACTCTGTTGTAAGAACTTCCTGAGTGCAACCCGTACGGTAGCCTGAGAGCAGTGTGGGATGGTGATAACACAAAATGAAGCGCAGTCTGTGGTTTAAGTTTTCGTTAGAGGTCTCTTAAGACAATTGGGATAACGCTTTATTTTTTCCCATTTGGATCTCTCCAGAGATCCAAGCGTATCTGGGAGGTCTGTATAGGTCACTCTACCTACCTGTACTGGCAGAGTGATATTTAAAGAATATGGGGAGACAGGAAAGTGGAGACTGGATGAAAAAGGAAGGTTTGTTTCTTAAGCTCCCGCCTTTCTTGCCTGATGCTGAGGTCCCAGGAGGGCAAAGGCAGTCTGAGGTGACAGAGAACTGCATTTGGCTGTTCCTTCTAGTTCCCTTCATCAGGATCCTCTTTCCTTTTCAGAAGCTGAGAGGAAACTAAACACACTAAAACCAGTGAGGGGTCTGACCACAGACTGGCTCTGCTGGCTGCTGTTTCTTGAAAGGAGGAAGGCTGTGGCTTAATAATGAAATGGATTTACTTGGAAGAGAGGGTCATGTTCTGTTGCAGGGATTTCTTCGTGTTCTGTGGCTTGCATAGCAATGGATTGAAAAGGAAAAGGAAGAGAGTTTAAAAATAAGAAAATCTGAAAATGCCTTTCTCAATGAAGAAGAAAGAAGATTATACAAGCAGATAGGGACAAGTTAGAAGCGTGGACAGGAGACTGACGTGGCTTCACCTTTGTTTCTCTAAAACAGTTTGCATTGCGCCACCTGAAATCTCAGAAGAAGCGGTATGTGGAAAACAGTATGGAAACAGAGGAGTTACAGGGGACAACGCAGAAAAGTGATATTCAAATCATTGAAGTGCTGGTTGGGAGGGAAGTCTGGCGGTTTTGAGTCTGACCTACTGCTTGAAGTGCGATGATCGCAAATACTGGCCAGCCATGACTTGGTCAAGCCAAGTCTTGAAACCTTCTGAGGACAGAGCTTTGACAGCCTCTCTGGTAACGTGTCCCCATGCTGCTTTCTCAAATGACCAGACGGAACCTTCTGGCCTGCCTTTGTGGCTGTTGCCCCTGCGTTGTGTTGGTTGCCAACACCAGTGAGAATTTGGCCGTTATCTTTATGTTAGATTTTACAGTACTTGTAGCTGCCACTAGATCCACTCTTCGTTTCCAGACAAACAATGTCGGCTCCCTTGGGCTGTCCATGCAGGACTGTTTTGTAGCTTACTGACCCGTCTTGATAGCAGTTTCATGGACCTTTGGCACCTTCCAGGCATCACTCCTGAATGGGGAGGTCCAAAAGTGAACACGGTATTCCATGTGTGGCCCCACTGGTGCCAAGGGAAGGGGAGTGGTACCACCCCAAACTCCTAATGTAGCTCCCATTGTGGTTCCGTGCACTTACGGTGGCTGTCCACTGTTGGTCTCTGTTCGATTTGCTGCCCACTGAAGCCTCCAGGTGTTTTTCAGCAAAGCTGCTGTTCCCCCAGGCATGGGATTAGTCCATGGCAACTGCTAAACTTCACGTTTCTCTTCATTGAGGGTCATGAGGTTCCTGTTGACTCCATCATCAAGTTTTTCAAAGCCCCTCTGGATTGAAGCTCTGCTCTTTTTGTTGGCTTCTCTTAATTTAGTACCATCCACACGTTTGGGGATGATGCATGGATCATCGGATTTATGCAGAGATCTTTAATGAGTGGGGCATTATGAATGTCCAAGTTTGCAATTTAAAACAGATTCAAGAAATGCCAATGAAGTTTTGTCTGGGAGCCAGAGAGGTAATATTCCCTCTGTGCAAAGACCCTTTTTTTCTGCCTTGGAATATAGCATTCATCTACAGGTAGTTCGATAATAGAACCAGGTTAACAAATCAGGTGGAATTCGGGAAAGAAAGATGATTGTGCCTGAAAGTGAATTTTCTGGGTGAATAACAAAATAGTTTCGAGATATTTCATTTTGATTGAAGACCAATCAGCTTAAAAGGGGCAGCTACCAACAAAAATGTTTCAAGGATATTTCAGGTACAGGAAGGGCTTTTTATAAAAGTTATATACCTATTAACTACCAACAGGGATATAAATGAACCCTGTCTCTAAAAGCTGGATCCCAGAACGGCTACGGTATGCTGAGGAAAGCAGCAACAGATACACATCTGCACCACAGGAGTTTGGGATGAACCCTATTCGAGTGCCAGTGCAAGCTTCTAAATCCTTGAAGATCACCTTAATCACTTAAGGTAAAAAATAAATCTGTACTTTGACTCTGCCTCCACGCGCTTTCAGAGGAGATAGAAAGAACACTGCATTGCTCCCAAGGTATTTCTCCTTTCTCTTTTGCTGCGAGGGATCCCTTTGGAGAGGAAATCCTGCCAGCTTTCTTTTATGTTGCTTTCCACTGAGTTATTCCCCTTGCTTTCTCCTTGCATTCTTGGAGGAGAGAGAAGCAGCTTTTGTACCTTCCGGGTGTAAAATCTGGCTCTGGTTGGGGTGAATGGAAATTTTTCTTTGACTTGAAGGCGATGAGAATTTCACCCTTAGAGCCTGCTTAGGAAAACCGGAGGATTTAATCTGAAGCGTTGCACGTTGTGATGATCATACATAAAAGAACAACATTAACCTCAATGCCACATACAGAATTATTTCTGAGTGGAAACGAACAAAATTTTATAGAGTAATATTATTTGCAAGGCCTCCTCAGTAGGAGAAAATATTATAGATGATGAAGAGAAATAAGAATTACAGCTTGAACTACTGAAAACCTCTTTTTGACACTGTCTCTTTAATTAGAAAAAATGAGCCTAACCAAGATGTATATCATCATTGATTTTTATAATAAGCTTTTAAAGCAAACATACGTGGTGTCACCGTGCTATTTTATAACATACACTGCTAACCATTTATTCTGTCGTATAACAGTTCACCAGCAGACACATTTTATTATTTTTTTTCTGTGTAATAAAAAAGATAAAATCAATATCTATTATATGGCATACCTTCAAGGTTAAAAAGTACTAAATCTTGATGCTAACATCCTTCCTTGTGTGCATTAATTTAGGAGCAATATAAATTCAATACAAATACATTTTCTAGCTCTGCAATTAAAACTAGATCTTAAGTATAACAAAGGATTCGGGCGTTTGGAAACTAAAGTCAAGATGCTGACACTGGACAGTGTATTCATGTAAATTGTTAAACTTTGCAGGAAATCTAGCAATGAAAACCTGAGAAAGGTGGTTCAGGGGCCAGATATGACTGGAAGGAAAGGTACTGTGGTTTCAAATATTTGGCTGTAAGTTTGGGTCCAACAGAAACTCATCTGACCTGACAATGGCATGCCAATTAGGTGGCTTTATAAGGTCAATACTGCCCCTGTCAGGGGGTTGGAACTCGATGATCTTGAAGGTCCTTTCCAACCCTAACCATTCTGTGTTTCTATGATACGAAAATGGAGCCATTTTCCTTGGCTCTGTTGCTGGCAGTCATTTTACAACAATTACGGAGTACGGTTAATTTAGTGACGAGAATCATCAAAACTGAGAAAGTGAAAATGACGTGTCAAAGCCATCAGAAGACCTGTCTTTGCTGGGTTATAGCAAAGTTATTTGAAGGCCTAAGTGGGAAGCAATATGATAATGCCGCAGCCCATTACTGTGCACTTTGCCAGGGCTTCAAGGCAACATCAAAAAAAGAAACTTCAACACTTATCTCTGCTTATTATGAGTAAGTTCAAGATCTAATGTGATTGCAGTAGTAGTAAGTCAAAGACACACTATTTCTCTTTCTTATTAAGCAACTAAAGCTTTTGGATTGCTGCTGCAATGATGAGTTTGTGGCAGGTGTGAAGCCAAGTAAACTTGTTGGTGATGGAAAACGCACAGTGTGCGCTTAGTATGTCTTTTGTTCGGTGTGAAACTAGAAATTTTCCTATTCATTACTGCTTTTTCACCAGTCAGCAATTAATTGTGTGTTGAGATACTTATGAATATGCGATTACCGTTTCCTGCCTGTGAGCAGTCTTCTCCTGGATGCATGGGAAAGAGTTGCGTAGAGTTAACTAAGCAGTAGCTGAAGCTCCCTCTTCATAATCACATCCTTAACATGCAAAACGTAGATGATGCTAGAAATGCTAATGAGCGGATTCATATTTGTAGGACCAAATTCTGCCCTTGGGTTATAACTGCTGGTGGGCAGGAGGTTTACCTGGGTGCCATCCCAGTGAGGAACGTCATCCCTTGGGTTGTGATGCTCATGATGAATTAAATAAACTTTTGGTGCTGAAGACAAAAAAACCCAGCTAACACTGAATATCTCTTATCCTGAGTCTTCTGTTCTGTTGTCATCTGGATAATATGCAGGATAGAATTACTAAATGTGGGGGTTCTTTTCCACTTGGCTTTAGAGCTGCTCTTTCCACCTGGAAACATCCTTGGTTTACTTTCAGTAACAGCTTGAAAAGTTCTTTGCTGGACTTGCAGGACTTGTTGAAACTTACCTCTGACTGGCAGAACCCCCTAGAACGGAGCAGCCCCTGTTTTCCGAAGTATTTGTCAGCTGAAACACATCTGAGAAGTGTGGCTGCACTTGAGTCAGCAGAATGAATTAACTGACGGTGCAGATTTTATCAGTTTCGTGCATGTTGCAGGATTCCCTGTTGTGGCAGATGAGAGAATCTCTTTGGGAATCTCCGTGCCAGTTACCAAATCATCACCGATTTCTGGATTTCTTCAAATTATTCACTTGCCATTAACTATATCTCTTTTTATTGGCAGAATTTGAGGGAAAAATTCTGTGGACTACTTCATATTTACTCCACTACTTGTTGTTTGGTTGTTTTTTTTTTTGAGGGCAGCGACTGTTCAGTGAACCAAATGATGCATCGTGGGCATGTTCCTCTTGGTACATTATACATATACTGGCCTTTATTCTTACATGGATGTTTTCCAGATAAAACTTAGCTTTGTTTGGCCTTGGTTTAAAACATCTAGAGGGAATTCAGCTTGTTTCTTGCAAAAATAGCAGTGGATGCTAATAATAATATCTAATTTCTAAAGAAATACATGGGTTTGAGGCAGCTTTTTTTAAAAAATAATTTGATGAGGAAATAAAAAGCTAGCTGATAGATTAATGTCTTACATGCTAAGTTTAAGTTGGAAAGACATTTCACTGGCAAGCTATAAGCTTCTGGATCCAGAGGATTATACGGGAAATGCTCCCGCAACCTCAGCAGCATTACAAACAGCAATGCCACAATGAACACAGCAGCCTCATTGCAGCGATCTAAAGCCACTGCTGTTTTCTTTAAGGCAAACATTGTTTTTATGCCCTACAGATAAATCCCATTTTAAGCTTTGATCAAAGCAAATACACTCACTTTGAGGCTTTGGGCAGATATAAATTGCTTTGTTAGACACATGTATTTGCATACATTTGCAAGGAGACAGAGTCTGCATGTGATGGTGCCTTTTCTTTTTGATGGTGTGCTCAAATTCACGTAACCAGTGGTTTTCTCCCATTGAGAAGGCAGAAGTTTTTCCACAAAGGAAATAAAAAACACGAGGGAAGCAACACAGAGGTATGCACGAAGCTCAGGCATTGCCAAAGCTGCGAGAAGAGGTGATGCGGGGCCCCGAGCATCAAGAATCGTTTTTTTATTTTTTTAATTTTATTTGTTTTGCTGTTCTGTGTGATGAACAAATGTAAACCAAATAGTTCCTAGAGAGGGACATTTCTCTTGTTTGGCCACTTCTGGAATGACTGTGCCAACAGTGTATGAAATTTGCAGATTGCCAAAATATTGGGTATCTGTCTTTGTTACAGACTTCCATTTGTTTTCTTCTATATTTCTCTACTTAGTTTCCTGAATTAAATTGGATTAACTTCCTCTCTCTCCCAATTAATGCTGTTAACGGTAATAACAACCATAATGTGTGAACATCTGGCATTTCAGAACACAGTAAGCTTTTAGAAATACCAGATATGAATCAATTGAAATCTCTCTCTTTAGTGATTTTTCCAAGCGTTTTGTAGCTTAGATGATGAATTCTTCTTTCCTCTCTGGTTTCCTTTCATTATCAAGGTTTGTTAATTCTTTAGATGCCAGGGTTAGATAATTAAATACCCCTTTGTAATTACCGTGGTGCCTGTGGGTTTGAGACCTCTAGCTCATTAGGCAGTCTGCTGTCCTTCTGAGATATTTGAGGAAAATACTTTCATACTCATCAAAGATCTCTGTGGCAAATTAAGGTCATGGCTGTCTCTTTGACAGGCTGAAGTCTAAGTTTTTTTTTTTTTTTTCATTACTTACCACTAGGGCAGTTCACATCAGAATCCAAATATTGAACAGTTGGGTCTTAGAAACTTCTCTGCTTTTAGTGGCAAACATCTTGGCCTTAGAAATTCCCCATGACTTCTTTGTTATGGTGAATAGAGGGATTTTGCGGGGCCACCTGCACTTTCATGCAGTCCAAGATTGGCCTTATGACATCTTTTATTTCTACCCTGATCATTTCCCAAAGTTTTTTATTATGGCTGAAGGAAGAATTGGAGCAAATTTCCAATTCTTGTAGTTTTGAGAAAGTGCTCGCTGTCAGCTGCAGGTGAGAAGTATGAACTTCACCCTGGGGTTGCCCTTCACTTCATTCCATGTCCTAGAGATTTGTGTTGACATTTTGTTGCCCATTGAGATGTCCTTCTGTACCTTTCTTCACTGGGTTCAAGCAGGTCTTGTGAACACGATGAGGCTGGGCTTGCTAGGAAGGATTTGGACTACAATGGGTGAACTCCTGGTTCTGTTCATCATTGCACTTTTGTTCAGTTAAACTTTGTAGAATTCAATGTCTCTTCACTAAAATGGGAAGGAAAGTACTTCACTGGTTTAGAAGGATCATAAACAGTCTGAATACTGAAATGCTGAATGATGGAGCATTGCTTGTTTAATGGCAAACAAGCAAACAGAGCCAATGAACTCTAACAAGAAAACCCTGGAGACATGAGAGATGGGAAATGGGAGATGGATATGGCTGGTTTAGGAGGTAAACCTGTATTTAATCTACAGAATAGTTGGAAAAGAGAAAAAATTCCTTTCCAAACAGAAGGATGGGGTGGTAGGGGTGCAGGTGTAGCAGATGAAATTGGTTAATTGCATGCCCGCCCATGGTAGGTTGTCTCATCTGCCTGGAAAGGATCAGAGAAGTAAATTGGACCTGGAACTTGGGTTAAAGCTTGTTTAAAAACCCAACGGAAGCACAGTTAATTTTAATGTGAGGCAGAAGCCAAGTTATGAGCAACAGAATGTTCTCAGAAGGGAGCCCCAAGATGTTTTTCCCCACTGGAAAATTAATAGGGAGTAGCAGGCTGCTCTTCTGCTGGCTCCAGGCATCAGCGGGAGGAAGGGCATCCCAAAGCCTGCCGTCACAAGCCTACCAGCGCGGAGGGGGGAAAGGGTGTCACCACCGATCTGCCAGATGGAGCATGTTAAAGGGCAGCCTGCTGAGCAGGGAAGGCAACAAGCTTGAAAAGCCAAGCGCATTGACGAGAGCACCATCTCCCCTAGGAAAAAAACAAAGCTGCAGACAGTGTTTACAATTGCATCACGCTGATTCATAGAGGCAGAATTGGGGGTGCAGGTCTGACTTTGATTTATTGGGTTGTGTTAGTAAACAACTGCTTTTGGTTGTGGCTTGAACCAAAATGCCAGCTCCCCAACTTCAGGGCTGTGCGTGAGTGTGTGCTTGGAGCCTGGCTGGTTGAGCTGACAGTAAAATTCCCATCGACTAATGTGGGGCTCAGGTTGGAGGAGAGATGTCCTACAGGGCAGAGCCTCCAGCACCTGGGAATGAGAGCTACAGAGCTTGTAGTACCTGAAGAACAAAGCAAAAGCCATTGGGCAAAGCTACATCCAACTGTAAATCTCATTAAGACCTCTATAGCCTCTTCAGCTTTTTGTGTCTCCATGATTTTTATTTTTTACCACCCGTGACTCCAATAGCAGGCATCAGATTCAAAGAAGAGCAGCATGTGCCTCACGTTGTCATCTCTGATGCTGGGCATGATCCGTGAACCTTTGTTTCCAAGAACTTTAACTCTACAGGTATCATAATTTTTGCTGACATGGAAGTTGAATGCCATAAATATCACTCTAATTTGCAAAGTTTTCCGTTTATAGTGCTCCAGTGCATGGAGCTATGAAGCAGTTTTTCATAAATCTTCAGTTTTTATCTTGTCTGATGGTTTCTTTTTAGATCTTACCCTGCCAGCAATTTTCCACTTTGCCGGACAAATGCATGCATATAGGCAGAATGTCCATGGCAGTTGAAAGGTTAATGGAAGGAAAATGTAGTGACATCAAAGTAAGTTTTATTAAGTGAAGCTTTGGTTTTCTCCATTATTGGCTCTTTTGTGTGAACAAACTTAAATTCTATATAGAGCACACGAGCACAGACTGCTCATGAGCAGAAAGCACCAGAGTACAGCAAAGAATATTAATTTGTTGTTTTTCTGTAGTTCCTTCCAGCTGAAGGTCACAATGAACGCGTTACATTTCAAATGTCTCTGTTCTTACGTGTGCGTTAAATATTACCAGTTTCTTATTATAAATAAATAAGAGACTGAAGCAGAGAGATGCATATTTAAAGATGAGAATAAATGGCTAAGGCAGCCCTAGGAGGAGATGTTGGATATTATGGTTCCCAGTTTTTGGCCCTTCCCTAGATAAGAATTTGTTTCTTTCTAAGGCTGTTTTTGTGCAGATACTGGGCACAGCACTCTGTCAGCACTAAACAGAAAAATAATAATCATCCGACAGATTCACGGTTGCACCTGACATACTAAATTTATTTGAGAAAACTTCTGCTGCTGGCAAATACCGATTCCACGTCTGCATGCCAATTATGGGATAACTACCTTTTGTGAAGAAGAGAAAAGCCTATTGTTTTAAGGGGTTTGCAGAAAATTAGACACCTGAAAGAGGTCACTTTCCATTACGCTTGAGCAATTTCAGTTATCTTAAAAAACCCCACACATAAAAAGGAAAAAAGATCCTATAATTTTCTAAATTGCAAAAATAATTCTTCTCTTCATGTTTGTTCCACCCAGGTTAGCTGCTACAAGATTTGAAGGCTGTAAAATGTGAAAGCAAGTTTTGATTTTAGGCGAAGCTGCATAGTACTCGCAGTGTTTCTTCTTCACGTAGCATGTAGGGTTGGTCTTGGACAGCTGTGACGGTGAAGGTTTCTTGGGCAAGTGAAGATGAAGGGCAGAGGAAGGATAAACAAACACCATGGAAGATTTGTCATAGTTGGGAGATTTTTTCAGGGACTGGAGATTGGTGGTAACTTTGGAGAGGTGTTGGGGGGGGAGAAGGCAGGAATTTTGCCTACATTAAAAGTTTAGATTTTTGGGGTGTTTTTAAAAAAATGCACTTGACCTTTTTTGTCAGTAGCTTTATTGAGGGATTTAATCTTTCCTATTTGACATAGAATACTGTGAAAATAGAAAATCCTTATTGGCACATGCAGTATTTAATATAAAATACAATGTTTTCCATCAACTTTTTCAGTTAACAGTAGATAATATATCAATTTCCAACCCTGATGAATCACTGTTGGATATTATTCTTTACACTGTTCTGGAAGGAAAAAACTGAAGTTTTTCATATATATATATATATATATATAAATATAACACTAATGTAGTAGTTCAATGATGTAGTTCCCAGTAAATGCAGATTTTGTCACTATATACTGGTCCTTTATGGGTCAGATGCCTTTCACACAGTGTGTTATGGCACCGTCCACTGCAGATCTGATGTATAACTTGGCGTATAGGGGATTTATACTCCTAGCTTATATCTTGTCCTATGTGGAAATCCACTGCGTCAGTATAAGCATATGTAAGGCTCATCTCATACTAGGGATGTTGTTCCACTTTACTCCAGTACCATTAAAAAATGGTGGTGTAGGAAGGAAAAAAAACCAAAGAGGAGACAAAAAAAAAAAAAAAGAGACAAAGCCACAAGTATCCAAAATCCCATTGCAAGTCAATAAAGCTTTAGCACAGGAGTTATTTCTATCCTTTTGTAAATGTTATCCACTTTTTCTGGGTGCAAAGTGCAGGTTCTTGGTGGAAGGCTGGCTGAACACAGCGAGTCTTGAGGAGGAGGATGGGCAGAAGATAACAAGGCCACTAGGGAAGGACACGAGGCAACGGAAATTATCTCCAGCGTAGCAGAGTGGCGGGTAAAGAGGCATGAAAAAGGAGGTGTGAGAAGGGTAGGTGCAGAGGAGGGGGAGAAGAAATGAGAGGGCTTAGGGGGAATGTAAGAGCCGTCGTGCCCTTGGGAATGCTGGCTGTGGAGGAGAAGCCTGGCTGCCCTTTGCTGGCGGTGGGGCTCAGGAATAACCTCGGTTGTTCTCCTACAGTTGTATTTCACATCATTTTAAATGGCAAGATTTTAAGGTGGCTGGTGTCTGCAATTTCTAAAACTGTCTTGTCCACCAGTTAACCCTCTGGCAGAGTTTCCATTGCAAATGAGCACCAGCCTAGGGAGTGCTCCTGGGAAGGGTGCTTGGTGGCACGGTTTGGGTCATGGCACACGCCGGGTCGGGGCATCCCTGAGCCGAAGGGCCCTGGGGGTCACAGCTACATCGGCAAAGGCTGCGCAGGACCAGCGATCCTCCGGCTCTGCTGGGGTTGCTGCCACCTACAAGCAGGGAATGTTTTCACCAGGAGGAAGGTGGAAGAAGATAAAACAACAGCTTGGCAAGATATATATAAAAATTATAAAAATATATATAAAAATTGCCTGCTAGTCTGTGATTTTATTTAAAAAAACACTTTACATATATGTTTTTAATCCTACATAGCAAAGAATTCAGCCACGGATTTTACTCTTTGGCTAAACCCCCCACCACCGCTGAATTTTGTTTTGCTGTAACTGGTGAATTGGTTTAAGGCTGCACAGAGTTTCATGGTCAAAAAGGAAATGAGTTGAACAAAGCACAGCTTAATTAAGAATTCTGCAATTTTACGTATCAGTTCCCTTACAATAATTGGCCTGCAACATGAAATATTTAAAAACACAATCAAACTCTGTCTGTATACACGAGGCTACATTTGTGTATCTGTATCTGTTAGCACTGCACGATGTGTTAGTTGCTTGCAACTAATTAGTTGCTAGCTACTCGCAGCATCTGTATTTCAGATCCCGTGGGACTCTAAGGAATGTGACCTTATTTTAATGCTTTTCTGTGCTTTGAGACTCTCTCCTTTGTATCTGCTACTAGGACGTGTTTTGTTGCTTTAATAACAATAATGCTTAGCGCTCGTTTCAGATTTAGATCCCAAGGACATTTACAAAACTGGACAAACATTATCTCTCTTATAAAATCATCTCCTGCTTCAGATCTGGCCACTTAAAAGCAGGGTGGGACGATTAATTATTGAGTGTTGCTGGTGCAGGGATTACAATGAACGGTGCTGGAAGTGCCAAAGACATGACTCTGCCCTCCATCCCAACTGCACAGCTCCGGGGGCTTCCCTCAACTCCCGTTCCTCCTCCACTAGCTTCTCCCCATCCCAGCAATGGGGATATCTGCCCCGAAGTGGACGGGCTGCTTGAGGAAGGGAGCACTGTGCTCCATCACAACTTTTTTTCACTTGGGCTACATCCACTTAGACGCAGTGGTGACTTGCGGTAGAGATTGTGGTGGCTGTTCAGAGAAGGAGAGAGAAGAGAGAATGGCTCTGCTTCTGAACAAATGTATTTCTAGGGGTGTCTGAGTGCACAGCAATCATATGAGATATCGGGGTTTTGCTCTGCTTTCCCTAATGCTTCTGTCTACAAGGCTGAAGAGAAGTCTGAGCTCACAGGAACAGATTTATTTCCATGATAAAAATTGTGTTGATGTTCTTGAGGTCCAGGGAAGTTTGATTAAAGAGGTTCATTAGGCTTTGTCTAGAATTTAGTATAAAGCTTGGTGTGTAGTTCTTAAATACGCTGAAGTGTGCCAAATCAGTACTTAGCTTGTATTTTTATGAGAATGTTTTTTGTGTTTAGTAGATGATGCAAGATTTATTTTTTTTTTTTTTAGCACTAGAGCCACATTAAAATTGGAGCTTGTTCAGTGGCTATTTTCTCTTTAAAAGGCCGTATTATATAGGATGCAACACTCTGGGATCTTGCCACTTGTGTTCATTAAAGATCTCATGGCACTTCTGGCAGGAGCTAGGTGGCTGGACTTCATGTCCTGGCTTGTACTCCAGTTTGCACTGGCCAAAGTCCAGTATGAGTAATTATATTCTGCATGCCTTAATTCCCCCAGTAATTTCAATTAGAGTTAGTATTGTTCCTCGCGCCTGATCTGAAAATGTTGCGTGGTGCTGCTGCGTGATTAAACAGTTGCGACATTCCATCCCAGAGGTAGGCAAAATGGTCTTGGGTTCACACTTTGTGAAGCATTTCCTTGGGATGAATGGGCAAAATAAGTGTCAAAGATTATTACTGTTTATCAGCGAAATATTGATGACAAGGTTTTCTGCTTGTTTGGTAGTCTTTTTTTTTTTTTTTTTTTTTTTTACACTAAAGCAGGGAGTGTTTGGAACTCAAGACATGATGAAGAAAGTATCATTAGGCTTGTTGCTCAAGGTGTTTTAAAGGTTTTAAACTAAATGAAGATAATGTACCTTAATTGCATTTGCATAATGGACATAGTTGAAATCAAGTCCCTTTTTTTTTAATGTCTGTGACTTCCTCAGCAATGCATGCCAGAGCCAACTTTCTACCTGTGGCAAAAAGGAAAATTGAAACTAAATCTGGACGGGGTTCGGTATGTGAGCAGAGTTCCAATGAAGATGCAGTCGTGCCGAGAGCGCGGGGAGGCAGCCGGCCTCATTCACAGTGGGCACGTGTTCGCATTTGGGATTTAGCAAGTCCTTGATCTTTGAGATACCGAATGAGCTCATTCCATCTGACTGCACTCCCAATTCCAAATCTGAATTGCAGAAGATAAGACCTGCTGCAGACTGCATACATGGGGTTTTTTCCACCCCACTATTCACCTGTCCCCGAGATGTCACACCTAAGCTGGATTAAAACAAGCTTTGATGACTAAGAAGCATAAATAATATTACAACAGTCTCCTGGAGTCAGAAGAGTCACTGAACAAGGGCAGATCACATGTAAGTTTGTTCCCCAGCAGGGAACTATCCCTGGGGAACTGGGAATACGTACGAGGTCCCTTCACGTGCTGTCCCATCTGAGCAGAACTGGCGTGCTGCTTTTTAAGCCTACAAACCCAGCTCGTTCCTGGAAGTCGTGTAGATCCTCAGGGGAAAAAAACCAATCTTCCTTGCTCCAGAAATTGTCCTTGGTATCAGATGTCAGTAGCTCGCCCTGAAGCAATCTCAGCGAGGCTGAGACAATCGACAGCTGTGCATGAGCCCGTTAAAATACCACGGAAAACCCTGTTAACGACATGAAAATTTGTGGGTGCTGGGTGGTATTTTAGAGGAAAAGGTTCCCTTCCTGTGCTGATATCACAATGGTTCCCTTGAACTGGTGGGTTTTGGGGTTAGTAAGAATCTTTAAGAGCAGTGTTTTGGGCAAGGTCCAGCTTCTACCTCTTTATAATTTTAAAAGCTTTGTAAAATGCTCCTGAGCTGCAGTTTCTCAGCTTTAAATAATTCAGGACTGAAAGCAGTGGTCCTTACTGTGGCAAAGCGCTTAATTGAAGTCAGTTTTTTTGCTTGAGTGGGTTAGACTTGACTCTGAAATAAAACCTAGGACACTTTATTTAAAAAAATCCAGTTAAAATACTAGTAACTGCTTTTTAATAAACAAACAAACGTCCTTCCAACAAGTGCAAAATCACGAGAGCTCACATAGCACTTGGACGTGTCTCTTCCATCAAATGTTTGGTGTGTTTTGAAGATGAGCAGAAAGCACAGATGCTGATTCTCACAGACTGTGCTTGCTTGCAGAAAGCAGGGTCCTCATGCAATACTGTTGAGGTTTTTTTTCATTCACTGGGGCAGTAGCTTGGCAGAATTCAACCTGCAGTACTGGTGATCCCCCATAATTATTCAGGATAAATTATCTGATGAGTGGAGCCTCTTTCCTATTTGGGTCATGTCTGTCAACAGGCTGATTTTATTTTTTGTTGTTGTGATTGCCATATGAAATGTCTTGGCTATAATGGATCAAACTCCTCTAGGCAGCATCGCCGGCGGTGCCCTGGTTCTGCACCGGGGTGGGGTTGGGGTAACTCGCCAGTCGGGACCGTTATCCTCGGTGTTTGTGGAGGGTCAGTAGTTCTCTACTCTTGCAATGATGTTTGTCCACCCAGGCTAAAGGGATGAAAGCAGGAGCTGTAAAATGGGGGCAGGTCTTTGGAAACCGGGTGAATGACATGTTTCAATATGTCAGAATGAGGACCTATGTGAAGAATGGCCTTTTGACAAAATCTCAGCTGCGCTCTCAAAATGCAGATGCAGATAGGATAGCATGGATGAACTGAATAGACGTTCATTACCACAGCGATGTTTTTCTCAATTCATCTTAGTTAATAGAAGGCACACTTCAAAATCTGTGTTGCTGCAGTGTGGTATATGCTGGGGGAGGCTGTTCCTGAAGGAGACATCTATTCTGAACATGCATATATATCCATATGAGATTTATATGCCATTTTACTTATATTTGCGACTTTTAGATCCTGCCTTTATTTGTTTAAAGAGGGACAAAAGCATTTTGGGTCAAGGGGGTTTTGGTTTTGTTCCTCCTTTTGATTTTTGGTCTACTCCCTAGAGCCTTTTTTGGGTATGGTCTCTAGTAAATCCCGTTGTTTGGGTTCTGCAGTTGCACTGGATGTGGTCAAAGCATGTTGCCCCATGAAAGATTAACGTAAAGCATTATCTGCTCTGATGGGTAGTTGTGACAACTTTATTTTCAGAAGTGGCTTATGCAGAGGGCACAGTGTGACTTGCTGTTTGGGAGGTAATTGGCAATATTGATTCTTAAAATGTCTGGATGTTTCTTAAAACAAATAATCATGATTGCAGTTGAGACTACATCTGTAAAACACAAGAGCTGTTCTTGTGTAATTCAGTGGATGCTGAACATTCCCAGGCCTGAGCCTATAAGTGGAAAATAATATATGTTGGTGAATCTATTTCAGAAAGCATCTTTAAAAAAAATACACTGCTGCATTATTCTTTCGGTTGATAACTATTCCTGGTACATATCTCATTTGCCTGGTTTATGCCATCTGTTCTCTTTTCAAGTTTAGTATAATTATATTAGTTACCCATCAGACTTTGAAAGTTTTAAACACTGCCTTGAAAGTGTGTGAAGAAAGTTGAAGTCATTGTTGTCTTTCGGCTTCGAATTCCACAGCTTCTAAGTACAGTGTGTCAAAATAGCTGCTTTAAGAAAAAAACACAGCTACCACCTTGAAAGGTAAATTGAGTTAATAATGGTATAGATAATAATCTAACTTCTGCATGCTGCAGATGTGAATTGTCAGAGGAGAGAGAAGATAAAGCAGTATATCATCAGTAGGACTAGATCTTAGGTGATTTTTTTTTGCATAATTTGCATAGTAATGAAAGACAATTATACTCTTAGACTTCATTGTAAGCTCATATGGATCACTTTCAAAATAATTTATAGTGCATGTATGGAAAGAAAACCTGGATAATTTTACTGATGTTTCAGCTTGGCTGTGTCAGCCTGACCTTCAATCACTGTCAATTGTTCCATTCCAACCAATCAATGAGAACATTATTAGTAACAGTAAGTGATCGCTTATGACAAATCAGTGCAGCGTGATTGAATTGTCAGTGCACATGTGCGTGACTGCAGCGGTGGGTGCAAGGAAGGGGCCCAACGGCCGGAATACTTCAGTCTGTTCTGTCGACTTTGTAAGTGTTTCCAGAGACAAATGTGTGGAAAGGGTAGTAAACTGAACACCAGTAGATGGTTTGTTGAAAAAACTGCGTGTGAAACTTAAATGACAAAGGGAGCAGAAACAGCAGCCTGTGCTCAAAGTGGCGTGTTTAATTTCTACTCCAGATTCAGTTCAGGTCTGCTTCGTGCCATTAATTGCATGTTCCCACTGTTGTAATGCAATTACTTACATGGAGTAGCTTGTTCTGCTTGAATCTGTACTCAGGCTTTGAGCGACCTATTGATAGAAATGTCTCAAACCTAGGAGAAGGACGGAGCCGTTTCCTGAGCTGCAAGGAGGATGTGCTGCTGTGCCATGCGGGCTCTCACCGGAAGGTTCAGGTGGGATCTGTGTTTCCCAAATAGCTTCTCTGGATAGTCATCAACCAAATCCAGCTGGAAAATGGGACTGGAGACATTCCAGCTAGAAAGATACATCTGAGATGTGCAGTGCTGAATGCAGCCTTCCTTCTTTTCTGGCTTCTAGGAGGTGACAGTAACCATAAGGATGACTTCTCCTTCCCCAAAGTCTTTCATCTCAGGACCAAGGGGCTACTGCACTTCCAGTTTGCAGGTAGCATGTTGTTTTTTCTGGGCCATGTCTGTCTTGCTCACAAATTTAACTATCAAATCCAGTTTCCCTTTAGACCCTCCGTCTTTTCTGTTCAGCCACAACCAAGAGACTTTCTTGTCTCCCCTCCCTGATGGCCAGTTAAGTCTTCTGCTCCTTGTGAGAAGCCCAAATCACTCAAAGGGTAACAGCCTACTCCAAGAAACCATCGGAAAAAGGGGTAACTTTTTCATTAGCTGACAAAGGAAGACCACTTTTAGCAAGTGGTGTGTGCTGCCTGCATCCTCCTTAGCTGGAAAAGGGTTGCTGAGAAGAGGAGCCGGTGGATCCAGAGGAAAGAGCAAAGGAGAGCGAAGAGAAAGAGTTCTTGGCATTGGTTTCTGTGCACATGTATGCTAGAGAGTAGTAAATGTAGAAAACAACTGTCTGGGAAGGGAAAAATTATTAAACTAGCTGGAAGTTTCATTTAAAACCTTCTTTGGTTGTTTTTGATTGAGCTGTCGTAGGCGGGTCTGGATCCAGTTTAGAATCTATTTTGGTTCCTCCTTGTGAACAAATATCACTTCTGGTGTTTGTCTTGATCAGGATGCCTGCCAGCCCTCCTGCTGCTCAGCTTCTCACACACTGCTGAGCTGTGGAGTACCGGGCGTCTCTGGGAGGGGTTGTGGGTTATCCTGAACCCTCTTAAACTCGTAAGGCACAGTGCTAGCCACCTTGGTTGCTGTTTTTTTATTAAGAGCTGAAATAACGGAAGGCTCCTTCCTAAAAGATAGTACTGCTCAGCCCTGCAGCAGCAGAAACACGCTGTGCAAAGTGAGGATTTCCGAGGGATTGATGCACCAAATACGAGAATTACATCACTGATGATCTGGGAATGAGTGGGACTGTGTTTTGGGGACAACCAGGTGAAACAGTGACACTAAAAACCAAGGGGCTGTGGTGAGAGGAAAGCCAGGAGTAAATATTTGGGTTACGTCCTGGCTGGCAGAAGAGCAATAAGGTGGTGTCTTCTGTTTCTATGCCCAAAGAAATAGGGCTTGTAAATAAATAGGATGTGTTAAAGGGACTTTGGAGTTCCTGATGAGATCATCTTTCTTGCTGGAGTTATCTCTGAGATGATTTGATTCAGAAGGGATAACATTACTCTTTGGCACCAGTAAATGACACGAGCAAGCTCCTGGCATGTTAACTAATTTCTTCCAGCAGCACCTCATTGCTCATTCCTCAGGGACTGAGATGTATTTCTGTGAATGTGTTTTACCGTAGCGCCATGGATCCATCTTGAGTTCCTGGGTGCTGGTTCAAGTCTTCTGCCTGTGTATTTCCAGCTGTAGAAAACAGACCCCCCCAGATTGCCAGCTTCCCTTCTTCCAGTATGGTCAGTATCTAACAGAAATGCTGGTGTCCGTCTGTGGACAGTGTTGGCTTTATTTTCATGTTAAACTTAGTATTAAACTCCATTTCACTCTGCCTAGCTGTTTGGTAAAAACTATTGTCACTCCCACGCTTCCTTTGTGTTTGCCTGGTGTTTTGCAAGTCGTAAGGAGGAGGTACAAGGTTTTACAGAATCACAGAATGTTAGAGATTGGAAGGGACCTCGAAAGATCATCTAGTCCAATCCCCCTGCCAGAGCAGGAACACTTAAATCAGATCACCCAGGACCACATCCAGGCGGGCTTTGAATGTCTCCAGAGAAGGAGACTCCACAACCTCTCTGGGCAGCCTGTTCCAGTGCTCTGTCACCCTCACTGTAAAGAAGTTTTTTCTCATATTCAAGTGGAACCTCCTATGTTCCAGCTTGAACCCGTTGCCCCTTGTCCTATCACTGGATGTCCCAGAGAAGAGCCTGGCTCCATCCTCCTGACACTCACCC
>WKFP01014733.1:1050534-1074080 GCA_011057875.1 Pterocles orientalis | reverse complement strand
ACTTCTGGTGTTTGTCTTGATCAGGATGCCTGCCAGCCCTCCTGCTGCTCAGCTTCTCACACACTGCTGAGCTGTGGAGTACCGGGCGTCTCTGGGAGGGGTTGTGGGTTATCCTGAACCCTCTTACACTTGTAAGGCACAGCGCTAGCCACCTTGGTTGCTGGTTTTTTATTAAGAGCTGAAATAACGGAAGGCTCCTTCCTAAAAGATAGTACTGCTCAGCCCTGCAGCAGCAGAAACACACTGTGCAAAGTGAGGATTTCCAAGGGAGTGATGCACCAAATACAAGAATTACATCACTGATGATCTGGGAATGAGTGGGACTCTGTTTTGGGGACAACCAGATGAAACAGTGACACTAAAAACCAAGGGGCTGTGGTGAGAGGAAAGCCAAGAGTAAATATTTGGGTTACGTCCTGGCTGGCAGAAGAGCAGCAAGGTGGTGTATTCTGTTTCTATGCCCAAAGAAATAGGGCTTGTAAATAAATAGGATGTGTTAAAGGGACTTCGGAGTTCCTCATGAGATCATCTTTCTTGCTGGAGTTATCTCTGAGATGATTTGATTCAGAAGGGATAACATTACTCTTTGGCACCAGTAAATGACACGAGCAAGCTCCTGGCATGTTAACTAATTTCTTCCAGCAGCACCTCATTGCTCATTCCTCAGGGACTGAGATGTATTTCCGTGAATGTGTTTTACCGTAGCGCCATGGATCCATCTTGAGTTCCTGGGTGCTGGTTCAAGTCTTCTGCCTGTGCATTTCCAGCTGTAGAAAACAGACCCCCCCAAATTGCCAGCTTCCCTTCTTCCAGTATGGTCAGTATCTAACAGAAATGCTGGTGTCCGTCTGTGGACAGTGTTGGCTTTATTTTCATGTTAAACTTAGTATTGAAATCCATCTCACTCTGCCTAGCTGTAAGTTTGGTAAAAACTTGTCACTCCCACGCTTCCTTTGTGTTTGTCCGGTGTTTTGCAAGTCGTAAGGAGGAGGTACAAGGTTTTAGTATCATTAACCGTTATTTCTGAGGGTTGTCGGGAAGGAACATCAACACAAGCGTTCAGCTGTGTTGCAAGCTACAGTTCATATCAAAGAGACGACTGTTGTATACATCTCATATGATCAAACTGAATCTTTGCAGTAAATTTCACCATAGTGAGGGATACCACTAGATTAGAGATGGCATTGCACACCAAATCGGATCAAGTCAGGAAGTAATTGCCAAGACTTGATATTTAACTTGATGGTTAAGCGCTGGCTGCTTTAGTGAATATATTCAAACAGGTTAAAATCAGCCCCAAGCTCCCAAATATCATGTACAGAAAATAAAAAGTGGGTTATTCAAGTAGGTTATTCACAGACCCTTTGCTACGAGCAGCAGCTTGTGGTGCACAGCTGGATAGCCAGCGATGACCTTCTTGGGGCTGCAGCAGGACAGGGAGCGAAATGTCAGGGCTGGAGAGGTGACACAGTCCGGTGTGTGCTGGGCTGCTCTGGGCGGTTGGGACATCCAGGCTCTGGCCCTGGTGATGCTGTTGCTTTGCAGGGTTGTTGGATGCAATTTGGCTTCTTGTTGTCCCTGCTTTCCTGGCTGTGAGGAAGAACCTCTGCAAAGGGCTTTGGAGTCTTTACTGACTGCAAGGTCTAATTATTGCATAATAATTTAATGACTTATTCCTGTTGTTCCAGCTTATAGGTACTCATGCGAGAATTTGAAACAGGATGTCAGTTCTTGTTACCGATAAAAGGAAAACCTTGAGTTTTTCACTGTCACTAGCAAACTGTAGCTTAAAACAGGATTGTCAGCTGCCACATGGTTTCCTGGTGGCTATAATATTACCCAGATCTCAAAGCTAAAAAGTCGGTTTAAGAGATAAATATATTTTTCTTATAAACTTTTTTCAAGTACTGCCTTAGCCCATCTGTTGCAGAATCTATTAATCAGTAAAACTGTTTTTTAATCTTCCTTTACTTTTCCCTCCTCTGCATCAGATTCCCATCACCATGATCCGTGTGTGATTGAGAGGAGGTGTCCTGCAGGTGTTGATTAAGGCTCTCTCTCCAGAACAGTTATTTTGTCCAAGGCTGGGGCTAACCTTTGCTCCCATGTTTCATGCCCTCTCACTGTTATCTAGGCTCTGCTCTGCTTTTTTACAAACATCGCTTCCTGCCGTTACTTTTCCTTTTCCTACTTGAAACAAAACAAAACAAGCTCCCCTCCCCAAAGCCCCAGGTTCCACCAGCAGGTATCCTTCTCTATTCCCTTTCTTTGCCGTGTTTCTCTCCAATTACATGGCGAATGTGGTTTCCCTTTGAAGTTCCCTTGTTGCTTGGCTCTCTATTGACTGTCCCCCATCGTTTTGTGTCATCAACAGATCTGACAAACTCACAGCAGGTTTCTCCACTGTAGTCACTGCTGATTAGGAACAAAAAGGGACCTTGTTGAACCTTCCCTGCTCCTTACCTGCTTACCTGCTCCTACAGCCAGTATTCTCATCGTTTCTTTCGGAGGGGATCTCTTCCATGGTTTTGGTTACTTCACCCCCGCAACCAACCAGGGGAAGATAAATTCTTTCGATGCTCTCTGGGATTACAGCCCTACAACCCAATTTTGTCTGTACATACCCTAACACACACACACCTATGCACCCCATCAGTTGGGTTGGGCAAAAAAATTTCCCCTTAGCTTGGCTGTTCTTGCAGGACAGGTACCCGATATCCATCCTTCTAGAGACCTGGAGCTCCTGAAAGTAGGAGAATGTTGCTGAGTGGTAGAAAGCCAGAGTGAGGAAAGCACCCTGGAGTTACACAGATGAATATGCTCCTTAAATTTGCTTTGGGGAAAATCAGCCTAATTACAGCTTTGTAGGATCTTTGAGGAAGGTCCCAGTGGAGATGCCCACTTGCACCTTCCTCTGCTTGGTGGATAACATTGAGCTCGGGCAACAGAAATGTGTTAATCTCTGAAAAAGCTCCCTCTCTCAGGGTGAGAGAATTTATTAATTTCCCGTATTGTTTGGGTTTTAGTTACTTTGCTGCAAGTGTCCACAAGGGGCCAGTCTACTGATTATTTGGGGATGGAAATACTTCCCCACGGGGAGCTAGAGCGAGACCCTCCAAAGTCTGGGCATCCCTTCTGCACGGGCTCGCAGCTGTCAGCAGGAGAAGCATCCGCTCCTCGCCAGAGCTACATTGAAAGAGGCACACTGATGTGAAAGGTTCTCTAAATGATTTTTTAAAGCCGCCGGTCTCCTATGCCATCTAGTCCTTTCCTCATTGTGTAGCTACTTTGTGGTTTTAATTAATATTATGATTATACAGCAGACATGCTTTTGGAGCGTCTGTTGCTGTGGCAGCTAGACACTTTAATTATAGAGATTAAAACACAAATCAAGGACAATACAGGGTTGTTATGATGATAATTACCAGATTGGAATATTTGTAGAAAACTGGCCACTTGAGCCACTGAGGTTAATGTACAAACATGTGCCACCTGGTCGCTTCTGGAGACCTGCATTCGGGGGGTGGTTGGGACAGGGAAGGGAGAGCGTGGAGGGTGACTTCTTGCTGTCACCTTCCTGAAGTGTTCAAGCTGTTGGAGGAATTGATATTTTTAACCTAGGGGTGAGAAATTTGCTCATCCGGGGTCAAGACCCCTGTGTAGGGCTTTAATTGTTTTATTCTGTTATTTCTTTTAAAATATTTTTTGTTTAATCCTAAAGGAAACAGTTTCTCATTTCATACCAAAATGGAAATGCTGGAGGAAGGATTTTTCGTATTTACTTAAAGGAACTTTGAAAATTCATTACATGTTTAAAATTTGAAGTATTAATACAGGAATGTTTACTTTTTTAGAACATGAGCTGCTTGGTGGGTTGAAACAGTTTCATAGGTTTAATACAAATTTGGGAATATTCTAGTCCATCTCTATGTGCATTTCTGATTTCAGGGGAAGGAGGAAGATTGCTTGAAATAATTAATTATCTGACTTTAAAATCACCATATAGTTTAGGCTTACAGAACCAGCCTGAAAACCTTTCATAAGGCTTAAGAATACTCACCAGCCTCAAAACTGGGTTAAAATTTTTGTATTCAGTTATTTTTATTTTACAAAAAGAAATCTGTAATTTGAGAATCTTTGTATATTGCTCTTGTCAGTTTGTAAATAGCCTCTTTCTTGATAACCTGAGTGTAAGTGTTCTTTCCAGTAGATTTTCTGCTTCCTTGCTTGATGTTCACTTACTCTTTAAATAGAAGGAAGAGAATATCATCTCCCCTCAGTTCTTGGCCCAGAGGTCTGTAACAGATCTGTTGTTATCTGGCAGTTCGTGGCTGTCAGTGTGCTTGTGCAGCGATCACTGGGAAATGGAAATGCTGCTCCTTTGAACGCAGAGGACCCCGATACGTTGGTCGTACGCTCTCTGATTTCACCACCGCTCGTCCTCCCACAGCATTGCCAAACCCCACTTGTCTCATGCTGTCACTCTGGCAGGGAGCTGAGAGTCACAATCATATTAGAAACGTGGCAGGTTAAACTCGGAAAGGAAAGCTAAAAAGAGTCTCTCCAGAAGAATTTCTGGCTCTTGAAAAATCTCCAAGTCATCTCCTGCCAGCATTGCTAGCCACCAGGGGATTGTCACCTGCGGTGCCGTAAAGGAGAACATTTCTTTTTTGAAAGGATTCACCACCACATTCTTCCTTAACTAGGCAGAAATAAGGGGCTACCAGCAGGGAGCTAACTATAAACCTACAAAGAGTGACAAATACACCAAACAGAAGCAATAGCGTATATGTGGTCGTTTGCTGCTCGTCTCCCCGGAGAGCTGTAGGGATGCTGTGCGCCAAGGTGGAAGCAGCAGCGTGTGCTCTGTCTTCCCTTTCCTGTCACCCTCTCTTGATCTAAAGTAACGCTCCCTCCTGAATGCGCTCGTGATTCGAGAGAGCTCAAAGGTAGCACAGAAAGTGTTTCCCAGCCAAATTCCCTTCCTCCGTGTATTTCCCCTGTGTGGAGGAAGGAAGCCCAATCTCTGGCTGATGCTCTGTTTGTCCCCATGGATCCTCTTAGGGGAGCAAGCTGTGTCCCATGGGGAATTCCCCTGTTTTCAGCGGGAGTGCGTTTTTTCTTGCAAGTGAAGGAGGACTTTAAGGAACACAGCTGAATTTTGATACTGTGGTCTATCCGGGGGAGTGAGTACCTGCCTACTGAGAGCAGGTGAAACAAGATCTCTTCAGGCCATGCAGTGTAACTTGATTTTGTGGGGGTTACGTCATTGTCAGGTATCTCCAACTACACTGGAGAATTACACGGCCGAGTGTATATGTTCTGAGTTAGAGCAGAGCACGGGTATGGAGTGGTGCGTAAGTTAAAATCACAAATAACTGAAAGAACAGCTTGCAAGGTAGGGACTAAGAGAAAACCCATGTTTTCATGTTAGGTTTCATAAAAGATGGTATCGCTAAGCCAAAGAGCTAGAAGGTAATTCAGCTGCATGGCAGAACCCAGAAGGAAACGTCCCATGGGTAGCAGAGTGGTGGGAAGCATCATGTTTCCCTTGTCTCCTTGTTAACTGAGAGTTGGCTGAGACTTTTCCGAAATGTTAAAAGACAGTCCTGTGGCTTGGGCTTACGTTAATAATCAAGTTACCTCTTGTCAGCTGAGCAGAAGTGTCTTTGTACAAGCTTTTAGCCTGCAGCAAAACCAGGATAATTCAGCTTAGTTTCAATTTGCGGTGAAAAAAGTTCAGTGTGCTTCTCGGTGTGTCAGTGCACCGGCAGTTACTGGTTTGTATGTGCACGGATGACTCAGCTCTTGCTCATTAACTAGCAACTTATACAATCTCATAGTCCAGGACAATGGAATGAAGAGGGTTGTATGGTTTTGTTTTAAAAGGGAGATAGTTTTGAACCAGACTGCGTTAAAGAAAGAGGGATGCAGTGGAACAGCTTGATGACTGCCGTGAGGCTGCACTTCTGATCATCTGCAGGAGTATCAGTGTGAGTAGAACATGAGAGAGCCCTGAAACACTATCTAAATACCCAATAATGTCCCAGAAATAGCTTATTTTATTCCTTATGTGAGTTTTCTACAGCATACTGTCTTTCTATTGACTACATTGAGCTGTTGGCATCCCGGCATCCTTGCCTCTGGGACTTTTGGGGTACCCCAGTGTTTTCCATTTGCTGAGAGGATACAGAGACACTGGTAATAAATGGTTCCCAAGGGACCATTCCTTAGATGTCCATGTGGTGTCTTAGCTTCTAAGTGTGATGGATCACTAATCATACCGGTGGCGTTAAACCAATTAATAATAGAAAAACCAATAAAATGTTGCATTCCCCTGAACTTAATAGAGGCTTTGTCAAATACGTTAGTACCACTGGGATTTTATCCTTATTATTTAAGCATTTAAAACATCTGAATTTCAGTTTAAAATTATGTTAGTTAAGTGCTTAACTAGTGCAGATATTTGAGATCGGCAGTCGTACGTCTGTACATACACACACTGTGTTCCTGTGGATGCACACTGCGTGTGTAGGTGCAGATAGTTACACCATGTGTATATTAGGTGTGTATCCACATCTGCCTATGACAGATCCTTCGTTACTGCTCCAGGCTTATTTGTCAGACACTGTTGGACAACTTAATTCACAGCATTAACAGTAGTTTCTTTTCATTAGCAGTCTTGTTAATTGAGGAGGCAGCAGTCATTAGAATGTGCAAACAACAGTGTTGTATCGCAAGTGTTAGAGAAGTTCTTGATGTTTTCAGATCCCCAGCTCAGTCTTAACCTGTCGATACTCCTGTGCCACTGGGCATTGGATGTCCGCAGCTGGATCCGTCCCTTCATTCTCCCTTTAAAGACCTGTGAAGAGGAACCTCTGCCTGCCATCCCCATGAGCTGCTGAATTCCTCTTTTCTGTTGCATAGAAGCATACATAAAATCAACTCATTCTGAACCTTACTGGCCTTCAAGATTTTTTGTGTTAAGAAAGCCCAGACTGGCATTTGCTGCTAAGGTTTGACTCCAGAAAATCAATTCTGCCACTGCCGAAGTGGAGCACCCACATCCGTGGTGTGTATATGGGGAGAAAGTAAATCTCACAGTCCAGATGTACACCCTGCTTCAGCTGACATCTGCGGTCCGACAGACATGGCATATGCCTCTATTTTATTCCGATCTCCGCAGTCCTTTAACAGTGTGAGTCCTAATTTCGCTGAAAGTATGTCATTTCTTCAGTGTTTTGGGGGTTTCAATCTAGGACAAGAGTATCAGCAGAGAGCAGCAGGTACAAATATTCAGCCTGTAGATCTTATCAGATATTCAAGAATGTGGTAAGAAATGTCAGAGAGAGCTTTTTACGAAATATTTAATTAACAACAACAGCTACAGAAATGGAAAACAACATCCAGGCAATTACAGTGTTCAATAAAGCAGCTCTCAGAGGATGGAGCAGCAACGGATTAGTGACTGACTGGCATTTAAATATGTTATCAACCAGCTAGGGAGACCAGAGGAAATTTGCTCCCCTGGGGATCAAGCTAGTAGAAGTATTATAACTATATTATTGTTTCTCAGGGCAATCAATTGAATTATATGGTGCAGTAGTCCAGGCTGTTTGGCTGTTACTCCAGCAGCTGGTTACGTGATTTGTTTCGCTGGACGTTAATACAATAGACTGGACGAGATACTTGCGTCAGTTTGCAGACTGTTTTCTTGCTTAAAATCAACAATATATACATTCCATTTTCGGATTTTAAATGCAGAGTGTGGTGGAAACTCTATAATTTATAGAAGCGGTAAATATGCTAAACTTTGGACGTTAAAATAGAACACAATGAAGAATTTATGTTGTCTTTACCTCCAGGGCCAAATACATGCTGAGAAAGCGTAATTAGTCTACCACTTGTAATGCCGCCTTTTCTTAAGATCATGCAAAAGCATGGATAGTTTCAGTGATTGGGAATTTTTGCTGTTATAGATTTTACATTAAAAAAAATTGAAGCCCTAGAGTAAGTAACTGTGCTTTTAATATGATGAATGAGATAAAACTACATGAAGTGCAATCACACTTCATTGCAAGCTAATGCATTCCCTTTACACATACATCCAATCTTGGTGATGCAAAAACCCCATTTCATGATGAAGCTGTACAGCAAAGGCGTGCTCCAGTGGCCACAGGTACATGTGTAGTTGAATTTCTAATTGTATCTGGTGGCTGAGTCCATTGCTGCTCTGTGTCTCTTGGTAGAGTACAGGGATGCAAAGGAACATGGTGGACCTAATAAATAGGTTTCATATTGATTTATGTTTCATGCTGACCAATTTGGCTAGTAAACTAAAATGAATCAGCATCCCTTCAATAAATAACTGGTGCAAACCCCACAGTGTATGGGCCAAAGGATAGCGAGCCAAAATGATTCAGTAAGGGATCTACGTTCCTTTGATATCGTTCATTCTTTCTTTATAGAAAGGTTGCCTTGGATAGCCCGTTGAGCCGGTATCGGAACAGACTCTTTTTCATAAGGAGACGCAGAGCAGCAGAGAACAGCTTGTTACTTAT
This sequence comes from Pterocles orientalis, assembly GCA_011057875.1. NCBI lineage: Eukaryota > Metazoa > Chordata > Aves > Pterocliformes > Pteroclidae > Pterocles > Pterocles orientalis. Next base: position 1,065,519 of record WKFP01014733.1, on the reverse strand, counting down.
TCTCCCATTGCATTTATATAGATTCATTTTCCCCCACGGCCCCTTTCTTCTCAGTTTCTCTTCCAAAAGTGAGAGCAACCTTTGCTCTAAGGACACTAGGAGCCAATATAATGGTCCAAGACAGAGCATCTGCCAAAAGAGACACCACTGTGAATGATTTCTTTCACTGTCAGTGCATGTTATTGATCGTTGGAAGTAAGGGAAGAGCCCTGGATAAGCCAACCTGTTGGAAACCTGGGTGTCTACGAGTCGTCTGGAATAGCTAAACAAGTTTCCATTAGTTGCATGCTTAACTTTAGAAGAAAAGACTGCCAGTAAAACATGCAACAGGCTAAGTACCTTCAATACAATTAAAAATTATTTATCCAAAGACTATGAACCCCAGAGCAATACTGTCAGCAAAATAATGCGTCAATGTGTACACGTTTGTGTTCATGAACAGTCAGGAAGACAATTACAGGCAAGCATGTCGTCCTAGTAGAGCCCACCTTAAATGATGGCTTGGATAGATCAACAAGTGTCCCAGGTGCAGTGTAAAGTGGGCAGGATGGTCTGATCCAGCTGGCAGGAGAGGAGCTAAAGCAGGGTCCTGCTGCTCACTGCCGACCATCTCATCTGGAGGAAGAGAGGGGTATTGTGTGTTGACTTATCTGGCAGATGTCAAGATACAAAATACGTTACTGAGTAAGAAGTCCTTCACTAAAAATGGACCATGTGCTATATTTTCTAGCTGAAAAGCGGCTAATCAAGAAAAAAATGAGACCAGCTGCCCTGAGATGTTGCTGCTGGAGTGAAATCCTGGATGAGATAAAGTGCAAAATGAAGAAAATGTGCTTTTCATCTCTGTTCCCATTGCACCAGCTGCTGAGCTGTTTTGGGAGCTCCCGAGCACTCCTCAGCAGTCTCTGATAACTCCGCATCGCAGCAAGGAGAGAGGGGCAGTGGCCAGGCAGGTGGGAACCTCATGGCAAAGCTGTTTGTTCATTGCTTGGTCTGCACAGTCCAGTTAAAAGGAGCAATGTGGATCCACTCTGGTGTCTTACAAAGACACCTCGGAGAAATGTTGTCAAAGTGGAACCAGTTCTCACTGTGAAAATTATGAAGTGCCCTTCTTAACGTTAAATATTAAGGATGAAGTTGGTTGAAGCCCCCCTGGTTTTCCCCATTACCCCTGTAACGCGGGGGAATTGGGGGAAGCAGAACGAGAAAAAGAAGAATGTTCTAAATAGCAGAAGCCTGAAGTTAATTACAGCTCAGAAAGTGGTTTGAAGATGAAAAGCACTACTGCTAAGTGTTATTAATAGCGGAGTAACCCTGCTGTTAATTATAAATAACAATAATGCTACAGAGCATGCTACATGCAAAGATCTCAAAATCCTTTTGAAATATTGCTCACTGATTTGTTCTGATATTCTAAATGAGAAGAATGAGGCGTGGAGGGATGTAACAACTTGTTTGAGTTAAGGCGTTAAATACAGAAGTAGAGGAGCCCAGGACTGCAATCCAGATCTCGGACTTTACAGGATTAACTCCTGCAGACTGTTCCCCAGCTCAGCAAACACTGTGCAGCAGAGTCCAACCTCTGAGCGGTCTTGAGTTTGTCTGATTGCGCAGAGTATTACCGAGGAACTGAGAAGATGTGTAGCTATACCTCCGATTTCTCTTCTGTAATGTTAGGAAGTGCAAGGAATCCTTGCAAGGAGCCTGAAGCTGTATAAAATGGACGAAGCAATCCAGCTCCGATGGAGTAGCTCCCCTGAAATCATCCCTGGGATTCCAGTCTTGCTGTGCATCTGAAAATAAAACATTCAGTATCACTCCTGCTTTCCACTGCTTTGTGTTCAGCATGCAGTGATGCAAGGCTGATCTCTCAAACAGAAGTTTCCTAACTCAGAGCCTAAGTTATTCTAATTTATTCCTAGAATTCTCAAAAATCAAGTGTGCAGAATAAAATGACTCAATGGAGGCTGAGCAAACAGTGACTGAGTTTCAATCAGAGATGCTAATCACACCCAAGGACCCTCTTCGTTTTAGGGAATGACAATATGAAAGTAAACTAAAAAGAGCCAGCTCCTGCCATAAAAAGAGCATCGCATCTAGGTCTTGCGCTCTCTCTCCTTTCTTGGGGCTCTCAGGCGTACGCTGCTGTATTAGTTTGGCTCCGCGTTTCATCAGACCCTTTTAAAATGAGGATTTTTAGTTGTCAAACTAATCTTTTCCTGTGAAGGAGGGTTCATTTGTATGCTGCTATTGTCATTAACAGTGTAATCTTCAGCCTTAATGTGAGTGTGTCTGTTTTGTGCTTCCTTAGGGTAGCTGTGAAGTGCTTCTCCACTAACCCATGAGTGCCTCTGTTTTCGCATCTTCCTGAGGACTATTGTGCATTGTGATCATCTGCTAATAGAGGAGATTAGCTGAATCACAGCCCTCTCCCAAGCAAGAGATACAACACTTTTTTTTTTCATTTTTCCTATTCCATTGATGTTATAAGCTCGTCTTTTTATGGTGGGAATAATCACTTTGTGTTGCTCTTTTATTATTGCCATTTCTGCTCTAAGACTTTGAACTGCGGAGTCCTAAAGCGCTTCCTTGTTTCATCTTCATGGCCATTCAGTGTGTTTAATGGGCTTACGAGCAAATCAAGACTTTCATCACCCTCGAGTGGAGCTTTTGTTGGAGTCAATCTGCTTGCACAACTGGGATCGCAGGTGTATGCAACCTTGCAAGCAGTGGTTCTTATACTCCAGACCAAATTCGCCCAGATGTTATTTTGAGAGCAATCAGAATTATTAACGTATAGTTCAGCAAAATGTTGACAGAATAGAAAGCATAAACCACCTTGCGCTGAAATTCCAAACCCAATTAAATGGGCTAATTCACCTACTGCTTAATTGGCTGGAAGCCATATAAGTAATTACACCACTGACATCTTTCAAAATTATATTCTTAATTGTTACATTTATTTGCATCACAATGAAATAACCACATCTCCGTTCAGCACAGCTCGGCTCCTCTTATAGCGACAGCCTCGCCAGCGTAAGGGAAGAAGCAGTTTTACATTTCACAGGGTTGCCTTCGTGAAAACGTTAATTGGCAAGGTAGCAAAGCAAGGCCGCTGGGGAAACGGGGCAGGAAGACGCAACGTTGGTCTGTTTATTCCTGAACATATGTAGTATGTGATGGCTTTTATTGTAGCACGCTGTGGAAGACTCCTTTCTTTTCTTTTTTCCCCCCTCTCCGTTATCGTTCACTAAAATGTATGAATGTAGCAGGGCAATGCGATATTGGTCGTGCTTGCAAACTGCAATAGAATATCACACTCCAGAGATGCAGTGTTTCTATTTGCTATCATAAATTTATTGCGTATTTTCTTTCCTTCATAAAATATAGCCCTACTTCTTTATACAAAAAATGTCATTCCAAGGAAAATGTATGCAGAACCACTTTGCAGAAAACCTCTATAAGCACTGTTTGGTCTTGCTGTGTAGATCTACTCTCTAATTGCTTTGAATTTACTTTATTGCAAGGCTGGGGATTGCTTTGAAGTGATTATGAAAGAATAAGCAGGCTTTTGCAAAGGGAATTTAGGAAAGAAAAAGCTTTTAAGAAATCCTATTTTGAAGTTCCAGTTCCAGAGGGTCCCCGGTTACTGAAATGCAATGCCAATGCCTTCCCTTCCCGTCGTTCTCTTTAGCCGTGCACTCTTCTTCATTGATAAGTCTTACACTGGCATGAAAATTGTTTTTTGAGACCATTTTCCAGCCATGCCATTTTCTTGTAGGAGGCTGCAATATGACTGTATTTATTGTCTTAAATTTTTAAAAGTCCTTTATATTCATTCATTAATATTTTCGTACATCTCACAAGAGCTTTACCCAATTCTAACGCTGTTCCAGAGTCCAATAGACATGGGTTGTGTGTGCTGGCTGCGTGATATCTTCTTTCTGAAGTACGTGAATTAGATGCAAAGTTCATCCAAGAGTCTATTTGACCGAAATAAACTGAATACTGAAAATAAGGACTTCGGTGGAGCAGGTTAATGTTATTTAAAAAAAACAAATAATGGAATAATTAAAAAGGAAGTGAAGATTTGGACTCAAGGTTTTTATATTTGTGAGCATTCAGGAGACCCAGGGAAATTCTGCGAAGGCTCAGGACTTTCTATAAAATAAAAGGTCAGGGCTGTATTTTTCCATGTATCATCAGAGATTTCTGTACAAACCCAAAAGCAGATGCAGCCATCTTTCTATCTATCCCAGCATGAACGTGAGAGGATGATGAAGAAGGAATGGAAATCAGACCCACATTGTTTTCTTCAGGCCGTAGGAACAGCGTGATTCCCAGGCAGCGTTCCCTTTTAGAAACTCTTGGCGTTCATTTATGAATTGTTTATTTATCAGCAAACTCAGAATTTCCATCCATGCATAGAAGACGTGTTGGTTTTCTGACGCAAAGCTAATAACGTCTGCTCTTAATTAAACATTAATAGTAACAAATGGCTGCCTATGAGGTTTTTATCCCTTGTCAATCTGTGCGGGTTCTGAACATCTTCTGGAGGGCAGATTGCTCACCCTGCCTCGCTCAGGGTGTCCTGAACCCACCGCTCACAAAGCCATCACCATGCTCAGGGCTGTCTGATTCAGGCGTGGGTGCTGGACACTCGGAAAATGAGTTACCCACATTAATTACAGGAAGGAGGGGAAATAAAAATAAGCCTACTGCCTCGTGATGCCCCGTGCGGGACTCGTGCTGAGGAGGGTGTGCTAAGAGATGTGCTTGGATAGATCTGATTTGACACTGGTTAGGGTCTTCTGTGTTCCAGTGACCCCAAATTAAGAATTATAATTAATAATTAATTATTAGATAACTAATTAGTAATCTTTAGATCATTTTTATTTTTTAAATTGTCTTTAAAATGGATGTTTGGGAAACATGTATCAGGGAAAAAACAGGTGTGCTAATAAAATTAAAATTATCAGGCATCACTGACAGTTCCACAGCAGATAAATAAGGAGAATAAAGCTGCTGGTGTAGAAGGAAGTGAAATTTTTTGTAGCACCTTAGTTAAGCATTAAATTATTGATAAGTCGTAGTTTCTCTGGTAAAGAGGTCTTCCTATTCAGACAGCCTACGGAACAGTTTAAATGGGTTGTAAGTGGTTTATGAGCAGCACAGCAGTTCGTGCTGTGGTGGGTGAAATTTGGCTTCTCCAGCTCCGTTTGGGTGAGCTCTCCTTGGCTGGTTCTCTATCGACTTTTTCCCTGTACAGACACTGGGCACCGTTTCCCCTTCTCATTTACAGTCCGTCTCCGCAGAAGTCAATCAAATGGTTTTACCTATAACTCACTTCAAACGCTTGCTAACTTCAAAACCACCAGTTCAAAGAACTCTGGTTTATTTGCTGGTGTTGCAGCAGTTGCAACCTCAGTAATTAGCTAATACCTTTTAAATATGTGTTTTAAAGATTATGGTTTAAATCCCCAAACTGTGTCATCATTTGGGAACAAGTCTCCTTAAAATTGCCGAGCAAGCAGAAATGACAGCAAAGCTCCAGATGGTCCAGTAGTTTGCTGTTTATTTACAGTAAACCACATCCTTCCCCTCAGCCTTTTATCTCAGAAAATACAGTTGGTTAGAAAAATGCAAGGGGCTTTCTGGGAGCTCGGTAAGGTATCCGTGTCCTTTTACCAACCTGCAAGTGATGAAGCCACCTGGGCTCATTCTGGTGCCGTAAATCAGATGGGAAAGTCCAACGTGCGTTGAGCTCTCGCCCCGGGCAGCAGTACTGTCCGACACAGTGACAGCGTCTGTGTCACCTCACCCTGAGCCAAGGAAGAACTGCCAGTGGGGATCTGTTTCTTAGACACCCTTGAATTTTTTATTTTTTTATTTTTTTTTTTGCACCTTGACTCTTTGTTTTGAGAATCTTGACAACAGCGTTTTCTTCTCTTCCCATCTGTGACTTTGAAGGTAGGACTACAAAAGAGATTTGAGTGAAATATTTGGGATATTCACAACTCTCGCATCTCTAGCGTGGCTCAGCTCCGCTTTCTAATCTTTCCCAAATAGTCACAGTTTTCCCCCATCACAGATGTCGCCCTAAATCAGAAGAAAGCCGTGTTGTCCATCTATGCTGAGATCTATAGAGAACATCTTTTTGGGTCTCCCGGTACATTTTTTGTCAAGTGTGTTTTTTCTTGTATGCTTGTTTGTGCTCCAGCTGGGCCTTCTGTGCCTCGTACGGAGACGCAAACCCTGCCAGCACATTCCATTATTTATAAGGCAGAGATGCTATCGGCTCTCACTCAGGATGGAAGAGACTCCGCTTTCAAATAATTATAGAATTTACATTTATGTAGTGCCTCTCAGGGAGACCTCAAAGCGCTGTGTCGAGTGTCAATATGAATCTGGGATTGTTAATTCACCGCTGAAGAGAAATAAAATCAGTCGGAGGGGGTAGGGGAGCAAATATCCCGTCGGTGGGCAGCTTCCAGAGGGTCTGAGGAGAGGTTAAGTGGAAGATACAACTGCCTAAATTGGAACTGATGTAAAAGAGCAAACCTGAAGCAATCTGTAGAAGGAGCACTGGACTCGTGCATGACCAGTGTGCACAGAGTCCTGGTTTTATTTTTCGTCTAAAAGAGTAACGAATGGCTGTGCAGTTCCTTATGCAAAGCAAACCGGGACTTTAAGTTCAGACACAGGGTGGGGATGAGCACTCCTCTGGTTTTGATGGAAAGGAGGGCTTGGCATGGGGCACACCCGTGAGTTAATCACAGCCAGTCATGTCTGGGCAGTTGTCACAACACATCTATTAATGTCATTTTCCAGTTTTAGCCATTACTTTGTACGTTTGTGGTTTCTCAGCAGGGCCAGGCACAAGCTGCAGTTTCCTCCAAAGTTCATTTTATTGGGACATTTGTAACATATGCTTGTCTCTAGGAATGTGTTTGTTGGAAGGAGGGTGTTCTGGAAGGATGCGAAAAATCCATAATTTAAGCAAGAAGCCTAGCGAAGAACTTAATTTTAGTGCATTTGCAAGTGGAGATAGAGCTCTCCTTGTTTTCGCATTGGCACAATGCAACACAGTAGTTAGGCAGGTTGGAAAAGTCGATTAATGAGTGGAGAGGTCCTGAGTGACACCTTTCCTTTATTTATTGGAAACTCAATTTTATAAAGGAAGCTTTAAAAGAAAAAAGTGTGGGGGAAGGCCCAGGAATGCCTGGAGTGGGAATTCGGGACAAGAGCTGGTGGGTTCCTGCTCTCAGGTCTGGTTCAGGGCTCTGCCCTGGGTTCAGTTCTCGTGGGGATGTCTGAGCAGGGTTGTGTTTGTCTGATGTGATCAAAATCCACTTGGTTATTAATTTTGAAGACTCCTGTGCTGTGGCTGATATAAAAAGTCCTGGTTGGAGATCATGAAGGACCTTTGCGTTTGGTGCATCACACACAAATACGGGGACAGTTTGAGGAGGTGACAGAGTCTGGGAGCTTCAAGCTGAGAAGATGCGATTTTGAAAGCTAGCTAAATGAGCTGTGGTATATTTGTTGATAATTTCTGATCAGGTTTCTATCTAGTGGCTTTGTAAAGCATATAGAATTCCCAAACTCTGAGAATTAATATTGTACGAATGGACCTGCTTGAACAAACATAATAAAAAATGTGCTCTCTGTCACGGCAAGCTGAAAAAGCAGATGGCAGTCGGAAGCTGAGCAGCATACACAAGTTTGAAATTTTAAATTAAATCAATTTGAAGCTTGCTTTGTGCCTAAGGCAAGCTTTCCCCTCAAATGAAGGAGAGTGGCTAGCTGAACTCTTTCACATGGTCTCTGGTTTTCAAAAGGCTGCTGAAAGGTTTGAAATCCTCGACGGTCTGCATCATTGAATTAGCCTGGGCTAACAGCGGAGCAGAAGTATGAAATCCAGGTTGGTCCAGAGCAGAAAGCCTTTCCAAAAATGTAAACTCCTGTAATGAGATGGGTACAGAAGAGGGGCTTCTGCTTTTACACAGCGTGCCATAAATATTCAGATTATGTCATATGTTTCCTGTGCTCGGAAGAGATGTAAAAAAAAAACAACTGAAGGAAGAAAGAATCCTGAAGCAGACACACACACGGTGTTGTTCTGCTACAGTGAGTCAACTTGTGCCTTGATTTAAACATCATGAGCTGTCTTGACTTTCCTGTAAGCTCAAGGGAGGCCGCGGAGCAGAGCTGGGAAGCTGGTCCCTGGGCAAAATTTTCTTCTCTGTATCTAAGAGTTCATTAGTAAGATGGCAGAGGCTGGACCCTGAGGTCCTTATTTTTACTTACTCAATGCTCTCACAGATTTTAATGAGATCTTTACCTGAATAACAACTACATTTTATCCCAGGCCAGTAGGATTGCTGTCTTTTGCAGCATCATGAGCCTTTTTCTGCTGTCTCCTGGCTTTTTGATAATTGTGCCATCTTTGTAGTCAACCAGCTTTGTGTAGGGACCCTTGGAGCAGGTCTCAGGCTTCTGCTTCTTGGCTGATGGTTCCTACATTATTTCAGTGGGGAAAAGTTGTTTTATTTCTGCTGGTTTGTTTTTCGTCCTTTCATTTTTTGGAAATCATCCCATCAAATAGCTGTACTCATCTGTTGCCTTGAGCTCTACTAACCTACTGCTGATAGTTCATGTGATTCCTACCGTGATCAACGGTGCTAAAATCACTGTCCCAGAGATTTTATTACCCCCTGAACCCTCAGACCTGCTCTCAAGTGGTGAGTGTGCAGCTGGTTTTGAGAGGATACATCCGTGCACAGACGGGAAATATTCATTTTAGCAAAGCACAAGAGTCAAGAGACATTAAAAGAAAATCAGTTTAATGACTTTTAATTTTGCAGAAAGAAAAAAAAATAGGATCAGGATTCTCAAAAGATGGCTGAATTCTCAGGCAGCATTTTAAATAAATGAGTCAGTCTGGTCCTTGCTCCGTCTTTAGGGATGCAGGTCTGCTGCTCATCCATTTGGTCAGGATGAGTGGTTTGTGCTGCAATAAGCATTCACCTGGAATCCACTGTCGGTATAAACTGTTATCCAGGAGAGATGCTGAAGTCACTAGAAATGTAGCAAACTCAACTAGATTGAAATACCAGCTTAAATTACTGCGATTTTCCTGAATAGAAGTTAAAGGAGAAAAATGTAATGCCCAAATCTGCTGCTCCACTGTGTTCTGTGGGACAGGCCAGCGTGTAAAATCAGTGTGGTTATGGGATGAAGGAAGAACCGCACGTGGTCCCCATTGCTTATTGATGATGGGAGCCTGCGGCATTGTTTTAGCTGCAGACTGAGCCAGGGCGGACCAGCTGCGTTGTGTCACTGGATGCATTTGCACTTAGAAAGGGGGACATGTGGGTTACAGGCTTATTTTGATTTTCCCCCAAATTTTTCCTCTGTGTTAACAAACACACCAGCTTTTGCAACAAGTTTTTACGCAGACAGTCTGAGTGGCTGGAGCCTGCAGCTCTGTCTGTGCAGTCGTGTTGGTCGTGGGGAGGAATTCTGAGCCTCTCCTCCTGGCGCTGTGCTTGTGATGGGAAGCGGGTGATTCCTGAATCCCGGTGGACTTGGTGGACTTGAGCGGTTTTGCGCTGTCTGTGCAGAGCTGGTCTCTAGGAGGCTGCAGCACCAGGGACCTTGGTGGCTCTGAGCAGTGTGTGATTCCCAGCAGTCCCACACAGTCGCCTTCTTCAGCCTTGTCTTTGGTGGCACGTGATTTACGCCGAAAGGCTTGCTGGAGATGATGGGCCACCGCTGCTATTAACATCTTTCTAATGATTAACCGCTCATTCTTTGTGATATGCGGTTTCTTTTGCATCCTGCAGGTCGAAGTGCACGGTATGGAGAGCAGTGGACCTATTGCTCCGTGTCGCTGGCATATTCAATCCATGCTTCCCTGACCACTGATTATTATCCTGGCTAATGCCCAGGGCTCCGCTGTAGCGAAGCACTTGGCATCGCTGCCAGCTGCACTAGCTACCAACCAGCTGGCAAGGGAACTGAGAACGGGAGGCAGACCACACTAGGAAAAAAAAAAAAAAGATATTTTAGACCCAAGTACATTCTTTTTGACATTACAGCTCCAGAGAGATCAACGTGGCTTTTTTGGTAATAAAAAATAAATAAAGCTCATGGGCAAAACAGAAACTGAGGCTGACTTTCCCTTCATCAGTAAATTACTGTGGCTCCTTTTGGCTTTGACAGTCTTACTCTTAGAGAGCTTTCTATAGAGATGACAATTAAAAATAGGCAGGGGAAGAAAACTGTCCTCATTACTTTTCTTCTGCTCTCGCTCTCCCTTGATCCTCCGTGCTGTTGGAAGAGCTGCTGCATGCTGGTGACTGCAGTTTGCCCAGTACTGTGTGGTACCCCGAGCTGCTGGAAACTGGGAAAGCCACAGCCCTGGGACATGCTGCCTTTTTGGGGATTTCTTCTGTGGTTCCAGCTTTTTGGCCAATTTCAACATACTTCTGTAGTCCCAGATAATTTAAAAAAATCTTCCTGCCTGGGAAGCTATGGAAGGAAAAGGCTGGACAAAATAGTCCTGATGTTGCTCATCCAGATGAGGGTTTGGATGGAGAGGCTTGTCCTGAGCTGTTTGGATTTGCTCTTCTTGCATGGAGCATTGCAAGCCTAAAGCCTGAGCGTGGAGCAGATATATGGCATGTGGAATTCAAAGATTCACCAAAAAATGTATGGAAAGAGTCACAGACGCCTGGAGGCAGTATTCTGGGTCTGCCTTCCAGTACGCACTGGGAAGTTTATAAGGAGATACCAGGGGTATCCTCTCATGAGATCACTTCCAAGATGGACTTTTCTTGGCTTCTCTCCTTTTTTTCTGATAAGCAACCACCACCAGGTCCTGATCCCGTTGGGGACCACTGATCTTGTCTGTACCATTCAGTAGTGGCTCTGGCTTCTCCAGAGGCTCTTACACACATCTTGGGTTGAGGTCTAGCTGCAGGTCTTTGATTCTTCTTATTCAAGAAGAATCAGAAATTAGCTCTGTCGTTAGGTCGGATGTTACGTTGCCACTGCTGCTGGGCGTTTTTGTGGTGAATCAGCCTGGCTCATTGCAGACCTCTCGGCAATGCTCTCTTACAAGCTTTATAGGTATAAAAACACTTACAAATGTAGCAGCCCAACTGCATAGATCGTCAGACATGTTTGCATCTGGCTACCCTTGGATATGCAGATTTAATTATCTTCAGATGATTAAAAATAATACATCAATACGCTGCAATATGAATAAAAAGGACCGAGGTTTGGGAAGCCTCAAACACCTTTGTTGTGCCTCGATAGATGGGTGGGCTGCGTGCTTTGGTGTGTGCGCCGAGCGAGTTGTGCGTACTCGGGTAACGATGGATCAAGTTTCCCATGTAACAAGTCCCCTGCCCCAAAAATGGTAGCTATTTCTTCTTTCTTTTGTGTGTCAGGAATATGTGATTTTGTTGTCAGCACATTTTTTGTAATGAAAAGCAAATGGTATCCAATATGTCTTGGAGAAAACGTGCAAACAACGGGAAAATTATATGTTGTTAAAAAAAAAAAAAGATATGTAACTTGTTTGCCGTCAATACAGCTCTTAATGACAGAGTACAAGGAAAATGTACCCGGTGTTTGGTGCATGTGTGCAGCAATAGGTGTGGGATTGGTGTGTATATATATATATATGTATTCCAAAAACCATACCATAAGAAATTAAGTTGCAAATTTTGGATGCACACTTGCAATATTTCAGAGAGTTAGGAGTGCGCGTAGGCTTTGTGGATAAGGACTTGGTTCTGTAAAAGGTGTGCACATTGAAAACCCCCGGCTGGGCTCTTCAGAAAGAAGACAGAGACAGCTCCCTGAAATGACTGCTCTGCAATTTGCTGTAATTTTAAGTTCAGACATGGAGCGTAATGTCCTAAATCACAAGTCTGAACAAGGAAAAAGCCAAACCAAAAAAATCAGTATATCTGTGCGTGTGTGCGTGCACACACATACATATGGGGGTGTAAAACATGTATGCGAAGAGCTGTCCCTGTTTTTTTGCAGTATTGTGTTAATTTTGTCCAAGGAAGTGGCCACTATATAGAATTTGTCCTCAAACTGGAGTTGATTTTTCAGTGCCTGTGTTATTCAGTATAACTTGGGAAATGGATTTTTTTTCGAAAGCTGTCTCATTCTAAGAAAGATTGTGAATGATTTGCTATTCCTATTCCAGTAGAATTGATTGTTCTTGCTTTGAAGACATCTGGGGGGAAATCTCAGCGTTTTTGAAACATGCAGAAGAATTCCCCCGGACTTCACAAATGTCAGATTCTCCCCAAATATGAAAACTGATTGCTTGCAACCAGTATACATATTTTAGACGAAGATCTAGTCATGCTAAACCTTGCTCATGCAGAGAATTTTTGCAAGAAGTGAATAAAATGGAGAATGAATACTTGAAAGGAAGCTCATGGGCCTTGATTGAATGACTGTCCATAAATATTTTATGCCAATATTTGTCCTGCTTTTAAAGAGCTTTTCCTCTGTGATCTTTACTCGACTGTTCTTTCCTCCTTTCTTCTCCCCATCTGGTGGACGGTTTATTTCTGTTGCAGTTGTGAAAATGTCCATCTCAAAAGTGGAACTTTCCTTAAAAATGATGATAGGTTAAAAAAAAAAGTTAAGAATCTGTAGGCTGTTTGTAGGAGCATGTTTTTAATAAAAAGCCGTAGTCCATACCCTATAATTAGTGAGATGCAAGAGAGAATTTGGATCCAGAGTATTATTTATTTTTTTTGTTAATTTTAATAGTTTTTTTTGGCATCTAAGGCTTGCTGTTGTGTATATTTCTGGGGAAGTCCGGGCTTTTTGGTGAGAGCAGCTCACATGAAACGTTGAATTGTTTCGTGTTTTTAGCAAGGTGTTGGTGGCCTTCCCAATCAGTGACATTAACGAGGGAACTGGCCTTAAGGATCTGTGCCATTTCCCAGTGAACGGAGTGGTATCTATACACATATTCATTTGAAATGTACAAATGCAAAAATGTGAAAATTAATTCAGAATATCTTTGTGATCATTTTTTAAAAAATTCTTTCGTAGGCCCTTTCATTTCTTGATTCAGCCACTACGACCACTGTGTTTCCCGTGGTAGATTGTATGGCAACCTTAATCTGTGATACAGAAAGAGTAGACTTTTAAATCAAAATAAGTGTAAGGGAAAAAAAAGGAGCATATTAATTTCTCCTTCTTCCTACACAGTTTTTTTCATTCTCTTTCCTTCAGGCATTCCTTGCATAAAAATATCCATTCACCAACTGTTCACCAACTGTTCCTCCGCTCATTGCCCTACCTTCGATTTCATTTTAAGACACCAGTGAATATTTGCTCTTCAGCCTCACAGCCTTTGAAGTTTTCTTCAGGTTTTTAAAGGTAGTGATTGGAGGATGTACCAACCAGCAACAGTGAGTTAATGAGCACATCCTGGAAGGGGCTTAGGTGTTATTAAACTTACGCTTTTATGAAGCTGTTACTAGAAACATCGCACAGATTAGCTGAACTGCCGGCAGCATTTTCTTCACTTTAGAATCTCTCAGTCCTTTAATTCCTCTTGCTCCTATCCTTCAACTGTTGGCACTTTCCAGCCATGTCCTTCATCATCATATGCCTTTTCAGACTTGAGATTTGCTTTTGGGAGGGAAGGCAAGAAGATGCCCCATCCCTGGAGGGGTTCAAGGCCAGGCTGGATGAGGCTTTGAGCAACCTGGGCTGGTGGGAGGTGTCCCTGCCCATGGCAGGGGGTGGAACTCGATGGACTTTAAGGTCCCTTCCCACCCAAACCATTCTGGGATTCCATAAGATTCTACTTTGACCCTATTGTGGTGGGACATTCCCCTCTTGGTTTGAATGATGTTTCTTTAGACAACGGTGAAGAGACAGAAGGGTTCTGTGGGTTTTGTGGGGCTCTGTCTGCAGGAGGGTGTCTGGGCAGCCCAGGGATCATCACAGCGGTCATTGCAGGCAGCACGTCCACTCCAGCTGCTTGAGCAGGAGAGGGACAGGACACAGTGCAATGGCCAGCGGTAGAAAACCCTTCAAAGAGACCTGCAGAGCTTTCAGTAGGAACAAACTCCAAATCTTACCCTGTGCCCTGTTATTTATATCCCAGTTTCCCTATAGCTATTTACATTGTTTTTCCCTTCGGAAACAGAGAAGCAGATTGAAAACTCACCCTGTATCTATAACCATTAAAGTAGATATTCAGCCTGTAACAGTGAACTCCTGCAACTAAATTATGCACAAACACACCAATTCCTTGAAGACTGTGGACAAGTGTAATAAATATTTTCTGTTACCAGCCAGGGGGGTTGACTCTGTGGTTTCTTTTCTTGGTTCCACATGGTGGGACTACCTGGAAGGTAGTTGAGATGAGCAAGACATTTGGGAGGCAGCATGATTTGTTTTTTCAGAGCTTTTTTTGAAGTTCCACCAAAAAAAAGAAGTTATCAAAAATGAAATATGCTGTACATAGACCTGTCTCTTTTTCCTGGGCATGGCGTAGGAGCCCTCGCCTTCAGAACTGTGAAGCCATGCAGGGTGTTACAGCTGTGCTTGAAACAGGAGGGGAACAGGAGCAGATGCTGGCTGAGCTGCCTGCTGCATCGTTCCTTTCTTTCTGCCCTTTCGTTTTTAGGGGCTCCATCATCATTTAGATACCTGTGACAGCTTCTCTTCTAATAATAATATAGGCACAGGAATTGAGTGAGACCTAAGGTCCATCTATTCCAGTGTCTTGTCTCTGACAATATTCATTACTGTCTTTTTGGGGGCGAAAGTATAAGAGCTGTGCAGGAGGGAGATGCGGAATAATGTGATTCCCTGCATGGGCTCCTTTGGATCTATAATACTGAGAGTCTGACCTAACCCCTGAGGCACAGGGTTTAATATCCCTTCAGGGTTTTTGCTGTCATTAATTATGACAGCACTGGA
>WKFP01014733.1:1026943-1050514 GCA_011057875.1 Pterocles orientalis | reverse complement strand
TGTTTTTTTTTTTTTTTTTTTTATGAAGACAAAGCATCATGGAGAAAAGAGGATCTGAGGTGCAGACCCCCTTCCCGTGTCCCACTCCTCTCTTGGCAGCACCGAAAGGTTGTGAGAAGGTGTCGTAACTTCTGCAGTTTTCAGGGGGAAATTTTCTGAAAACAGGATGTTTCTTATTTTATAATGTATGTAGCCTTTGGGGAAACCATGTGTATTTTTCTCATTCATCTTGCTCTTTGGACCCACTGACTTCACTTGGTGTGGGACCTGCTCACCCAGCTTTGCTGATACCCTTCGGAAGTGCTCCTGGCTTGCTCTCCTCCCTGTTTTGCACCATTCGCCAAGCAAAAGCCACGTCAATCCTCACGTTTTCCTGATGTGGACAGTCTGGGACATTTCCATATTCAGAGCGTTTGAAGGGTCTTGAGAACAGGCAGCACTTCTGGCACATTTGAAGGTGAAATCCCACATATAACTTTTCTCCCTGTATTTCATATTCCTAGATACTATATACTTGCTAGGTCAGGACACAGAAAATGGTACAGAAAGTGGCAACTTTCAGATAGCTCAATGACGGCTGGAGTGAATCAGAATTTTTTACACCAGAAAAACGTATTGCCTGCAGGGGACAACACCGGGCTGTCCATCCCGCATGGAAAAAGCCACTTGTGAATGCTAAAGTGTGTAAGAGCTGCAGCAGATGTCTGTGATTTAGGGATTTGAATAACTCTTGTACTTGCCAATAGCTCTTATGTACAGGGATTATCCACCCTCTCGGATAAAAGTATGGCTTATAAAATGCGCAATATAGGGGAGATGGGGTAACCTTGAGCAGTGCTGAAGCTCCTGAGATGGGACAATAACTGGTTTCTTTGGTTGACTCTCCAACCTTCTCTTATTAGCACTGGGCTCACTTTCAAGATTTCTCAGCGTCTGGCATAGCAGCCTGACCGCACATCAACCCAGGTAAAGGAAAACATCCCGACCTTGAAATTATTCCGTAGGCTGAGCGGCTCCTGGTTTTGCCATCCCAGGTCACAGTTTTCTCCCCGCACCGTGAACGGTTGGCATGAGGTGTGGTTGTGTGGGTGGTAGTTTTTACTAAGGTGATAAATAATTGATAGATGCACAAAGCGGATCTTCACGCTGTCAGATGCAGAACATTACGGGATATAATAGTGCTATTAGGCTTTTTGGCTGAGATCAAGGAAAGTGTCAGCTTTGGTTTATGTATCTTCCAAAGCAGCCTCGCAACAGATTCGGGGGTTGTGAAAACATGTTCTTGTGTTGGTTTTTCGCTTTGTTATTTTTAATGATTTTATCAGAAAAATGTAGTTATTTAAGTAATTATAGTTTATCCTTCATATGCTAATAAATTGGCATTTACAAACAAGAAACATATATGTCAGGAACCAGATCAGTAACTGTAAAGTAATTTCTGTTTCTCTCATCTACAAATATCACTCAAAGAAGGCCTCGGGCTTCCAGGCAGCAATAACATAAATGCCAGTTGAAGAGGTCTAGTCAATAAAGTGCACGGCGCACACACTCCAAATGTAATTAGCTACTCCGTTCTGTTCCCGTTGTGTTACCTATGGATTACGCCTATGGATTAGACATTCCAGAAATGCTCCTCTCCTACTCTTTTCCTCTCGCTATACGTCAGGGAGGTCAGGAGGTAGCTCCCATCACTGGATGGGAATAATTTGCCTACGAATGTGCCTTCTCCATCTCCATCGTCACTGCCATCCCCAGTCTCGGAATTTCCCCTGGGGAGATCTGAAGGGATTGTAGTGCACGTTAGTACTTATCTGAGCACCTAGAGAGGGACCTGGATAGCCTATTAGGATAACACACAAAAATTGGAGTCATACCGAGATGACTTTGGAACTCTTACTCCATTTCAAAAATGCAGGAACCAGTTTCTAATTATGTTTCTTGCATGTCAGAGCTACAGGTTTTCTGCCGTCAGCTGGAGAGCGTGGCAGCGTGAGGCTGCCCGCCGCTCTTTGTAGTTTGCTGATGGGGAATGTTAACCTCCTCCTTCCCCAGCGCTTTCCAACTTGAGGCTAGTTATCACCAGGAGTCCATGTTGCATTTCTTTCTAAAGCAGATTTTCAAGGCCATGAAATCCAACATAGTAAGTAGCTGAACCTTAAAAAAGGAGGGGGAAAAAAAAAAGATGAAAGAAATCTGTAGCCTAAATTTGATTTAGCAGAAATAGGTCTTTCAAGTTTTGTTTGCTTACCTTAGCAGACACGTATGAGCCAAAAGTACACAGCAGACTGCAAAAATAATGAGCTGGAAAACAGTGTGCCGTTGAGGGGAGTGGATAGGTAGAACGGGAATGAAAAAGTTGCCCTTTGCTGAGCTGGTATACTGGTGTACTGATTAATCTTTGGAATTGGAAAACTGTGAAACATGTTGGTGTTCTAGCCCAAACCTTGTGGGCCACATTGAGTCATTTTAAAGTAAATTTAATTGCAGAAACTTTGACAAACCGTACCCTGTTGAGATCTGCAGTTGCGTTAGAATGGAAATATTTTGTGAAATGGGTTGAATTAGCCATTATTTAATTTAAGGTATGATTTATTTCACTGCAGATTGGAGGAGCGGGTAGGTGAGGCAGCGCATCTGCTCTGCCGGGACGTTCTGAACGGACCGGGGAGGAGCTCGGGCTGCATGCCTGCAGAGCCGTGCCTGTGCGCTCCTGCTGAATATGCCATCAACCCAAGGAAATGAGATACAGAAATTAACGTACACAATCATCTGCTGTGCCACTTGCTTATCATACCCTGAGCTTTGTCCACCCTCTCTTTAATTGCCTGAAGCTTGAAGACTTCAACTTGATTTTTTTTTTTTAGAGCATTTCTTAAACCACATGGCTGCGTAACTGAGCAATTAGTCCTGGCATTAGTGAAATGCCTCTGCTCGCTTGCTTCTGTTTTTCCTGCTTGTCACCCTAAATATTAGGATAGTTTACAGGCTGGTTTACAAAACAGTATGAGAGATTCTAAGATGATAATTTTTTAATTGGTACGAAGCACCTCATGATTTTGCCTAGAGAGAAGATGCTTAGGAGGCAATCAGCGATGGATGGTGTAATTCCAGATGGTGGAAATAGCTTCCAAAGAGTCGAAAAATAATATGGAAATGTTGGACTTATACAGGGAATGATTTCTGATCCAGACCAACGCTCCAGTAGTAACTCCACAATGCATGAGTAATAGATTTCCATCCTCAGCTCTTTATACATGCCTTCTGCAAGGTATTTGAGCCCCTCGATCCGGGAGGTCTTTGCATGGCTGACCGGCTCTGCCTAAAGCTACGTGAAGGCTCTTAGTTTTATTTTCCTTTAAGGGCAGGTTTTCCCCTGTACGACCTTCCTAGAGATCCTTCCATTCCCCAGTAGGTTTTAAAAAGTTAATCAGTGCCTTGTACAGCTCTCAGTGGCAGAAAGTGCTACAACACAGGCTATTTATTCCTAAATCTACGCTTGATATAAGGAGCAGCAAGCAATATATAGGCTCATATATACACGCACACACACGCTCACACCTTCTTTGGCTGACCTGGTTATTCCTGTGTTCCCATTAGCCTGCTAGGCTGTTCAGTTTAACCAGCTGCATGCACTAAATAATAGAAACATTTAATGTTTTGCCGCTTGAATGGTCCCCAACAACAGTTTGGAACAATCTCGTCCCAGCGGATGGTGATTGCGGAGCGGCTGGATGACAGCCCTGCTTCCTCCCAGCCATTTGCAGGGCTTTGGCGCTGCCGTGACTGCGGCGAGGTGGAATCGAGGGAGAGAACATGTGCTATTTTCTGAACACTCTCGGTGCAAACAGGAGCAGGGTGCGTATACGTGTGCCTGTGTGTTTACACTTCATGCAAATTCAGATGTTCTCCAAGCAGCACAAACCTCTTGCTGCTGCTGCTGCAGAAGCTCTCAGAAGTTGTTTTCCTCTGTTGTTAAATTTAATTTCAATGTTTTACTGTGGCACAGAATGTGTTCTCAGCCTTCCTGCTGGGGAGGACCTTCCTGTGCAGCGTCTGCTGGCTGCAGACATCCCGGGGTGAAAGCAGAGCTGCAAATCAGCCATGCGTCTTCTGACAGGTTTTATGAAGAGAGTGCAAGTCTCAGTCCCTCCATCCCCCTCTCCCTCCTTCCCCTCTCCTTGGACAATGCCCTTTCTTTGCAAGTGGAAGTCCTTTCCCTTGATTTTTCCCTCAGCCTGAAGGTCCACATGGTCAACTTCTTAAAAAACCTGAAATACCCAGGACTTGGCAAAGCACCTGTGCATACCCAGCTCTGGCAGCAGGATCGGGGCAGCAGGAGGCTGGCGGTGGCTGGTGCCTGTGGTCGGTGCAGGGAGCTGGACCCTGGAGAGCAGAGCTCCAGGGTGCTCCGGCATTGCCAACAACCTTTGGTTAATGCACCGAGCAGCCCTTCTCCGCCAGAGCCAGCCACTCAGAAAATAATTCAGCATTAACTCAGGTGTGCTGCAGGGTCCTGCAGAGCAGGATTTGCCACCTGCTAAGAGCCTGGAACTCCAGGACTGAGCTGGGAAAAGGTTAGCAACCTTGCAGAGGGGTTGGAAGCCCTGCAGAAGGGTTGGTAGCTCTGCAGAGGATTTGGTAGCCCTGCAGAGGATTTGGTAGCCCTGCAGAAGCGTTGGTAGCCCTGCAGAGGGTTTGGTGGCCTCAGCTTGCCCCAGCAAGGCTCGGAGCTGCTGTGAGCTGTAGCATGGGTCATGCAGTTGTACAGGTTTGGAGAGGCTTTGGGAGGCAGAACCGGTGAATTGCAGCACCTCACAGTGCACGTCCCGCAGAGGGGCGCGGAGGAAGGATGCTCCTGGTACAAAGTGCCGGTGCCAAATCAAGCTAACCGCTGAACTGTGTTGGCTGAGACCGATGGATGAAATACCCCAACTCAGCTGGTGCTCTCTCCAAATGAAGTGTTTTCTTCTCTTTGTCCAGACACAGAATTGGAAAATGTCAGCTTTGTTTTCTGATGAAAATTCATTGTCTGCCAGCTTTCCTGAAAGCTGGATGCCTAGCCCCAGCCTGCATCCTAAAATACAACTACTGGCAAAGAGAAGTGGTAAAAATATAGGCTGCTCTCTTCTTGGAGGTGCTATTACTCTTCCTGCCCCCCCTTATGGGAGTGTGGCAGCTTCTATTGATAAAGAACGCTGTTTCTCCCAAAAGAAGAGGAATTTATTATTTTTGCTACATGGGAAATGTGTCGTCTGACAAGTATTTCCCTCTCCCAACCTCTGTTCTCCTTTTCTGTACATAAATATAGTGCTTGTGCCCTTCTAAATGCCCTGGCTTTTCTGAAAACCCCACTGTTGTATACATCAAATTGGCCCATGCATTTTTAATGCAGCCTTATTGACTGGATTCGGGAAACATAAGGATAAAACAAATCGCTATACTACGAAGGAAAAAGCCATTTGGCCAAGTGCATCTGCTCACCTTTGATTTATTTCAGCAACTTTCTCCTATGTTTTCAGTCTATTCCCTCCCCTTAAAAATAATCTATTTGTCTTCTAGTATTTTGGCATTTGCATCTGCAGCCAGCTTCTCAGCCTGTTCCATATTCACATTCCTTTGATATATACACAGGGAATAATGACCCAGAGCTGAATTATTAGCTAAACCTGGTTTCTGATATAATCCCCGTGGTATTTAATTTTACTTTCTTAGGCATCTAAAATGATGGCTTGTATGATTGGTATCCGAATGTGTAGTAGTGTATCTTGGAGGAGTTAAACATCGTGTTGGAGCGGGGAGCGTGCAGCCTAGCTGAACAAAGCCCCTCCGGATAAATGAGCTGTGTGCCGTTTGCTCAGCGCAGTGTGGATAACCTGAGCCTTGCTAATGCTGCCTGGGATAAACGCGGCAGAGGGAACGTAGGAATCCACATTTCCAAACCTTGGCTGCATTCTGGAGCCGTCCAGATTCTTCCTTCAGCCACCGGCGTTGGGTGTGCAGCCTTTCGCAGGGGCTGTGGGATGCGCTGGGGAAAAAGCAGAGTTTGAAAAGGGGGTTTGTGTGTGTGTGTGTGACATTTGGGAAGAGGACTAGGCTCTTCAGCGAATAAGGACTAGTCTCCTCTGCTTTCTTAAAGCAGGACGCTCGTTAGGATGTGATGGGTATGGTCCTGAGAGCAGCAGCGTGAAGCATCCAGGGGGGCTTCTGGATGAGCTTTGACTTGGGGGTGCCTTTTGAGACCTGGACTGTTGTGTTAGCTTTCCACGCATTGCTGTTACGTACTGCATAGCCGGTCCATATCTTTCAGAAGCCAAAGTAGCTCAGTTGTGATGGAGCAACGAAAAACACCCTTCTCTGCTAACGGCCTGACAGCCAGCCCGGCGCTGGCAGACCAGCACTGGTTGGTGGGGAAAGCGAGAGAGGCTGTGCTTGCGGCCAGTCGTCCAAGGGTGTGGGGAGCGGGTCCGGATAAATCCACTGTACTTCAACAATAGCAAACACTTTTTTTCCCAACCAAACCAAGGATCTTGATCTTCTTGCTTCTCATTTTCTTTCCTTTCTTTACTGCAGAGCCTTAGGCACTTGCAGGACTTTTTTTTTTAAAAAGCTGTAGTAGCAAGTACCTGGCTTGTTGAGCCCTCTGTGTGAAGGAAAATGTGTCTAAACCCCAAATTTCAATAACCCTTCATACACTGAGGTAGCCAGTTAGGGGTCCAAGTGGCTACGTGGCCACACCAGCAGCCTGTGCTAGTGTTTTGTGTGAATTAATTGTGTGATTGCAAGTGTCTGTGCTCATCATGGAGGTGCCTGCAAGGTCCATCTGAAGATGGGACCCTGGCTGTGCAGATTGCTCCACAACCACAGCAGATCAGTAATACACCAGCCTGTCCCCAGAGCTGTCAGTCCGAGCAGGTAAGATGGACAAAGATGGGAAGGAGAAAGAAGAGAGAAGGGGATGATGTTATGCAGGTTCGAGCTCACTGACAGCAGTTAGATCCTGGTCTTTCCCGTCCCATCCCAGTGCGCTGCCCCTGGACCACGTGGTTTTCCCAAGAACAAAACCAAGCTTCATGTCTGGCTCCTCTAAAACACACACTGTCCTGTGCTTTTCAGGTGTTGTGTTGCTGCTGTGGGTCTGGGAGGCTTGTGCTCCACATACAGATATAAATTCCTATCAGGAGCATAATAAAGAGTGATATACGCAGCCGTGCCAGCCCTCCTCACGCTGCAAGCTTTTATGTTGGTTGTTTAAATCCACCAACAATATTGCTGCAACTTCACAAGATATTGGGGCTTTTTAGTCTAATGGGAATGATACGGCTTGTTTTCAGCTGCCTTCAGGAGCACATCTCAGTGCTGTGGGATTTGCAAATAGACTCTCAGCAGCACAAGGATGGTGACCTGGGGACTTGGAGCAGGTCTGGCAGGACACAGCACTGGTGCAGCACTGTCACTGAGAGAAACCTGGAAGTTCTTGTAGAGGCAGGATGTCCTCATGCTTCTGCAGTTTACAATCATTTACTACTGTGCGAAAGGATAGCTTGTGGGGGGGAAAAAAAAGTGGAATGTAAATCCTGCATTTGGATGCATTTTCCCTCCAGCATCCCGTAACAAAATGGGCTGTGAGGGTCCCTTTGTTTCAGGCGATGTTTTAGCCATTCCGAGTTGAAGTGATGGATGTATAATTCTGTGACACATCCTTAAAGAAACATATTGTGTCTGTGTTCAGTGTTGACCCAAAGCCAAAAGTGAGAAAGGTTTTTGCAGATTTTTTTTGTATCCAGTAACTTCAGGGAATAATGCTCTTTAAAATATTTCATTTAATAAGCTTAAGTGGAGAAAATTGAAAAACATAATTCATACTTTGATCTCCTAAAGTATGAAATCTGAATAGCTTACCAGTGACTAAATTCTATCCCTTGACCACGGAAAGAGGCAAGATTTAGGGACATCTAAAGATCAAATAAAATAGGGTCGGCTTTGTGATGTAGTGGCTCCGCGATCCACTGGCGTATGGGAGGCAGGAGTTCAAGCTCTGAGCTCAGTATTTCTCTTACAAGCTGACGTTCCCACAGAGGGCTGCGGGGCTAATATTTAAACACAATCCTTGAGAAAGGCTCTGGACCAGCTGCATGGGGAGGCCAGTGGTTAGAAAACTTCCCCAGGACCTGGGACAGCTCAGTTTGAATCCATTAAACTACAGCTTTCGCTGAGATTTGGACTGAGGTACTTCTGTAAAGCAGAAATAAAAGCACTTTTGTGTCTCAGTAAGGTGTTTCTGAGCATTAAAGACACCCCAGACCAGAGTTTCAAAGGTGTTTAGATGCCTGAAGATCGAGTTAAGCAATTTGGAGAATCACTCGGGGTTCCCTGGTGCCTAACTTGTTGGCTTTGCTGAGTGTGTCCTAAGCTGCTCAGCCAGTGTTGACTGATAAACCCAGATAAATGGACCTGGAGATATTTTCACTTCATGGCATGATTTTCAGAGGTCGCTTTAAAGACTTTTCACCTGCTGTGGGAAAAGCAACATTTGGGAAATCGCTGTAAAACATGATTAGACCCCTTCTGCAGTTTATTAGTATTCTTTGTGCAAATCCACGTGGAAAAAGATCTCTGAAGATACCTGCTTAGGAGTCTAAATACTGACAAGCTTGCTACCGACTGCAGGAAATTGAACATACAAAGTCTCTGGCCTGACCTTTGAATAACCCTACTACTGAAATATTCAGTTTGTTGTACACAGTCTGCTTTAATTCACGTTAGAAGAAAAACGGTGTACCCCAGAGCAAAGAACCTGGCCAGGTGCGAAGGGCTGCAGCTGATGTGTGTCATCACCTCCAGAGCCGAACTCCCAAAGTCTGCAATTGCAGGTGAACTTCAGCAGCTTCTTTCCAGAATCAACTGATGGAGAAGTTGGCTGTGGAGCATTTGAGCTTATGTATGTTTGTGTGTATTTAACAGGAGGCTTTGTACGAATCAGACAGAACTGAGATGGTATCAAGGATGCTCTGAGCCTTATGGATGGGGATGATTTGGCCACAGCTTGATGATGATACTCCTACTAATATATGTACTACCTTATGCTGAGAAAATGCATTCAGCTTTTACCAGTGGGAGTGTGTTAACATTCGTGGTGCACTGGGTTTGCCTTCAGCTTGTTCAGGAGGGTGTAAAGGAGCCTTGTTTTGGTAAATGTGTTTTAACAGACTTGTAGTATCTTGCTGGTTATTGACCGTAGGCGATAGTCTAGCCTTCATGTATACCTGAGTTCCTCAAGGTCTTGCCTGCCCTCCTTCTCCACAAATAGTTGGAGGAAGTACACCTCTCTTTTTGGGGAGGAAGGAGGTGGATTCAGCCCATAACTGGCTGCCTCACCAGCCCAACACATACACGGTAGGAGTACGGCTGGCCAGATTTCGTCTACAGCTTATAAAGACGAATAGACCCCCCCAGGGATCCTGTGGGTGGGTCACTGCTCACGTCAGGCTTTACGTCAGGCTCTAAAGGCATTTCAGCATCCCAGGCTGCATTTTTATGTACCTCAATAAGCCCATGTACCTGCGTTTTTATTGCTGCAGGATTCTGTTGTTAGAACAATGCTTTACTTGTACTTTTATGCATCATCCATTCCATCTGCTTTTGAAGAGACAAACCCACAGAGATGTGTACAGAATGCAGCATTGAAGCTCTCCCCCAAATTCTTTGGTGAGAACCTAGGCAGTGGACCATCCCTCTTCCACATGTATTATATTGTTCTTTAATTCATAAAAAATGGATGCAGAGAAGATAAGTGACTTACGTGGTTCCCATCTGAAGCTGGGTAAGAACTTGCTGGCCTGTTCGGTAACACGTAGTGATCCCTCCTCAGAGCCTACCGAGTGCAGGAATATTAATGCGTCCTCTTTTCTTTATGGCTTTAATTATTGTGTGCACTGGGTACAGTGATAAGTGGATATCTTTCTGTTAAGCAGCTAATTAATGTTTGGAACTTAGTCTTTTGTTTATTGTAGGGTTTTGCATGAAACTATTCTCAGCTGTAATAGAGTTCGTGAAATATGTGCTGTAGATTAAAAATGTTAGAGACAAAAAGGTGAGGTGCTGCTCAGGGCCATCAGTGCATGTTGACTTCTTGTGGTCCTACATATATCAAAAAAATGAAGTGAAACCTGCTGCTGGAGGACTGATTGCAGCTGCAGCACCTTGTTTAATCTCACACGTTCAGGATGCCTCGTGAGCCAGGAAGGCTATCAAGATACAGTTTTAATTAACATTTGCTTTTTAGATAATGTGCACAGTTTATTTTGGCAAGAGTTCATTGAATATGAAATTTCCATAATTAAGATACTTAAACCCACAATATTTTGTTTTCTGCAGTATTTTTTTCTAAAATGGCATAAATTCTGCAGTGTTTATTACCCAGTAGACAACTACTGCAAGAAAGAGCAATTTCTCTCCTTGCTTTTTTTAATCTGCTTTCAACCTCTTGGTTTTGGTGCTTTGTTAGGCAGCATCTTCTTTTCACGGATGTGTTTGAGCAATTACAGAATAAAAATAAAGGAGAGAAGGTATAAATAGAAGTACCTATTCCTAAGATAATGAAATACAAATTTTCTGTTAATTTGCTTTAGTATGCACACCTGAATGAACTCATCACTGTATCATCTGAACACCTCACAAAACTACGTAAATTAGTGAGTCGTCACAGGTGTGATTATTTCTCTTCTGTCCTTCAGAAGGAGCCAGACTCTTAAAACAATGTTTTGCATATTTAGAAGTATGAAATGCTCCTTTCAGAGATATTATCAGCCTCCTGTTGTAAAAGGGATGGGCAGAATAATATGAGAAACCTTCTGAGGCACAGATGGTGAGCTGAAAGAATTAATGATTCTTGGATGTTACCCTTATTTTTAGTGGTGCCTGAAAAGGAATTTGCTGAAAAAACTTATTTGTGCTTCATAGTTTTCTGTGGTGAATTCTTAAGAAGAGGCTAGAAAGCTCTAAAACCAAATGGAAATGGTTGATGGACAAGAGCTCATATATTAGCTCTGTATGATGTCAACAGATTTTTACGAGAAACAACATTGTTAAACAATGTCAAATTTAGAGGGAGAAAACCACTTCCATCGGGTTGTGTTGGGAGGGGTTAGGAGAGAAGGGAAGGATAAAATCTCTGTTCAGAGCGATTGCTGGAAACAAATGAGATTCTTCAGCGTACTTGCTGTCATTGGTGGGGGAGGAAACATGCAGATCCCTTGTGGCACTGCGACTTTATCATTTACTGAGGGACTTCCAGGTGAGCTCAGGAGGAGTGTAAAATTAAAGAACAAATTAAGGGTAAAAGGTTATTTGTGTTCTGCCTAAATCCTCTTTCTGTTGGATATTGGCAGGAATTCAGTTCTTAGCTGGGAAGTAGCCCACCCTGAGAAACCACCAGGAGTCCAGGACATGAGGTTGGAGGGGTCCAGTGGCCCAGGTGTGTTGATGTAAAGATTTACAGACTGGGAGGAGAACAGCTTGCTCGTAAGAATACTGATTTTTCTGAACTGTTCAGGTTGTTTCTCTGTTGTCCAAAGAGTCACTGTGAGGACAGTTGAAAGCACGCCAGCCTTGTAGCTTAAACCCAAACTGCCAGGTAGCCTCTGCTCCCCCAGGGCTGTGAAATAGCTGTAACTCCTGGTCCCTGGAAGGAACTCAGCTGCACCCAGCATCTGCACCCAAAATTTAGCATGGGTATGACTTTTCTTCGCAGCTTAGCCCTTACATTTGGCTGTGAGACGGGTAAAAACGGTTAATCCAGCAGTACCCATCACAGCATCCCTGGCAGATCGTTAGCTTCTGCCAGAATACCTGCGGGTCCTGGACCAGGTTATGGCTTGGGAGAAGGTCCGTGTGGAACCTTGGTTCTCACCTGGTGAGCTGGGCTGAGCTGTTCCCGGCTGCAATCGAGGGTAATCACTGCGATAAAGCCCAGCTTTGCTCAGGCGAGGCGCTGGCGGGAGGAACGCCGCATTGATTGCATCCTCGGTATCTCAGAGGGCGTAAATGCTAATTAGCAGCCGTGATTGCTGGAGGGAAGGATGGTGCCCATTGGACTCGGAGGGGTGTACCTTGCCCTTTCTAAGCAATAAATCGATATTGGTTAAACTGCCTGTGGTGGAGTGTTTGTGGAATCAAAAACAGTGTCTGCAAATTCGTGTGAAGTTCATAGTCTCCGTTAGCGCATCATCACAGAGATGGGCGACCCCGCTCAAGCAGATATTCTGGATATTAAAGCAGCATTGAGAAGGTGGAATTGAGTCCTTTGAGCAAGGAGGGGAGGAGATGAAGAACAGGCCTTTCGGATGGATGCAAAGCACGGCAGAGAACCGGCAGAAGAGAGGCTGTGAGTTTATTCAAACTCATGTCAGTGTTTGCATGAGGTCCACAAATGGAAATCTAAGCTGCTCGCCAAAAGAATACAGGAATTATTTCCCTGCTGTCAGAATGACAGCTAACAAGACCGTAACCAGCCAGAGAATGTGTGTCTTTAAATGACCATCATGTATTATCCTCAGAAAATAATGTCGTCTCTTCACAGCTTCCATATCCCTGAAGTATGTGCTAGTCATTAGCTGTCCCGATGTACATGACTGTCCTTTCATTCTGCAGCGTCGTCTTTACTCATTTTCTTCCTTGTACATTAGAGAAGATGTAAAACTACATGCTGGTTTAATCCAAACAAAAATTGCTACTAAAAATAAAAGAAAATCTATAATTTTATATGCTGCTTAGGATAAACCGTTAGTACAAATTCTTGATGCCTTGGCTGGGTGCTTCTGTAATTCTGGCCTTGGCGCTCCTGCTTTACCTGCATCTGCACATTCTCCCTTCATTCTTTTTAATTTGCATTAAATATGTTTATGTTTAATTCCACTACAGGCTCTTAACTAGTTTGCTGGGGCTTTCCACGCTGCGTGAAAAAGAGCGAGGTGTGCCCTACGCTGCATCCCATTTATCCATCTGAAAGTGGGTGGACCAGCCAGGCAGGACTCAGGGTATGGAGAAGGTGGATCGGTTATAAGCTAATGGGTTAATAACGACTGCGGACTGCTCTGTGTCTCTATCAAGTTCAGCGCCTTTGTAGGTAGAGCTGGGAAATTGTACGAGATGGGTTTGCTCAACCACAAACACACTCGCACAATGGAGACGAAAATGAAAACCAGAGATAAAAGAAGCAATATATTAGCTTCAGAGCGAGCTGCAATACAAAGGTTTCAGGAATCCATATTTTGAAGAATTAAGAAAGTTTCAGGAGGTAAAGTGGGATGGCTGGAAGGGATATATGGAACAATCGGTGATTGCTGTGCCTTAAAGAGGGACCTCTCAGAGACTGAGGCTGAAAGTGTGTGTTGAAAGAGCCAACGTAGTGAAAGAGGAATACAGAGCTGAGTTCAATGGGAAATGACAAAGATAAGCTGAAGTTAGTGTCAGCAAAAAGAAGAAAAAGAAACTCCCTTAGAAATAATCTATAAAGGAGAAGGAAGTTCAAGAAGGAGAGCAGGCCTATAATAAATGAAGGGAAGGGTCTATTTAAATAATAATTCAAATGGCTAAGGTGCTGAAGTAGTTTTTAAACATTTCTGTAACGAAGAGAAAGATTAGTTTCTGGCTCCAGGGAATTGGTATCGATAGTCAATTGGGTTTGTCGGGGCAATATTTTGCCCAGTAGTTGTGAAGGGCTTTTATGGATGCTACCTCTGGCATCCCAGAATATACTAGGAAGGCTGGAGGCAATAAATGTGGATGTAAGTGGTGACGGGTGGGGAGGAGCATGGGGAGAGCCCTTGAAGCTCAGGAAGGCGAGATGCTGTGGAGTCACAGGGCCCAAGTTGTTTACTGGTGACTGTGCAGCGGAGCGGCAGTGGGAGAGCCCATGGGCTGGTCTGACATTTAGAGGTGCCTTGATCTCATTAGCACCTACTGAAGCAATAGACGGGGCAAGCCAAGTCTAAAATAATCTGCAAGAGTCTAGGGGGGTTCTAAAAATGTGACAATATGTCTAAGCTGGCATTAAGTGGGATTTTCAGCTGAAGAGTGTAGGACGACACCCTTGGCTGGGTACTGGGGCTGGCAGGACCGGTGCCTACAGCAGCCCTACACCCTTGACTGACTGCGCTTGCTCTTTTTTTCCCTCTTATTTCTTCCTTTCTTTCATGTAAAAGTAAATCCTTTTCTCCAATTTGGAACAAAACTTTAAAGAGAAACACACTTCTGTTGGTCATCACCTGCAGGGATGTAATTAGCAGTCACTGTGTAAACAAAATGGGTAAATTATAGCAAAGTGGAGCTTATGAAATTGGAGATATCCTGGGTTACCTGGTGAAAAGCTAATAGACTATCAGTTTGAAAACAGTATGTAAAGTGATTCTGGGAGTTTCATTTGAAAAATATCTTCTATCGTCAGTAAAATAAATGAAGCTAAAATCACCAGTGTTAGAAGGCTAATGAAAGTCAGTGCAATAAAGAATTCAAGTTTCTAAAGAGTAAATCCCACTAAGAAAGCGCCCTGTGGTTTAAAACAGAATCACCGCCTCTTTTGGCAGCAGATAATGCAATTAATGTCATAAATTTGGATTTTTCCAAAGCATTTGATATCGCATTTCGAGAAATCTATTTGACAAATTAGTTTAGTGAGGCTTGAGATGTGAAGCACGGCCAAGAGACTGCGCAACAGAAGCTGGATGATGGATAGCCCAGTGTTGCAGCCAGGAGAGGCACCTAATGGGGTTTTCTGGGAAAGGTGTTAGGTGCGGTTTTATTTAACCTCTTCATTAATGAGCTGGGAGATGGAGTAAGTGTGCAAATTAATGATCTCAGTTTGAGAAGATTTGCAGACAAAAAAAAAAGAAGAGAGAAATAAGGAACATGGGCAAAAAGCTAACATAAAGCCTTCGCCTTGAAAAGACGAAGGCGGGTGTATATATGGCTTAGGGGAGGTAGCTGGAAATGCACAGCTGGCACTGAAATAATAGACCAAGAGGGCAATAGAAGGAAACAAATTAGATGTAAGTTTGCAATGAAGTGTGCCAGTATGAAAAATAAATATAAATTTGGGGCGTATTTGGCAGCGTTTCATCATAGTGCACAGGGTGTGATGGTATGAATCACATCTCTTAGGACATTGGATAGTCAGATGGGAGGAAACATTAAAATATGCACTGTGAAAAATAATCTTCTATTGGCAGGTGGATGGTCGAAATGATGTACTGGTCGTTTACTATGCTCTGTGTTTCTCTGAAGTCAAAAAAACAAATAGTTTGAGCCTGGATTTGTTATGCCATAAAGCTACACCAAATGCAAACTGGGAGATAAATCACACAGATGACAAAAGGGATGAAAAGGAAGAGAAAGAAAATGCAAAGCTTGATGCTTAGTACATGCAGTTTCCAGCTCTTGTGACTGATTTTTGCTCCTCGTAGAGAGTTTATTCATACGTGAGCTGCAGTTTCTGTGGTGCTTCCCAGCTGACGAGCGCTGTGATGTGACATCTGAAGGATTTGGGAATATGGAAGAAAAAAAGGAAAAACAACACAACAGGGAGAAGCCACTTAAATTTTTAAAAAAATAGAGATCAAATGCAGCCTAACAATAATATTTTGGGGTTATTTCAATCTGGTTGCAAAACCTCTTTGTATGATTGCATAGGGTGCAGGATTTTCTGTGGAACAGGTGCCTCATTAAATTAGGCTTATGTTAGGGAAGGCTTGAGAACAAAATTTTTTGGAAGGGGTAGAGAGAAATGGAAATAACAATTCTGGGCAATTATTAGTTCAGAGCGACCATCAAAGCCCCAAAAATGTTATTTTTAGTTGCAGATGGCTGGTGAGAGAGAGCTGAGCGAGCTCCTCTTGTTCTCTGTGATGGGCTGGGTGCTAATGAACACGCGGGTTTCACAGGGCACAGAAACAGCAGCTCCCGCTCGCCGTGCTTTGTACTTCCACAGCTCTTCTCATCAGCAGGTTTCGAGTATTTATCCAGATACTTCGTTAAGTGGAACGATGCGTTGAGCAGTGAGAGAGCTTGCCATTGAGGTATAATCTTTGGTGAGAACACGAACAAACCAACAAAAACGAATCCTGCTGTAGGTTTTTTGACCACAGGGGTGAAGACTAACAAGTTCAACCTTGGTTTTCTCTGGGAAGATATATAATTGTTCTTAGAGAGTTGCTGTAATTTACAATTACTCATATTTTCCTTAAGAATGAGTTTTGACGTGGTTTTGAGAATGAATTTATTATGTCCATGAATTTGGCAAAGAGCGTATGTCTGCTGTGGTCTGTAAGTGCTGGTGAAACGTTTGCTCTTCGTAATTTATAATGTGCAAATGGCTCCTTAAGACTCCTGGCATTGCTCCTGTTCCTTCCTTGGAGGACCAGAGTTTTCTGGAGTTTGAATGGCTTTTTAGCGGCAGGATAATGCAGTAATTTCCAAGCAATTTGAGGCATTTCTCACTGACCCTGGCATGTCACAAGTCTACTTCGCAGGTTTTATTTGCTGTTCGTCTGTGCTTGTCTCCTCCATGGTGCAGGCATTTTCCAATAAAAAGGAAAGCATCGAACTCAAGGAGTTACAGGAGAAGTTTATACTGGTGGAAGGCGGAGTTGACGATGGTTAGGGCTGATCCTGTGTTCCCCTTGTAGTAACTCCTGCCTCCATTCTGCAGCTTCCAATTTTCTTTTGGGGACAGCAGCCACGGCACTGCCACGTCTTTAGACTCACACCTCCATCATGCTCCTCCGTGACCCGCACCGTGGGCTGTCCCTAAGGAAGTGGCGTCAATACTGGGGTGCATTCTGGTGGGACCTTCTTCGTCAGCTGTCTACCGTCACTGTTCTGATTTCACCGTTTCCTTACAGAGCAGGAGACATCCTTTCCAAATGTGATGGAAGGAAGCTGTGATGGCACTAGTGAAAGATGACATTTTGAAATACCTCTCTGGAAGAGGACAACGCGAAGTCATGGGAGGATATATGACACTTGCTTTCTCTGCATTATTTACATGGCTGCTATGGGGAAATTTGCACAATGTGCTGTTTCCTGGTGTGTGGCTGTAAGGGAGAGTGCTGAGATGCATTTTCTCTGTCTCATGTTTGATCTTTTTTCTTTTCAAGTCCAACCTGCTACTGCATTCACTTATCATAATCTAGCATCACGTACCCATTCACATGTGCTGGGTTTTGTCTTGTCATTTAAATACCTGCAGCCTCTGTCTAGGCATCATTAATGTATGAGTGCAGAATCAGCCCTTATATGATGCATGGTGATTAGGTTCAAGTGTATGGTGTGCGATAGACCCGCGGTATCCTGGAGATGCATTAGAGAACCCTCTGTTGCACATGAATCACCAACCTGATCAACTGATGCAAAATATTTTTTCCATTAAAGAACAGGAACGAAACAAAGCCCTTTTCCATAAATAATATTCCGTTTTGTACATGCATGCTACTGAGCAGGAAACCAAAGGAAATATTTATGAGCGATACTAATAGTTAATTTATTTTAAAAGCAGTATAAACCCCTGCGCTCCAGGTCCAAGCCTCAGTTGACATAAAATCAGAAGAATCAGTCTTGTATGAACAAGATATTCCATAAAAGTCAGGGATTTTGTGCATCCTCCAGAGTGCCCTATCCTGTCCGCTTATGGACGGGTGGCTGTCCCGTTGTCACGAGCCAACTCCTGTCTCCTGAATGTGTTGTTGCCTCTCTGTGCGCTTGCATTCCGATTTAATCAAGGTCATAAAGTGTTGCTGTTTTGTTTTGTACGGTCTATTGCATCTGCCTTTCAGCTGAGCACTTTTTTGGGGGGGACAAAGAGGGGCTCCTCTATTCAAACCAGTGTCACACAGGCAAACCCGGTCCCGCTGCTGGGCTGCCCAGTCACCTACCTGTGATTTGCCTGTTTGTGATGGGAAATCAGCGGTACCCTGGCCCAGGGAGCTGTGATCCTTCTGCAGTTGGATACACTTTGTATTACTAAACTGAAGATTGTGTGAAATCAATTGGGAGGGGAAAAAAAAAAATCAATGCCTGGTTTTTCAGGATGAAAAGGCAAGATAGCCACACAATTAAGCACTGGAACACATTTTCCACACTCTTCCTGTCATGTTCTCCTGATCCTGTGTCTTGGCTGCTCATCAGAAATAATTAAACTCTCTCCCATGGGCAACAATTACTTGCTTAAAATATTTGAGGAAAAAGAATGCATTTATAATTACCTACCCTTTTTGAAGGTGAAAATGGAGATTATCTTTGATGAAATAAATGGATGTGGGGAGGCTTCCTGACTACCAGAGCATCGCACCCTATGGCGGTACGAGCGGTGTTCATCGCCAGATGTGATGCACTCGATGGTGTGTCTCCAGCCCTCCAGTATGCGTTAGCTCTGAAGAGGAAAGGTTTCGATTTCAGAGTTAGACCCAAGTCTAAGCCCCTGCCCATTCAGCAAGAGATGCTTATTCTGGCAAATCTCCATACAGACTCGACATTTTTAAGCAGCAGGAATGAAACAGGAAACATATCTAATTTGTACCTATCAAATATCGCCCTTTTATTTAGTCGTACTGTGTCTTCCCTATTCATGCTAAGAGTTGTCTTTGTTCCTTTTGACTCTTACTCCCCGGGGAGTTGGAGCTTTGAAAGTGTTTCATGTTTCAGAGCAGCCTTTTTTCCCCCTCAGATTTGTTTACTGATCCATCCTTGGTAAGACCTTTTAGTGAATGTGATAGGAAGGTTATTAAAAATAAAATATTCATCAGGAAATCAGCCAGAAACATGTGGGCTGGTTAACATTCAATTCCTAATTCTTTCAACCTTGACATCATTTTGCTTTTTTCCTTCGTATCTCTGTATACAAATTTCTGAGCTAATTTATTTTATTAACTTATGCTTATTTCAGTTGTTCATACAACTTGCTCTTGTCTGCCTAATAGCATCAAATAATGTGACAATGGTAAAAATGACAATGACAAATGGAGGATTGTGACAGATTGGCTGAATCTGAATGTCTCTTACTGAGAAAAATGTTTCAGGAGTGCCATTAATTGCTTTCACAGCAGTGAGTTATGTTTGTGCATCTTGTCTGTCACTCCGTGCCTGTTCTTGCTCTTCCCGTGCGGGGGGGGGTTCTGACTCACTTCTTGTAATTGTCTGGGACAATGGCGCAAGGAAGCCAGGGCAGGGAGTGCAGGAGAGATACGGGAGGGAAAGCAGAGAAAGTTGTTCCTGAGCAGGGTGGGAGCTGGTTTTATCTGGATTGTTGAATGCAAGTAGGGACGGAAGATTGTTGGCACAAACTGGGCATCTCTGGGAAGGCACAGGGCAGTGACGGTAGTGAGTGGCTTCCACCTGGTAGCACTGATGGGTTCCACTGCACGATGCCCACCGAGGCTGAGGCCGTCAGTAGTGTTCAGTCCTGGGCTAACCTGGTCCGGGTGGTTGAGTTCTCCATTTTCCAGAAATATGGTTCAGTTCTCTTTCTTCCTCCCAATGCCTCTTCCTTACCACCTTCTCTCTTTGCAGCATCCTTCTGTTTTCTCCCATCGCTGTCCCTCCAGTGGCTTTGGGCGTTCACGCTGATGTGGTCATTCACACAGACCTTCGATCCTATCATGGGGGAAAATAAAATTACCCCCTCCAGCACTCTGTTCTCCCTTCCTCTCTGGTTTGGGATGCGTTGGCTGCCAGGCAGGGCAGACCCTTGCTCCATCTGCCCTCGGAAGATGCGGTTGAGCTGAGGAGCCATACAGAAGCACGTCCCCTCACTTATCCCAGACCTGGGAAGCTTGTACAGGGCAGGAAGAGCCATCCCTGTCCCCTGCACAGGCAGATGGACTGAATTTCAGTGCAGCTTTCAGGACTTCATTATGGTTACTTCTGCCCATCACGTCAGGGTTCAGCTGCTTTCATTGTCAGCTCCAATTTCAGGTGGTTTATGCGTGGATTTTAGACTTCTTTTAATTAGAGAAAAATATGCTTCAATCCTTTGGACATCTTGCTTTGCAAATGAGTGACTGCAGCCAACAGTTGCCTGTCAGCTTGCAGTATGTGTGATAATTGTAAAGGTCGAGTAGGAACCTGCATCATCACCGAGCTACCAGCATTCAGCATGTCCTAAAAGTCTACATGCTGCTGGCACACCAACGAGAAGGACGCATGATGGTTCGATGACATTAAACCAGGGCTCGAGCAGTACCTGTTGGAGAGGACTGCTACCGCCGTGCATCCCTGCCGCTCGCCCAGCAAGGCTGCGGCTCTGATGGGTGTTCTGGGGAGTCCCTGTGGTCTTCACCACTCGAGGTGGGGAGGAAAAGAGCCACCACTGAAATCATCGGTCTGACGAGCACTGCTAGCAGAGGAATGATCTAGGCATTTAATTTTAAGTTTCATTTTCAGAGCGATTCAGACCACTTCCTTGAGGTGACCAATGTATTTTGGAGCCTGAGGAACATTTTTAATCTTGGTAATGTTTATTTTATTAAAAAAGAAATAAGAGGTGACCCTGAAAGGGCTGGAGTTGCACATGAGGTGTTAATTTCTGAGCCTCACCTGAAGCACTCTTCTTCAGAAACAAGGATTTGCCGATTTCGTTTCTGACCCATGCATGTCCCTTAGCCTTCTGCAAGGGTTTGGTGTGCCTAGGAATAAGAAAATAATTATTTCTTTTTATTGCATGCAGGTTTTCTCTGACTTCTTCCCTTCAAATCTCCAGGTTAAATGATCAGGAGGTATCAAAGGGCAGGTTTTGAAAAACATGCACTCAGTTGCTCAGCTGTCTGTCTGTCTTAGTTGAAGTCATGATTATGCTTTAGAGATTGGTTTTCTTCCTTGACAGCATTGTCTTTCGCAAGAGGAGATGCTCATCAAGCCTACACAAACTCTTGCTCTTGCCTTTGGTAGAGGTGAGCATTTTTTAAGTGCCACAGGTACTTGAAAGCCTTGTTGGGTCATGAAGATCCATTCAGAGGTCTGAAGAGCTAAGGCTTGGACTAAAGTACCTTTTTTGATAAATCCACCTCTCCTTCTGTCCCGTCTTCCAAAAGGTCAAAGCTGATGATTTCCCCTATGGTCGGCACAGTGGAAAATACGCTGCGGAGAATCAGACTTTGTTGGCTACTAGTTTGTACATTAATATGAGGAAAAAACATAAATAAATTTCCTTGCAGGCTGGTGCCTGGGGAATAGAAATCAGGGAGGCATTTGCTCGTCTTAGTGTGTTTGTGAATGTGCATTTCTGCCTAATGGCAAATGTTAAATCAGCCTTGGAGTCAGTCACCCGCCGTAAACTTTCCCTCTCCTAATATGCACGGAAATGTATTTGTATCCCGATAGAGAATGGATTTTGAATTAGCTATAACCAGGCAGCGTCTCAGTTTTGCTCATGATCTGCAGAAAGAGAGAGAACGGCTCGGAAGTGCATATTATGAAATTTGATAGACAATGAGTGATTGAAACGTGAAGCTAGTAATGTATTTGCTTTCCCACTTATCTGTAATAGAAGTACAGGGAAAGCAAAGATTTCCTTGTTCCTTTTTACTTAAATGGGGGCATTTCTCATTTATCTTTTCCTGCTGTAGAAAATTGTTTTATTCCCATTAAAATCTAAATGTATATTTCTCCTTTTCAGATGCTTCCTTGTGAAACAGGTTGTTTTAAAACCCAGACATTTCGAGACGGGGATATGTTAACAGCTAATTTTTTTTTTGATTTGTAGGCATTTTTTTCTCAACAAAAGTTTTTGGTGCCTGTTGGGGTCAGATTCTAAATCACTCACTGGCAAAATTCTTAAAAATCGGGTGTTTTAACTGATTTGAATGAAGTTACCCAAGAGAGTTGAGTTTGCAGCATCTGGACCTTGCAAAATACACAGACAGGGGTTTTTTGTCTGTTAAAAAAGTGAAGCCACTTTTTGGCTGAAAAAAATAAATAAATCAGGGCTTGCCTTCGGATCCAGAAGAAGGTTGTCTTTGTTTCTCAGATCAAAGTGTGATCCTGTAGTTGAGCCTGTAAAATGCCCGGCACTTCCCCCTCCTCCCTGGGATCCTGTAATGCATTGATTCATCAAAATCAATCGCACTTTCATGAATTAGTTATTTGGTTCCTTGCTGCATCTGGACAAATTATGTACTTCTGCCTGTGCGCTGATATCTCCGCTTTGGTCTCTGAAGCAAACACCACTGACTGGCTTGTTAATGGGCCAGCCTGCTTCTTTATACGGAGCCGGCTGACAGCAAATAAACAGTTATTTTGTCGGATTTTGTTTGATCGCCTGCAAGAATCACCCCAAACATCTGTTATGAAGGGACTCGGTGCCTTCCGGTAGCGATGGCAGAGAGAGGAGTTTTCAAAGGCGTAAAGCACCGTTGCGTTATCACCAGCAGCCTTATCATGGTGGAAAGCACAAAGATGCACCTGTCGGTGTGGTGGGTTGGCCCACATCCCTGCAAGGTGCAGTGCAAATCCTCCTGGATCCTTCTTGCTCAAAAGAATTTGAAGCACAGCTGATGCCAAGCTGCCTGTAGAGTCTGCCTTGTTACCTGCACCCGGCGATATCTTTTACAACCCATATTCTGTGCTGGAAGGGGGTTCAGCAGCAGCAGTGTAGGGCAGGAGTGCGGGATGTGCCCCATGGAGCAGACCCGGGGGCTGTT
The DNA here is from genome assembly GCA_011057875.1 of Pterocles orientalis. Taxonomy (NCBI): domain Eukaryota; kingdom Metazoa; phylum Chordata; class Aves; order Pterocliformes; family Pteroclidae; genus Pterocles; species Pterocles orientalis. The sequence goes on along the minus strand of WKFP01014733.1, from coordinate 1,027,829 downwards.
GGCATGGGGTGGGAGCTTGAAGCAGGACTTCTGCATCCCCCCCTCTCCAAACCCCTTTGTCGTGTTGGGAAAATTGGGTGTTCTGTGAGGATCCTCCGCTGATTGTGGCGCGTTCCTGAAGATCTTGATTTCTGGGCACAAACTGAATTCTCCTTGCCAGTGCTTGTGTCTGAGCAGGACATACCTGAAGCTGTGGCTAACTCATCGCCCCAATGAGCCCAGCACAGCACGTGGGCATCCTTCCTGGCTCCTGTTGTTTCATGCTGATGAATGTAATCATCGTTACCGGATTGCTCTCTTACCAACCTTGGGTGCTGTGCCCTGTGCCCCATCCGCTTGGCGCGAAAATCATCACTCGCAAAAATCCTTTTGCCTCTTTAAAATCTACCTGGAGCATTTGACTTGATGACTTTCCGTGATAGGAAATACTTCAAGCCGGCTGTGTGAGCAAGTATTTCCTTTTATTCGTTCCCAATTTACTGACAATTATCGACTGACCCCTTTGCTCTTGTGTTATGGGATGGTATGAAAAGAGAGGGATTGATCAATCTTCAGTATACTGCCCTGCAGAGTTAACGATATTTTATTTTCCTGTATTACAGGAGAGAGAGAGAGATCCTTTTTCATTACAAGTCTGATCAATTCCTAAGTTTTTCAGGGTATTCAAGTTCCTGAACTTTACAGATAGTAAAGAATAAGATTAAAAGGTGTAGAGTTGTTCTTGAAAGAAATCGTTGAAGAAGATGAAGAAAAATCAGCAGTTGTTCATTTATGTGTATTGCTTTGTGCCTAAATAAATTAGAATCAAAATTGTCCGGCAAAGGAAATGCGGACCTCTGCTGTCTCCGCTCCATAAGATCTTCAGGCAACATTTATGGAGTTTGAA
>WKFP01014733.1:1005390-1018698 GCA_011057875.1 Pterocles orientalis | reverse complement strand
GGATCCTGTAATGCATTGATTCATCAAAATCAATCGCACTTTCATGAATTAGTTATTTGGTTCCTTGCTGCATCTGGACAAATTATGTACTTCTGCCTGTGCGCTGATATCTCCGCTTTGGTCTCTAAAGCAAACACCGCTGACTGGCTTGTTAATGGGCCAGCCTGCTTCTTTATACGGAGCCGGCTGACAGCAAATAAACAGTTATTTTGTCGGATTTTGTTTGATCGCCTGCAAGAATCACCCCAAACATCTGTGATGAAGGGACTCGGTGCCTTCCCGTAGCGATGGCAGAGAGAGGAGTTTTCAAAGGCGTAAAGCACCGTTGCGTTATCACCAGCAGCATTATCATGGTGGAAAGCACAAAGATGCACCTGTCGGTGTGGTGGGTTGGCCCACATCCCTGCAAGGTGCAGTGCAAATCCTCCTGGATCCTTCTTGCTCAAAAGAATTTGAAGCACAGCTGATGCCAAGCTGCCTGTAGAGTCTGCCTTGTTACCTGCGCCCGGCGATATCTTTTACAACACATATTCTGTGCTGGAAGGGGGTTCAGCAGCAGCAGCGTAGGACAGGAGTGCGGGATGTGCCCCATGGAGCAGACCCAGGGGCTGTTGGTATGGGGTGGGAGTTTGAAGCAGGACTTCTGCATCCCCCCCTCCCCAAACCCCTTTGTCGTGTTGGGAAAATGGGGTGTTGCTGTGAGGATCCTCCGCTGATTGTGGCGCGTTCTTGAAGATGTTGATTTCTGGGCACAAACTTGCCAGTGCTTGTGTCTGAGCAGGACATACCTGAAGCTGTGGCTAACTCATCGCTCCAATGAGCCCAGCACAGCACATGGGCATCCTTCCTGGCTCCTGTTGTTTCATGCTTTGAAGCATGGAAAGTGATCATTGTTAACGGATTGCTCTCTTATCAACCTTGGGTGCTGTGCCCTGTGCCCCATCCGCTTGGTGCAAAAATCATCACTCGCAAAAATCCTTTTGCCTCTTTAAAATCTACCTGGAGCATTTGACTTGATGACTTTCCGTGATAGGAAATTCTTCAAGCCGGCTGTGTGAGCAAGTATTCCCTTTTATTCGTTCCCAATTTACTGACAATTATCGACTGACCCCTTTGCTCTTGTGTTATGGGATGGTATGAAAAGAGAGGGATTGATCAATCTTCAGTATACTGCCCTGCAGAGTTAACGATATTTTATTTTCCTGTATTACAGGAGAGAGAGAGAGATCCTTTTTCATTACAAGTCTGATCAATTCCTAAGTTTTTCAGGGTATTCAAGTTCCTGAACTTTACAGATAGTAAAGAATAAGATGAAAAGGTGTAGAGTTGTTCTTGAAAGAAATCGTTGAAGAAGATGAAGAAAAATCAGCGGTTGTTCATTTATGTGTATTGCTTTGTGCCTAAATAAATTAGAATCAAAATTGTCCGGCAAAGGAAATGCGGACCTCTGCTGTCTCCGCTCCATAAGATCTTCAGGCAACATTTATGGAGTTTGAAAATAATGTTTCTAGTAATAAATGGCAGAAATATTCTGTTTTCTGCATCAGCAGATATGAGGATTAAAGGATTTGACCATATTAAACAATTTTGCACAGCTTTGGCTCCCAGGGCTTGCAGGCTGCGTTATCAGAGTTCATCTCACGGCATTTCCAGACCTGATTTAAGAAGAGAATATGTTCCTGCTTTGCAAGTTGTCACTCCCTAATTTAGGGCAGCTTTGACAGAATTAAAAAAAAACAAAGATAAAGATATTAGTTTTCTTCTCTTCGAAGTGGGATGGCTTCCTAAGGCTCCCCCTACCCCAATCAGCTGTTTGAAATGATGGAGATAATTGAATTGTATTGTTTCTCCCTACTCCCGCGAGCTCTGCTTATGCCGGACTATCGCATTGCTATGGAAACTTGAAAACGATAGCAGTTGATCTTTGTTTGGGTGAACAGCAAGGTTTCCTCTGCCATTTGTGATCATAATCAAACTGGACCCGCAGTATAGCAGCCTGCCCCATGATCTCTCCGAGGCAGCTGTCTCCCACTCTTATTTTTGTATTTCTTTATTCTCTGAATTTAAAACTGTGGAAGAGTTTGTTGTTATTTTAACTATCCAGCATAAAGACAGAGCGCAGGTACCAATGTAAGAGTGAGATGCCTTTGAGGCATCTGGGTGTGAGATAGATCCTGAGCATCCTCCCACCTTCAGAGTTTGTGCTGGACCGAGGACGTTAGTCCCTGCTGTGCTCCAAAAGCCGATGTTCCTACCAAGAATGGGATGGGGCAGGTAGGTGTTTAACTAAGTTCTTACAATTGCTGACAGCAAACATTGGTGCTGGAAGCTGACCTGATTTGTAACCGTAGTGAAAACCACCCCACCTGCCTTAGTGCCGTTCTAGAACTTTGAGGTGCCCGCTGTGAAGGCATCAGCCTTCCCATCCTTTTGAAGAGTCATTGCTTTGACACCATCTGCGTGAATGTTTGGCTTGCTTCACGTGTTTTCCAGCTGGCTGTGCCACTTTGGGTCCATGCATCAGGCACACCGGAGTGATACATCCTCACCCGTTTTTGTCACGTGTGTGTACTGAGGAGTTATTTTTATGATCCAAAGAGCAAGTTTGAGAAGTTAGAATTTTCACTTAATGTGTTGTTTATCTGATAACCATCTAGTAGACTCCCAAGAGCCCTACAGACTTATTTTATTTTAGATTTTTTTTTAATTGAAGTGTCATTAAATTTTAGGTGAAAAATTGTAGATACCCATTAAGCTGTGCTTGGATAGACCCACCAACTCTATTTTGACTCATCCTTCCTCACCTTCTGGTTTCTTTTTCCAGACAAAAAAAGTGTTTTTCAATCGTACAAGCCCCTTTTTTGAATTTCTAGTGAACTGTAGCATCGACTGCAGCATTAAAATTCTCTCCCAGTGCTTCGTGTCACAAGCCATATTTTACAAAGCTTCTTTACCTTTATCAAAGAAAACTCTTGGAACTTTGAAAGTCCTGAATGCAGATATCTGCACAGGTTGACTCTTGCTGTCTGCACAGGATTAATCAAGGCTGTCACACATCTAGCTATAAAACCTTTAATATTTTTAAAAGGTTTGAAGCTGCTCTATTTATCACGTGCATCAGGGAGAATGAACTGTTAAATTGCTCTATCAGTGGGAAATAGTTTTAGCTGTTGCAAAGTAAGGCAGAGCTGAGCCCCAAATGCTAGCCAGCCAGAAAAAAACCCCATACCTCTATATGTTAGACTGAGATGCTGCTTTTTTGAATCTTCCACAGATATTTCCTGTTACGTACACATGTATGCAAATTGCACTGTATTTGGTGGAATTTGCACATGAAGGCTGGGGAGAACATTAAGCAGTTCCTCTAAATAGGCAATAAAAAGGGCAGCATGCCCTTTCCTCTTCTGGTAAATGCCTCACTTCTGAAGAAATCCCATTGTTGACTTTGTCACTACAAGACATTAATTTCGACGCGCGGCTTCTGATATTGTGCACGTAACATCAGAAGTGATCTTGGGTGTTTGTAGCAGCCTGTGGCCACACAAGTAGAATGTAAAGTTTGTAATTTTATTTTAATACTTTTCTGGAGTAGTCACGTTTTCAACCTGATATTGGAAATTTTCTATGAGATTTCAACCTAGAAGTGGAAAAATTTTGTCGGGATTTTTGCGTTGCATTTGAGTAGTCACAAACCGACAAACAGTGGTGATGGCTTCTCAAACCTAATTTGAAATTCTTCAGTCTGTGAAGGTAAATTGGAAGTGCCACCAAGACAGATGTTGCTTTTCCCTTAATTCTGCACTTCAGCTTTTAGCTTTGTTGGAGATTTGAACAACAGAGAAATGGTGGGGAAGAAATAAAAGGTAATGGGTGCTTTTCATCTTTGAAACAGGTTTGAGTATGGAAAAAGTTTGAATGAGTTTACTTTTCCTTGTCTATATTCCTGATGCACACACATGATGTTATGTGTAACACACTGTAAAGACACAGCACAAGTGAAATGCTGGTTATACACAACCATTGATTATCTGTCCAGAGGATAACCATGCTGAAATCCCATATGGATCTGCATGGCCGTTATCGTGTACACCGATCCCTGCCCAAATGTGCTCATGCCAGAGCAAGACAGGCTTTGTTCTGTTCAGCTTAAGACGTCTTGGAAGGCACAGGCAGGATGTGACTAAGGAAAAGCTGGTGTTGGGGCCATACTGGGTTGTTCTTGGTGGAATTATAATCATACAAGGTATGTGCGCTAATATTGAAAAACAGATTGTACTTTGATGTCCCTTTTATGAAACCGTAGTGATTTGCAGTGTTTGGTGAGTTGTAAAGGGGCAGATCCTGGGAGGTGTTGAGCATCCCCTGAGAGCTGCTGAACAATTTCTTTCCTTACGGCTGCTGTCAGAGCCGAGGGTGTTACACACCGTGGAAGATGAGCACCTACCCGATTATGCGCGGCTGCGACAGTTACTGCTCAATTCGCCCATATGCCTTTCTTACAATCGAAGCAAAGGCTAAATTATCAAAAAGGTGTCCAAATGATGATGGCAATTACATGATTAATTAGGCATGGAAGTGCAGTTGCTTAAAAAATTTTCAACAGTTGGTGCTTAATAGCAAAGAAACCATTGTGCAACTAAATAAACCCCCAGAAATGATCAGGTGGGTCTGGGGGCAGGTAAGTCCATTTAAGGATGGAATTGCAGAGTCAGTGTAATTAGGTACCTAATTGTGTGCCCAAACTTGTTTGCTGCACTTAGCTTGCATGTATAATTAATGATGATTTATTGAAAAGCAGTCACTGTAAATGCTTTATCATTTCCTAAAAATCAAATTGCTGAGGGAAAGATTGGAATCTGATTGAATATATATGGATAGAATTAGAATTTCTTTTTGTGGTTTTTACTAGCTTAAAGATAAGCCTGGACATTATCTGCATATAAGCTCATAGGTAGGAATGGACCAAATACACTCCAATTCAATCAGTTGCACTAATACTAATGGTTCAAATATTTTCCCCAATTCACACAGAAAAGGGGAGAAAAAGCAAAAATTTTTGCAGGTAGCATAAAAGTGTGAACGGTCTCCTTTCATGCTCTGTCTTCTCCCGCAGAGCTCCCTATCTTGAATGGTACTGTGCATTTGGGTAGAAATTAAGCTGAGCACTCTCTCCTTCTGGGTACATAGATTAGTGTTGGGCTATGGCAACATCAGCTCCGTTACTGAGTTTGCATTTCTTCAGGAGTAAATCTCTTGTGCAGTAGCAACTTCTCATGGAGCTGCTGGTTTGCTGGTACTCGGAGGAAGGCGTGACAGCACGGTGAGGAGGCAGCTGTGAGGGCTGGTGCTGCTGTTGGGTTGTGTCTTCCTCAGGTCTTGAAGCTTCAGTGCACCTGTAGATGTTGGAGCTGAGTGTGGGGGGTTCCGAAGTTCTGAGAAGCCAGATTTGCAAAGGCTTCTCAGCCTCCCGTGGCACTGGTGTTCAAGCTGTTTCTAGAAGGTTGGGGTTTAGAAGGCAGCAGAAGGGGAGAGGGAACTGTGATGTGTTTTTCCCAGGCCAGCTGGGGCCCTTGGCATGAACACAACCTGCCATTAGACCCAGGGGAGGACCCAAACTGGGCTTAATGGGTGGCATTCTATTTAATTGTCCAAATTAAAAGCTTCAGGTGAGGTGGGCCATGGACAGTAGGTTACGCAGTGACTTTGAGATCGAAGGCTGCCTCTTTTCCCAAAGTGACAGCACAGCTGTGCCCTTCCCTCTTGGTGGCCCTTCCCTGGTCCGAATCCGGTGTCCAAGAGCATCCCTGTCCCTGTTGTAAGTGCAGGACATACTCCTGCTTCTCGTGTTCCTTCTGTCCAGTGTTTCCTTTTCCTGTGATGGGCAAATCTCATTTCTTGGACACTTCAGACAGGTTCGAGAGCCAAATAATGGAAGAAAATTCATCATTGATTTCTTCAGGTTTCCTAATCATCTTTGCACTGTTACCTCTTTCCTTCCTATTTTTCACTTAACACAGCCCAGATCTGTCATTGCTTCTTTTTCATCTTCTCATTTTCAGGCTTTGGTTTCCTGCCTTGCTTTTCTTGACGGGCTCCACACTGCTTCCCCTGATCTTCTGTTCATCTTTGTTTTCACTGACACGCACAGATCCTGTATTCGTTCTGGCATTCACATCTTTCCTCATTTCCTTTCTATCTTTTAACAGTCTTCTCTCATCTCTTCAGATATGACTTCCAAGCTGTCTGGCGGCTTCTTCTCCTAACTACCCTGGAGTACGAGGAAAGTAACATGTACGGCGTGGCAGGTCCAGTGGGGGAAAGCAGAGCAGATTGCTTGATTTTTTTGGTTTTCAAATACTGGTTTAAATGAAAATTGGTTTCGTTGCTTGAAAATACACGTAATCAAAGAAATATTTTGATCATCTGAAAAATACAATTCTATTCTATGAATCTAAATTAAAGTACATCCCGTGTAGGCTATTTACTCCCTATTATTCTAATAATATTCTAATCCAATTTGCTGTATTTTTTTCCTACTGAATTTTTGTCAATGTTATTTTTAAAGCAGATTTCATAGACATAAGTTGTGGAATAAAAAATAAAGTGTAAATTATTACAACAAGGAATCAGGAAATTGCTTAGGTGTTCCATCCTATGATATTTGGGTAAACAGATCAAGAACCTCACTGATTTCAGAGCTGCTTCGTGTGGAAACACATCCGTAGCAAGGTTTTTGCTTTAATCAGCACGAGAATCCAGATCAGTCTGAAAAAATAAGAATCAATCATTTCCCTTTTTCTTAATCTTTGCCTGAGCTGTCTACAGCAGGACAGGGGGTGGTAACTCTTTCTTTTTAGCGCAATTAGGGTTCTGCAGACTGTGGTGGCATGTGGCCAGTAGGTTGACTGGTTACCTAAAAAGTGGTGCAAAACATCTCAGTAATAATGCTTCACATCTTCAAAGCACTTTACAGACATTAACTAATGAATTGTCACAGAAACCGTATAACATGGACAAGTGTCTTTGTCCTCATTATAGAGATGGAGAAAGTAAGGTAACAAGGATAAATCACTTGTCCATGGCCCCAGAACAGCTGACAGGGGAGGAAGGATTTGTAACGGAGGAATTTCTGGCCAAACATGCGGAAAGGCTGAGCTGTCGCTTTCCTTGATGACTGTCTCTTGTACAAAAAATTGCCAAAGGTGGGTAAATACCATCCCTTTCCCCCATCTTTTTCCTTCCTATGGCAAGTTTTATTGCCTCTTGCTCTCATAGATGTTTCTGAAAGGTCTGTGTACAAAAAGTTGGGGGAGAGTGTAAAGGTCAAAAATTGTGTCTTGGAAAATGGTATTTTTTTTGAATTTCCCAGTCTGATGAGTCATTCATTGCTATGACATATGGTGTCTGCTTTTGTTAGTCATGTCATATTAGAGTCAGTGAGCGAGAATGATCCTGCCTATTCCAGGCTGGCTGATTTAATGAAAAAACTTAAATTGAGAGTGACACTAAAGTGCAAAAGAGTAATGTGAGGGAATGCAGTTAGTTTGCTTCAGATCTTATTTCTTCTGTACGCTGGACTGACATGTATGTTTTTCTTCATAACCTGCAGTTCACAACCATCTGAGTTCCCTAAGATTATGCACTTTACAAAAGTGACACTATTTTATTGAATTAAGTAAACAATTTGTCACTGCTGAAACTCGGTGTTAGTAATTTATTACAAATTGCATCATTATTTTACAATACAGGACAAGTGAGTCAGATGAAACGCGTCTAGCTAATTCTGAATTTCAGGATAATCGATGGAACCTTTGTTAGGTTACAATATGATCTATCATCTAAAGCCATTTAGCTGGGCCTGGGCTGAAATGTAAATATTTCTATAACAGCCTAACTCTTAATTTCAAAAACAAGCACACGTTTCCTTTGGTACTTTCAGTGAGCATGTGTCATCATTTTCTGATGACCAAATCCATGGAGAAGGTGCTTTGTTCTGCGTTGTTCATCGCAGTGTCGTACTTTGTGCTGTGATATTGAGGGTTTCTAGCAGAACAAGCAGTTGTGCTGGTTGTGCACAGAGGAACACCCTTCCCTCTCTGATCAACTCTCTGAAAGTCCATGTGGTTTGGTGACATCCCTCTGACAGCCAAGTTTTCCATCAAACTGTTGAGTTTGTATCTAGGAGGTGTTGAGTGGAGCTTTGGCCATGGAGTGGTCTGAAGGTGAGAGGGAAACCTTGGATGGGATTCGGTGTGTCGTGAGACACGGCATGGAGTGGATGGGCAGAGGGCTTCCTGTGCGTGGAGTACCCGGCACATCAGCTGCCGTGGTCTCCTCCAGCTCCCTTTGGACTGATGGTTGCATTGGTGGATGGGTTATATTGCCATTATCCGGACGGGAGAGCTGAACGTACATCTGACTGAAGTCAAGTCCTCACTTGAGAAGCTAAAGTCCTTTACCTCTGTCTGAGGGTCTAGAACTATCTAATCCAGAACAACTCTCAAATTACTCTGAGTTGACTACAGTCAGGTCTAGCGTTACAAAAAAGTTGTCGTCAAGTGGTTGTAAACTTCCACCTGTGACCACAACCTCTGCCTGGCTGTAATCACCTCTTATTCCTGCAGTTTCACTGGTTTCCACTTGTGAGATCTTCTTTACTAGAGCAATGGGATGTTCTAGAGTAATGGTGTGCTTATATATGGTGAGAGTACCTAACCCTGCCATAAATGAAACACGCTATGTTGCTTCTCACTGTAGTGAAATCTGCATTTTCAAGTTTTAAAATTAGAAAACTGTAAGATCTTAGTGAGATAGAAAATTATTTGTCCCACCACAGGAAAAAGTAGGAATTTTGAAAATGTTATTAGGTGGTCAAAAAGCTGAAGCCTGGAATATTTTCATGAACTGTAAAGGAAAAAAAGTTTTAGAAAGAAAGAAGTCAACTGAGTGAAAGGTTTCCTTACAAGCTCTTTTAGTAATAATTTGTATGTATGTCTAAATGGTAAGTAAAATGAAATCAGAGATGATGATTTTTTAAAAGTCAGTATTAAGTGATTATTTCCAAAACTTGTTGGTAAATTAGTTGAAAATGATTTTTCCTTCAATAGCAATGTTTTAACAAACCTCTTATTTTCTAATTCCAAAAAATTACATTCTGAATTTCCCAAGATTCCTTTTCCCCCCAGGGTTTTTGCATTTTGTATTTTTCTGGGTCGCTACAACCTTACAGCTATTAGCAGGCAAAGACATGCTGGCCAACAGTTGTAGGCAATTTGTGCAATCTAAACCAAACCTGGGAGTGTAGGGAGCAGAAGCGCTCTTACAAATCAGAGTGAAAACATTCAATTATAAGGTCTGTTTCTGAGGCTGTGGCTCCTGCTGACTTCCTAAGAGGAAGGCTCTCTTTTTTAGAAAGAGTTTTTTTCCTCCTTCCCTTTAACCCATTGGCAGTAGGAGCTGGATCCCTTTCTGTCAGAAAGTCCGCTCTCGGCGGCGGATGTGCTCGGGATATTTGTGTGATTAATGACCCTAGTTAAGGGCGTGTTACCAAGGAAGGGTTCAATTCATCTCCCTTCACTGGGGCATTATGTACCATGTATTGTCATCGGGGAAGATACGCTCTTTTGCAATTACAGTAGGTGAAATCTATCTTTCAGCATACAGGTGATGAGTCCCCGTTTAGCTTTCTCCAAAGGACAGGGTTGTGAAATACCCCCAGCTGTGCTGGCTAAGAAATAACCCCCCTGGATTTTGTTCTGCAGGGGGACGTGGCTTTCTGGGGGGAAGCTTTCTGGTTAGGAGTTTGAGGTGCAAGATGAAGGTTTAGGCAGTTGCTGTGGAACATTGAGGGAGAAAAATAAGAAAAGTAGTAACCCAGCCTTTATATCTCAGTTTCCATTCTGTCTGCAGCGTCTTTATTAGGTTACGGTTTTTCATGTGTGCTGTCTGCCTACAGTGAATTGAAATAAATAAATAAAAAGTAAATAAAAAGAACAGCAACATTTCAGCTACTTTTTTTTTTTGTAGGAGGAAAATGGACTTCCCTGACTACTAGGAGTTATTCCCAGAGTAGTTTGGTTTTTGTTGTTGTTTTGTGGGTTTTTTTGGGTTGTTGGGTTTTTTTCTTTTTTTTTTCTTATTTTTTTTTTAATATCCCCACAGTCACAACTGCAGGAAATGCAAACTGGAATGGGGAAAGAAAATAAACTTTAGTGTGAAATCCCCCATGTCTGCTGATGGAAGGGCAGCTACACTGGGCTGTTCGAGGGAGTTCCCAGCTTGGTGAGGATTTTGTGCATCAGATGAGCGAATAATCTGAGATGCGTTTGTCAAGATGGTTTTGGTTTATGGGTTGCATGGCTTCCTGGTGGCATTGCCTGGCATGGTCTATGCTTGTTGTCACATGATGACATGAGTGACATCCTCCTGTCACAGCACGTCCCAGTCCTGGTCACTTTTAGGTTTCTGCACTTTGTACTTCAACTAGCAGCACGAGCTCCAGCTCAAGAAAAACAACTCATGAACTGTTTTATTTAAGATATTGCCTGAAGTTTCTTTTGCAAATGCTGTTAGTCACCTCTGTCACTTTGATGTTTTTCAAATTTGTATTTCCTGTCCAATTTCTCACCTTGTCAGACAGCAGTAATTAAAGTTTAGCGTGCAGAATTTAAGCCAGAAAGGACTTGCTGTGCAAAAAATGTATGTGGGCACTGGGGAGTAAATTTGGCAGCCTTCTAGTTGTAAATATTGTATCACTGTATCTGTGAGATGATGGCCATGATACCCAACGGGAGCTGGAGATGTGACTGAAGATGGAAATGTGGCTGTGTGCTGAGGGTGTTCGTGCACTGAAATGTTGTAGCTCCATGGAGCCTATCTGGCCACTGGGTTAATTTATATTCGCCAAAGCCCTAAACATGGGAAATGAAAGGGAAGTTGTAATAGTTCGCCAGTTAAGGTTAGAAGATTCTCTCTGAAAAGACTCAGCACTGGTCCTAGCGTAGCTTTTTCCTATCTCTCTCTCTTTTCCAAGTCTTAGGTCTTCACGTAAGAAAAGATGCCTTGGTTTGCAGCATGGAGGGAGGAAGAATCACTGGGGTTCCAATGGCTTTGGTGAATTCTGTTGAAGCCTGGGGATGAGTAGATGGCAGCTAACCCTACATATCTCACCTCGTCTGTCGGCTCTTTATTCCGTGTGTGTTGTCAGGAACAGATCCAAGTAGACAGTGATTAAGAAATAACTACCTGAAAGTCATTTTTCTGAAAATTTTCCTGGTCTGAAAATAAGACAAGGAGCAGATGCAGAAATTATCCTCCAGACCTGGGCTCAGCCAAGGCATTGATGCTGTGGGTTGTTCTGTTCAAGTTTCTGATCTCTCTTACAGCACAGGAGAGGAGTCGTTGCTTAGCAAAGCCTATGCTGTATTTGGGGTGCAAATTCTCTGCTGGGTAGCTCCGGTGTTATGTGGAAAACAGGATAAAAGCAAAGGATTATGAATCTGGATTGCAGGGTGCTTGTAGTTGGAGCTTGACTTCGCATAAATCTCTTAATTAAAGCCAAAGGATGAAAGCACTCCTTCAGTAAGGTATTACACTCTTAATTCTGCTACTTGTTCCGTTGCATGAGAGAAATGATGGATTGAGCTACCAGGTAGTTTATGCTTATGGCATATGGGTTGTTGTTTTTTGCAGCTGAGCAGAGCGACAGCTCTGGGCTTGCCGCTGTGCTGAGTGTTATAGATTGCGCTTACCATTCCTCCATCATTCCCTATTTGCATGGACATTTTAGTGCCTCTGGACCTTTGCACAATTATGTCCCAGGGTTGTTAATCAAGTCCCAAAACATTAACGCATCCAATCAAGTTAATTGAAAGAGATAGGTTTTATTAAAAAGAAATCTTGGCGAGGCCTGTAGCCCATATAATAAGATTGTTCTATAGAATCTCTACATCTGATGCAAAAGAAAAACCTCTTACGTGTGATACAAAGCAACTAGAGCAAAATAGCTGCTGCAATGGAGATCTTACTGTGTTTGGCTAACCTGTGGCTTTGCAGCAAATAGCAAGGAATGTCTTGAATAGTTTCATTTTCCCCTCATTTAATGTGTAAATTCTGTGTACAATACAAAGTTATGTAATGCCGTCCATAGGGCATGTTCCTAGCAGTTTGCAGGGTCTTCACTTTTAGTTTGTGCAGTTTGTGTATCTTCAACGTGAATGGGTGGTTGCGGTAGCTGCGTTAATGAAACATAGCATCTATCTCAGTGAGTCAGGGAAAGCCAGGACATTCATTCACCATAGATTTGCTAGTTGAGGTGTAGGTAATGCAACTACATCTCTGTTTCCCTTTTGATTCAGGGCAGTAGTATGGCTGTGAAGCCAGTCCTCTCCTTCTCCCCACCGATTGTGTGCTGATTCAATTCACAGCTCTGTGTTGCTGTGCGCAAACTGCCCCGGGCAACGCATCCCAACCTCTAATGGAGATAAAAGCTCTGAAACAGGGAGAGGTTTTGAACCACACGCATGCTGGGCATGTTCGGTTGAGGGCAGCAGATTAAATCTAGTCCCCAGTGAATGCCTGAAATACATATAATGTACACGTAGAAGCCTCAGAATCTAATTATTTACTTCTGCTGTGTGAAATTACTTGGTAATGTAGATATAGGGGTGAGACTACAGTGAAGAAACTGTTTGTAATTGGTGGCTGTGGATGTAATAACTAAACCGTTGTCACCTGAAGTTTCCCAGCGTGTCTACTGTTGTATATTGTACTCACCACGCACTGTGCCTGTGTATCTAATCTCCTTTCTTGAAGTCTTACCAAAGGTACCATAGGACCAAAACTGGACCAAATCCTGCGTTCAGTATTCGTTACTGTAGAAGTCAAGATCGGTGTGTTGGCAAGTGTAAAGGATGAGACTTGCTTCACCACCACCTCAGCACCAGCAGCTGCTGCCTTCATAGCCTCAGAAGTTTTTCTTGCCTGTAGAGTGACAGTGACAGTTGTTCTCTCTCAAGGTTTGTTTTCACCAGTGTTTTAAAGCAAATGAGGTTGTAGATGTGTTCAGGACCTAAATTAGCAGAAACTAAGAGGATGCAGCATCTGAGAATCTTAACTTGACCTAATTGGGGTAGGCATATATTTGGTGAGGTTTCAGTGATTGGAAAATCTGAGTCTGAAGCTTCCCATGAACTCTCCGTGTGTGTTTTAAGTGGTAATGCCTTCCAGTAATGGTTGGAAGACCAACTGGTTGTCGTAGTTCTTGTCGCAGTTCTGTTAGCTCAGCTGTGTGACATTGCTGCTTTTGGG
>WKFP01014733.1:939302-1003401 GCA_011057875.1 Pterocles orientalis | reverse complement strand
GTAGAAGCCTCAGAATCTAATTATTTACTTCTGCTGTGTGAAATTACTTGGTAATGTAGATATAGGGGTGAGACTACAGTGAAGAAACTGTTTGTAATTGGTGGCTGTGGATGTAATAACTAAACCATTGTCACCTGAAGTTTCCCAGCGTGTCTACTGTTGTATATTGGACTCACCACGCACTGTGCCTGTGTATCTAATCTCCTTTCTTGAAGTCTTACCAAAGGTACCATAGGACCAAAACTGGACCAAATCCTGCGTTCAGTATTCGTTACTGTAGAAGTCAAGATCAGTGTGTTGGCAAGTGTAAAGGATGAGACTAGCTTCACCACCACCTCAGCACCAGCAGCTGCTGCCTTCATAGCCTCAGAAGTTTTTCTTGCCTGTAGAGTGACAGTGACAATTGTTCTCTCTCAAGGTTTGTTTTCACCAGTGTTTTAAAGCAAATGAGGTTGTAGATGTGTTCAGGACCTAAATTAGCAGAAACTAAGAGGATGCAGCATCTGAGAATCTTAACTTGACCTAATTGGAGTAGACATATATTTGATGAGGTTTCAGTGATTGGAAAATCTGAGTCTGAAGCCTCCCATGAACTCTCCGTGTGTGTTTTAAGTGGTAATGCCTTCCAGTAATGGTTGGAAGACCAACTGGTTGTCGTAGTTCTTGTCGCAGTTCTGTTAGCTCAGCTGTGTGACATTGCTGCTTTTGGGCAGGTGTTCAGGGCCAGGATTTAGTCCTGACTGGTATGTGTGTGCATGTTCATGTATGTGATTAACCATGGGTTTTGTTAATGACTCTGTGCAGTTACAGTACGTTATAAATGACTGATAAGGGTTTGATCCAACCAGTTTGTTGATGCAATGCCACTGATCAACCCTCCTTTGCTGAACAACTTGCTTGTCGATGTCCAAGGAACCTGTAACTTTAACTAAAGTTGGCTGTAGTCAGCAGCTGGGCTCTTTTTGCCACAGTATGGCTTGGAGACAATTGTGTGGAAGATAGAGAGTAAAACAGAGAGAATGTGTATTACTGGTGTAGACTTGTCATTATATTCTACCAAGGAGACATTGAGCAGACACTAACCAAAACCTGTCGTGTTACAAGAATATTGTAAGATACATAAAAAGATCTGAAGCCCCAATGTAGAAGAAATCCTTACCTCTTTATGCACCGTCCTGCATTACTAATGCCAGAATTATATTAGGAGAGGGTTTTATTTTTTTACTGCTTGTGCTGTTACCTGTTTTTCTTTAAGTCTGGCTACTTAATTCACTGATTTCACATCCCATTTCTCATCTATTAATGCCCTGCTCAGTGCTAGGCTATCCAACAATGCAGAGAAATAGTACAACTAGAATTTTTTTTGTCTCATT
Organism: Pterocles orientalis; assembly: GCA_011057875.1. Taxonomy (NCBI): domain Eukaryota; kingdom Metazoa; phylum Chordata; class Aves; order Pterocliformes; family Pteroclidae; genus Pterocles; species Pterocles orientalis. The sequence goes on along the minus strand of WKFP01014733.1, from coordinate 1,002,028 downwards.
TTGACCACTTATTTCTGACCATTCCTTTCCCTTTTAAAAGTCAAAGTCACAAATCTAAATTTTGGACCCAAATGAGTTGGAACTATACCTCGAAAAAAAGCGAGCCCCAAACCTTTATTAAAGTTACCCTGATGTTGCTGTGTCAGCACTGGTGTGATTAACCTGCCATACAAATGTGGGTGCTATAAAATGAACTTGCTCCAAGGCAGCTTTGATTTGCATGCTCAACACTTTCCAAGTGTTGCATTCATAAATCACTAGGGTTTTGTGTGTGTGTCTGTTCTGGGTAAGTGGTTTTTTTTCTTTCATTTTCCCCTGTCCTGCAGCCCAACATGTATATCATGGCCATACGAGACCTGCCCAGCATTCAGAGATACTGATTTTATTTCTTAGGTATAAGGGAAGACCTATTGGCCAAGCTTTCTAAAATAAATACACAAATCATTAATAGCTTGTGGAAGAAAATAATAAAGGGAAAAAAAAGAAAAAGTGACCTGCCAGTACATTAGCAGGAAATGCAGAATTACAGAAGGTACATGTTTCTACCCATTCTGAGTTCGTATAAGCAGAATCACTAAAAAAATAAATCTAAATTCAGTTTTATTTGAAATTCTGCATTTCTTCTGGAGGATCTTAGCTAGTGGCATTCCAAACAAATGGAGCCCAAAATCTTACACTTCCAGATCACACTGTTTTCTAGGGAGTGCTTCGCTCGGATGCTGTGTTTCTTAGCAAACAGCCCTGGTTGTTTGTGGCGGGGAGCATGGCTGGCCCTGCCCAAACGTTATTGATGCCAAGTTCATTTAAATTGCATAAAGTTAATTGACTCATTGTTGTGGAATGGGATTTCATTCTTCCCTTATCGCAGTGCCCTGTCCTCATTTGATGATGCTGATTAATAGATTTTCAATTCCTGCAGATAAACTTTCTGAACAGAGTTCAGAAAGAAATGGAAGAGGTTATTTTGGGAGAGGTGGAAGGCTGATCTGAAGCAATGATGCATTTTCCTAGATTTTTCCCACAAGAATATAGCACCCATAAGAACAGGCAGTAGCTTCTGACTCAGCGTCTCTGCTGGATACTTAACGTTAGAATATCTGCGTAAGATCTGAGGACTTATTCCTTCTTATTATCTTTCACCTAGAAAACTCACTTTTGTGACTGTTTTATCCCTGCCTTCTTACCACTCAGTAATTTAGAGACAACTCACAGTAATATCCTCTGCAAATGTAGGAAAAAGAGTATGGGAATACGGTAAATTATTGTTGACTTGAATACTTGTTGAGTACTATTGAATACTTGTTGACTTGTTTTCACCTCCTGATGACATCCCGTGGAGGATCTCTCTAGGCAACGGTAACCTGGGTTCTGATTTCTCATTAAGATTGTTTGACTGACAAGATACAGCAGAACTATGTTTGATTTAAGTGAGCACTTGCAATGAAGGTGAGAGAAAACCAAAAAAGCAGGGAATGATTTCAGTTCATCAGAAATGAGCAAAATTAGACTTGGACACACCAACGTGACAGTGGTCTTTTTTTTTTTTGGATACTACAGTTTTGTACCTTAAAAAAACAAAAAGCTTAAAAATATGTTATAGAATCATAGAATCATCAAGGTTGGAAAAGACCTCAAGGATCATCAAGTCCAACCATCAGCCCAACACCATCTAACCCACTAAGCCGTGTCCTGAAGCGCCACATCTACACGTTTCTTGAACACCTTGTTGGCGCCTTTGAGCTAGGGGCGACAACCTTATTAAGCAAAAGTTTGTCCTTCGTTAGTGAGGAGAATAAAGCCTTTGGTGTGTTCTTCGCTTCTTATCAGCAAGGAACAGGATTATTGCCTATTGCCTTTTTACAACCGAGATGTTCGAGACAGCCCAAGGCCTTCCCTTATCAGGGCCTTTGACAAGCAGTGAGTCCTTTACAGTCAGGAGTTGGGGTGGTGCTGGTGCAGTTAGAACAGGTATCAATTCTGGAGTTTGGGTTTTGGAAGGAAGGTGGTTCTAGAGCACATTCTAGCTCGATTGATTGATCTAGCTCGATTTCTAGGCAACGTGATGGTTCTAGATCATGTTCTATATCAACTGATGGTTCTAGGTCTAAGTCTAGATCTATTTCTAGATCACTCTATTACTCTATATAGCATAGTAAAGCCCATTCTAGAGCTCACTCAAGATAGCTTTATGGTTCCAGATATCACCCTAGAGCTCATTCTAGATCACTCTATCATTCTAGATACCATGCCAGAGCACATTCTAGATCGCTTTGGGCCTTCAGATAGCATTCTACATACCATTCTAGAGCTAATCCCAGAGCTCATTCTAGATCGCTTTGTGGTTCTAAACTATGTTCCTTGTTGATTCTAGATCACTTTATTGTTCTAGAACAGTTTCCAGGCTGGCTTAGAGCTCCATTGCATTCTGGTGGGGGAGGACCTCGTGCAGGCAGCTGTTTTGGCATCTCATGAGGATTTGAAATACTTGCTGCTGATGTGAGCAGGCTATGAACCCAAACTGGCATGTAGCCGAGAAGTTCCAGATCAAAGGATCTGTAAAACAGTATTTTGTGGACTCCATGTCCTACACAGACAGACACCAGACTTAAAGAGTGCTTTAGATTTAAGAAATTTTCCCTCTAGCTCCTTAACTACCTAAGCGTAGATGTTGAGCTTTGGGAATTGGTTGGCACTTGATCCTGAGCCACAAGTCTAATTTACTTCAGGCTCTTCTGAATGGGAGGAGACAGGAGATGTATCACACCATCTATAACCGATGAAGTACTTGATGATATTTTAATATGAGGAATTTCTTTTTAGCTGTAAGTATGGATTATGTATAACGCGTGTTTAAACCGTTTCTGTTTGAATTCCCTCTGCAGCTGACAAGGTGCGTAATTGAAAAGAGAAGCTGGTTATGGCCAACTAGACGTGGCTGACGCCATGCGGTTGGCTTGTGAGAAGAAAATTACATTAAGGAAAGATGGGTGTTAGATCTAATGTCAACTGATTGGAGCAAGGGTGGGTAAGTGCAGTGTTTACCAGAGTAAATCAGGAAAAGGTTGAGGAAGGAAAGCAAGGCAAGAGATAAGAGGATGGAAAGCCCTTGTGTTCCTCACTTACATCCTAGGAGATAATCCAGCAAGTCCATCAAGAGGAGTGTGAATCGTGGTCCTGAGCTGCAGCTCCCACCAGGGACTGGGCATGGAAACTGGGAGAAAAATGCCACCAAGTGTCGCTTTCCGTGTATTAGATATGGGAAGGCTTTTAATACTACTACTGCTGCTGATAATGTATATTATTATAATTTCATAATAATATATTTCAAATGAGTTTTGATGTTATTATTTATTTAAATGCTTATTCTCTCATTTACAGCATTGTTTCAGAGCAGGCAGGAAAAGAGAAACTAGATAAGATGGCCTAATCAAGCTCAAAACATAATAAGCAGAGTATACTTCTTTTTTCCACAGAAGTTTTTCTTTGCCTTTACTGCTTTTGCTACCTTAATTTTTCACAACAAATATTGCAGCACAAGATCTGCAACTCTGCGTATCAGTACAGAAAGCACTACCTGGGAAATAGCCAAGTAGTGCCGATATTTATTACACCAAAGATAGGGATTTGCTTTGTTGTTGGTTTTCTGTTTTGGGGGTTTTTTTTGGTTGTTTTAATATTATTCTCTTGTCTGCAGGCAGGGAAGCAATTCTCCCTTTGCCTCACAAACATGTGGTGTAACCTCATGTCTCGCTGGCAGGGGATTTCAAAAAGCCACTATCATTTACATGATAATTGTGTCATATTTTTGACTTCCCATAAAAGTTCCTCCTCATTTGAGATTGTTCTGTCCTTTAGCAAGTAGTGCACTTACCTTGGCTCTGCAGGGAACTCTTGGCAATCTTGAATCAGGAATATAATGGGAAAATGGCTCACCCCCCCCTTCAGGGGGCTTACAGATTTAGGGAAAATAATCTGGTAGGTGGGAAAGGGAGGAGCGTTCCACAGGACGCTACTGGAGCACAACAAATACTGAACTTGGTCATCGTTGGCTTGCCCAGCTTTCAGCACAGCTGGTTTTTTTGCAGGACAGCAGAGGGCGAGAGGGAAGGTGTCTGGAGGGATGTTTGGGATGCACCCGGTACACGTGCAGTGAAGATGGAGGTGCAAAACCGGGGATCTTCTCTGTGCTCAGTGTAAAGCTGGAAGCAGCTCTTACATCTCCAGTCTGTGTTAAGGAGGGTTGACAGGTTAAGGGGAGCATTACAGACTTTGTATGACATTTTTTCCAAGTTCAGACCTGAGAATTTGATTCAGGAGTGACGGCTCTTTACATTAACGCAAACTTTGCTCAGAGCTGCAGCGCCCGTCCTGGTTGCAGAGGAGATCGATCATTCTGGCCTTTGCACAGCTCTGCTCTCCGCCATTCGCCTTGTCCTGTTTGAAATACAAATGATAGAAATTAGTATATTAGCAGGAGACCGCAGGATGTAATTGTATGTTGACTGAAATGTTCCTGATGGATGGACCCGGTGAGATGACATCTCTTATTTATGGAGCGGAGAGCACAGGTAGTTGATAGATTTGACAAGAGCGCAGTGGCAAAAACAAAATAACACGAAGGCGGAATGAGAATGTATTTCCTAATGGCCTCCCTCACAGCTGTATACACTGATTTAATCTCTCCAAAGCGCTCCGTTGTTTATGAGGCCTGTGGGTACAATTTTATGCCTGACTGAAGAGGTTGCTAATAGCTGCCATATTTGTGTTTAAGGACCTGCGAAGGATTAAACTAAGTATTTTAAAGCAATGAGCCATAATAAAGTAATAATATATTGAAAATAATAAACAGCTTTTTATTCAATAATTGGCTGCAAAACTGATGAACTTTAAATGACAAAACTACTAATTATGAATGCAGTTGCTAATCATATACTCATTGGGGAATGCAAATTAAAACCATGGCAAGAAGTCTCTATATGTGCCAGAAGCAACAAGTCACAGAGCAGGATGGTAGGCTGCTTAAAAAAAACCACAAAATACACAAAAAAACCATAAGGGAAAACAAAATATTTCTGGAGGAACAAGTTGCGGTGATTCCTCAGGATTGCTTTGTCGGGGATAAAGCTGTTACATGAGGGGAGACCTACCTGTTCTTCTCAGGGCCAAGGTGTCCCACACTGGGGCATTTGATGTCTCAGTCAAAAATCTCCAACCCCCACAAAGTATTGGAGTGCTGGAGGTCTCCTCTCCTGGTTTTAGAAGAAGGATATTCTTCCATCCCAGTGACCTCCTTCCCTTCTCTAGGAACTAGGGTTCTTGTTCCCACCCTTCAAAGCACAGCATCATGATCAAGGCTTCCTCTTTTCTTGAACGGCCTTTTTAACAGAGCAGGTCTGGTAGAGATGATCCAAATGGATGATGAGAGGAGGAGGTTTCTAAAAATTTCAGTGATGGGGTATTTTGTTCGTTTCTTACCAAAATGTGTCTGGTTGGAGCTTCCCAGGGTTTAGACCATGTAGACTCACGGCCTCCTTCCTGCCTCGGTATGAGGCGGGGTTGCAGAAGAGAAGGCATTGCAGAACATCGCTCTATAGAGAGAGAATTTTGGGGTATGAAGGTATATCATGATTAGTGAATCAAGCGTAGCTGCATGCAGACAGAAGTACACAGCAGAATAAGTGCCAAAGCTGTCAGAGGCCATCCCAGCACAGAGCCTACTGAAGGCAGCAGAACGTTCCTGGAGCTGACTGCCAACTCATGGACTAGCTGCAATTCAGCTGATAGAATAAATATTTTACACAGCCTATCGGTAAAATAAACTTAGTCTGACCCTACCTCTCAGCATTTAAATGTAATTTTAGTTTTGCAGGTCAGGAAGTGACCTTAAGATCTGTGAAGCAAGAAGTCATGAAGATGTTGACGATAAGCCATCATCAGCATCCATGTGTTCAAGGGCAAGAGTCTTTCTCAGGCCATGTCTGAGCCAAATCCGATCATCTCTATGTCCGTGCTACCTGCCCATCCACAAGTTGATAACGGGTACTAGCCAATACTAGTGATTGCAGTTCAGTGTTCTGCATGGGATTAGTTTGTTGGCCCAAACGAAGCTGTTTGGGAAAAATCCTACAGCTTGCTAAATGGTCCTTTCCATGTATTCACAGCAATTGCTGCTGGTTGCATGGCTTTGGTACAGGGGATCCCACTGTGATTCTAGGTGGTGTTAAAAGGAGACAGAGCAAACTCTGCTGCTGCTTTTTCACACTGAAAGCTGTGCTGGCTCGGTCGCACCTGAAATCCCTGCCAGATTCTCCGTGGGACTTGTACAGTGCAAGGTGCTGTGTGTCTGACAGGATGAAAAATGTGGAGGCACACCTGGATCTGAATCCTCGCTAGTAATATTTGTCTCCTGCTTCCAGCTGTGTACATGGCTGCATAGGCGTGTTTCCCTTTCTTGATGAACACGTAAAATATCTCTATTAATTTGCTCTTAGGAGCCTCCAGGTTTCCATTGATGTCCCTCAAGGAGCTTGCCATGCCAAGTTTGTATAGAGATGCCAGTGTAATAGCCTAGGGGCCAGGCAGCACGTGGCGTGGTTGGTGCCCTCCAGAAGATGATGTCCAAATGTCTTGTCGGGTCACAGAGGCAGCAGTGGCTCCTCCTGTGCAGCCCCAGTGCAGCTTCTCCCAGTTCAGCAGCCAAGGAGGACAGGTCTACCAGCAGTGAGACCGCCGACTGGCTGTTCGGTGTTATGAGCTGTGAGTGTTCAGCTCCCTTGAAAAATGCATTAGGTACTTAGGACACTTGCATATAAATTTATAGGTCCTTACCTTAAATATCCATGTTAGAAATCCTCCGGAGGAAAACAAAAACCTTCTTCTGGCAAGACATAGTTGGAAATAATAATTTTTATTCCACTTCCTATAGATTCTGTGTGGATTTTATAATTTCCCTGGTGTCACCAGGCTGGGTTACATATGTCTCTGCAGCTAAAAAGGCAGTTACTAGTTGAGCGGCTTCCATACAGGGTTGTTGAAATCCCCATCTATTCAATGTCAATACTGAGGTTGGACAGCCTGCCTGTTTTCTAAAACATGCAGTCAGACGACAGGCTTGATGCAGAAGATACAGGATGAGCTTTCAGCACAATTTAATGCAGGAGATTATACAAAACAAAGGTGGAGATCTGTCTTGAAGAGGGTTCCAGTGTAGCCCCTGTGTATCTATATTACATGAGCGACAGCAGGACTCTGCAGTGCGGTCCTCATCGGAGGGAGGAAGGAGCCAGATGGAGCTGCTGAGGCTGCAGCCAGCAACCCAGATTTGGAGTTGCAGAAAGTTAATTTTTCAGTCACCACAGGAGAAACTAGATTTTTTTTTTTTTTGGTGTTACAATTTAGACTTCAGAGAACCAAAACAGGAACATGGAACTTGTTTGGCCACAAAACTCATTAGCGTAGCTTGACTACACTGATTTACTGGAGAAGAATTTTCAGACCAAAAAAAAAAGCGCAAATGAATAAAAAGGCACAATAAATCTATAAACGTTGTAACTCATTAAAAGACAATTTATGGACAGCGAAGGGGCTCAAGTCGTTGAATAAATTATTACCACTGGAATTATTCAGCCCTGTTTGAATTATGGAAGATGTTACCATGTTGTTGTCTCGAGTCCTCTTGCATGCTTTATATGCAGCGGTCTTCTGAGCCCTCAGAGGTCTCCTACATCAAGCTAAACTGGTGCCATTGCATGTCTGCGCAGAGATGGGTGCTAGGTGGTCGTTCCACAAAGCTATCACACCCGGTTTCAGTCACATTGTGTATTTATACAGTTCAAAATGTTGGTGCCACATCCTTCTAACGATAGTTGGTTAGTTTTTATCACTTCTTAATTGCGTTGGTTAGTTCTTTTCTTGCTTCGATTAATATACACAGTGTTCATTAAATTTACTATGCATGCCTGGTAGGTGGGGGTCTTCATTCAGGAGGGTTGTGCCAGCACTGGGAGGTGTGATTTTTAGTGGTCTATTAAAATGACAATAGGTTTCAGATGGTGCTAATCACTAACTTGGCTGACTACCCAAACATACCAATTATTTTCCAGGATGTTCCCATCTTCAAGGGTAAATCTAACAAACTTTAGGTGATTAAAAAGTTTTTCTCCGCAGTCTCAAGAACAGTCTTCCTAATCTACACAGAGAGCAGGTATTTTTTATGTTGGCTTCTAACTTAACTTGCAACACTCCGGGCAGAGGCTGGCCTTTCCCAGGTGCTGGTTTGGAGCTGATGAGCGATTCCCTGCAGGGTTACAGCAATTCTCAGTCTTCCCTCCCCTCCATGCCAGGTGTAGGTGTCACTCCTTCAGTTCACCTTGTGGCGCAGAAGTACACATGTCAAAACGCCGTGAATGCAGTCAGGGAGGTGGGTTTCTGAGGTGCCCTCGGTTATAGCGTTCGGTCATGGTAGGGGATGGGTTGGGACGGGGCTGGTCCATGGGTGTGCATGGAATCACAGAATGGTTTGGGCTGGAAGGGACCTTAAAGATCATCGAGTTCTACCCCCCTGCCATGGGCAGGGACACCTCCCACTAGCCCAGGTTGCTCAAAGCCTCATCCAGCCTGGCCTTGAATGCCTCCTTGGCATCTCCTTCAGGCTCTGCACAGGAACAAAACCAGGGACTGGTCTTGTTCTCCAAGAAACAAACGTTGCTTAGTCTGTGCAGCCAACTGAAAAGTGAGGTTTCTCTGGGATCCCAGCTACTCAAAGATGTTCAGGAGGACTCAGATGTTTCCTTAAAGAAACCACACTATGTTACAAAGAAGGAACAAACTTTTTTCCCTGGCCACCAAAGAGATTGCAGCTCCGGGGATTATTTGTTGGTTGAAATGGTGAGTGGTTTGGATGATGATCCAGGTGATATCAGTCATGCATCGTTTGCTGGCAAAGCCACCAAGCCATGTGTGTGTGATAACCACCAGCCTGCAGGCTCATTGTGGGGGATCAAAATCAGCCGTGGTCTGGGGGTGGCTTCAGGCTGCTGCAAGCCCTCGGCACACCTGGGGGGGCTCAGCTGGGAGCAAGGGCCCCATGTGATGAAAAAGGGCATTTCCCAGCTTTTTTCAGCAGTTTGCTTTGGGCTGGGTGAGGCAGAAGGAAAACTGAGCTGCTGCTATGAAGTGCTTGGAGTGTCAATAGGTATTTTTTCTTCTCTCTGACTAAATGAAGGAGTTTGGATGATGAGAGGGGGAGCAACTCTGCAATGTAAAAAGGTACTTTTTTTTTTCTTCTTAAATTGGAGTATAATTATATAGAAATGCAAATGTCCTGTGGAACAAGGTCAAGTGTGTAATTCTGTTGAACTGGGGGAATTGTGAAAGTACACAGCCTTGCATGAATCACCTCTGTGACAAAAGTATTTACGTAAGCAGCAGTTCAACTACTTTCTGCATTTAAGAGTTAAATCATTGAAATATTACATAACTTCCTTACCCCTGCAGTTAGGGCTGGGACCGGTGGTGAGCTGGAGGCAACTTTTTTGTGCTGTAACGCACAAAAGCAGCAGAGATGTGCTTGGCTGCGTTGGTGGGGAAAGTTGAGGGCTGAAGATCAGAGTCCTGAAAGCAAGGACTGAAGTTGCTTAGTCTTTTTGTAGTCTGTACAGCTCTGCTTTTTTCCAAGTCCCACATTATACTCTGGTTTGTATGCATTAGGTTTCACATTACGTGTTTTCTCAGGAGAACGTGTGTTCATCATTTTATTGGCATTGGGGATCGGTGTGGGGAGTTTCTTTCCAGAATACTGCTTTTTTTTTTTTTTTTCTTTTAATGCTGCTGTTGCTTTGCATTACCTCCCCGTGGTGCTTTGGTGTTGCTAAGAAAGTGGATATGGATGTCACCAAACCGTCCCTCTGCTTCTCAGCTGTGCCGTTTAATTTTACTGCTATTATTTTAGTGATACCTTAACAAATCTACAGACAAAGGTGGTGGGAGTGTCACAGAAAAGATGGGCTTAATAACCACTTGTAGAGAGAACAAAAGCAACTCCAGTGATGGCCCTGGCAATTCCCGCCTTCGTTATTGCTGACAGACGGCACAAGAATAAAAACAAGCCGGTTTCCGTGCACTGACACTAATATACAACCAACGGTGATGTCCCGAAGGAAGTGTCACCAATTAGCATGAAAGCTGCTGTAGCTATCAACGTAGACAAGATTTGGCCACGGAAAGTACAAGGTGTTTAAGATGAACCTGTGATTCCTTCTCCCAGCTGTTTCCCTATGCAGTGGAAAAAAATGGAAAACGTTGGAAAAATCGTTAGACATGAGGTTGGAAACAGTGGGATGTGTGTTGGGGAGATGGAGGATAGCAAGGGAAAGATTCGTGTTCCTTCACTTTGCATAAGCTGCTCGATACCCCGTGCTGAATCTGAAACGGGATAGGAAAAAATAGAAGGGGGGTAACTGCCACACCATTGGTAAAAAACTGCCAGGACAATTTACGCTGCATTAAAAACCTTTCCCTGAAGCTGTGCTTTAATAAGATTCCTAGTCGGAAGTCAAACTCTGCCTAGTGATTCATTTTAAACTCTCATAATGCATTTATTACTCTGGAAACGGCAGAAGTGAAGTGACCACACTTGAGGTCCATATTCAAAATCAGCAAAATGTATGTTCTTCTGAGTAAAAAAGGAAGGAAAATGAGCAATGTAACATGCAGTGAGTGATGTCTTTTGCATTAGCGGGTGGCTAAATGAGCATTGTTTGAAATAACATTTTATTGGGTTTCCTTAAAGTGGATACTCAGTGTGACAAATTATTTTTTTTATCTCGGATAAAGTTATTGAAATGAGAAATGTTCCATTATAAAGGAATTTCTTGAAAGACAGGGGTACACTTTATCATATTATAGCTCTTACATCATATTAAATGCTACTTATGTGTTTTATTGAAATCCAAACCTCTTGCTTAGTGTTTCTTTCCAACAACACAAAAGCTTATGATTCACAACCTTTTACATAATAGATACATTAATGAGTTTCTGCATATTTTATTGCCTTGTATTATTCTAAAAGCCATTAATCTATTTTTCTTGATTATCACTTATGGCAAAAACATCATAACTTTTCTCTGAATTTCATTGCTGCCAACCAAGTTCAGGACTTTCAGAACTAATTTCTTTAGCTGCCTGTTGGACTCATTAAACCCGATTCTTTTCTTTTTCCTTTTTTCGGTTGAAAATTGTGTCTAGCCACAGACCCGGCATATCTTTATCTGAATACGGGAGGATAAATTCTGCTTTGGGGTACTTGCGTGTTATTTCATTCAAGTAGATTAGAGTTGTGCATATGAATCTCCAGCCCTAATTATGTTTCTAATAATAGAAATTCCTTGCTATAAATACATGACTCATTGAAATGATTCCTGTATGTTTAGGCTGCAGATGTGACTTGTGCATATGCATTAACCTCCCCGTTTTCCACTTGAGATATGGAAATACTTGATGATTAGTGGAGGACATGGGGAGGAAGAGTATCTACCACCTCTGTTGAGGGGGTTAAAGCCCAACTAACAAATTGTAGGAGCAAGTGGCACTGGCTTCGAGCTGTTGTTGTGTCCTCTGTCATGGATGAGTTTAGGGTGGAACGGATCCTGCTGTAACTTCAGTCTGGAGAGACCTTCAGACCTGGGCCACCTCCCAGGGCCACCTCATGTGGTGCTGTTTTGACTCTGCATCCTGCTTCTCACTTTATCCTTTCTCATGTTTTCCGTAGATTGAACTGATTTGTTTGCTGAAGGGGAAAATAATAAATATATATAGGTATGTTTCAAATTTGCTCTAAGTCATATAAGCTACATGTTTAAATTATCTGGTTTCTAGTTCATTTCTGGACAAAACTCAAGTTTCAGAGGGATCTGTGTGGTTCCTAGCCATGCAATAGGTAGTTTTGTGCGTTACTGCAGCCTGCTGTTAGTCCCAAGAACTGGTTTGCTCGGGATCGCTGCCTGCACTGGTCTGACCAGTGGTTTGCATAAGAATGGGAAAACATCTATTATATACAGTGTATATTGTGTACTGTATTTTTGATAAGGCTAACGTTATTTGTGTAAGTTTTCTTTTCCTCCTCAATGACTTTAATGTCCTGTGTTGATAGCAACTAATGATTAAGTAGAAAGACCATTCTTACACGTAAAAATGGATGGCAGAGACATAATTTCTACTGCGCAGAAGCAAATGTGTGGACCATAGACCGCTTCGCTCTACAGAACAGGTTAAAATGGGATTTAAGTGATGTGCAGATCTCACTCTGTCCCAGCTCCAAAGGATCTGTGTCACCCACAGGGACCAACCACTCTTTCACCGTGAGCACAGGCCTTAATGGTGTGGGTTTAATTAACAAATCACGTGAATACGGTATGGCAGAGCAAACTCTCATTTTGCCCTGGCAACTATTGATTTATATTCCCAGAGTGACAGAAAGCATTTTTATTTTTATGTCCAGCAATGCATTGTTGCCATGGTAACATCAGCGTTGGGTACCATTCGCATCCCACCCTCATCCCCAAGTGAAACCCAGTAGATCCTGAAACTCTTTAAAAATGATTACAGTAATAACTTTTTAAAGACAAGTTTTACTTCTTGTCTTCTTTTCTGGGAGGAATAATTTATATTCCAGGAAGGTAATGCATGAATCTTCTGCACCTTCTGCCAGCCACTGTCTGTATTGGGCAAAGTCCAGCATTGCCTACAAACAGAGCTGGAAAAGCTTCATCTTTTTGTTCTTTGACCCTTTGCCTTCTCCTTCCCTCCTGTTTTCTTTAAGGGCGTGGTGAGAAAAACCCCACCAAAACCAAACCCACACTCAGCTCTTCATTCAGTTGGTAAATTATTTTTAAAATCCGCAGCCTGTTCCTGCTACACGTGATGCCAATAGTCGAGTTTTCAAAGCCAAGCTCTTGTCTTTGCAGGGTGCCTGGACAGGGCACGTGCAACATCTTTTGTGTTTGCCGAGTGCAACTGTGGTACTTTCCAGCCTTGCTAGATGGTTGTCCTTGTTTCACGGGGAATCTCCCCAAAGCCAGAGATGAGGTGAGCAAGGCTGATTCCTAAGGCTCCAATAATTTTCATAACCTCTTGCAGTTGCTTCTCTCTTTACAGCTGAATTTCCAGGTCATGCTCTTTCTTACTGCTACCATGGTTTATACTGTGGCTGGGGGCAGGCTGTGTTTTCTGAATATAGAGAATCCTGCTGCAGAGTGCCCTTACCCCAGCTCTGAGGCTTGCTCTGTGGAGTGCTGACCTGCTGCCATCTCTGCAAGAATCGATGTTTGGATTTCAAAGATTATTCTTGTATTCTTCTGACTGTGCTAAAATATTTGCTTTCTTGAGCAAAGGGAGGGATGGCTAAATGGCACACCTGAAGAACAAGCTCTTGTGGTAGCAACTGTAAATTCGATAATCTGAACTCTTCCAACCAGAAGTGGGGTGCACGTGATGGTTCCCCAGCCCTGGGCAGGGAGGATCTCCAAGTTTCTCTGCCAACCTCAGCAATGCAAGGATATAGACCCTACCCATGTTCTAGCACAGGTGCCAGTACTCCATCCCCATTTGTGGGTTGGTTTGGGGTAAATACTCACACCTTACGCAGCCCGAGCAGCCTCCTGCCATCCTGGGATGCCCAGTAAAGGCTGCTCCGCTCCCTGCCTGTCTTGCTGGGATGGGATAAGCAAGCATCAGGACTATTTCTTCATCAGTGCATCAAAACCAGCAATATCCATGCTGCTGCACCTGCTTTTAGCATTGACTGGCTGGAATTATTTGCCATTAATGGATGAGCAGCTATTTGAACAATTTTTTCTTTTCTTTTATTTATCCCCATCTTGCAAGGTTTACATATAATTAAAAGGAGATTGACTGAAAATCAAGTTTGTTTTATCTGTGGGTGACCCAGCAAACCACATCTTTTTAATTTCATGCATCGATGAGATGATACGTCATGCTTTGTACAGTGCGACAGCTTGCTACCTTGCATAACTCAACGTGCTGATGCAACCAGGCATGCAGAATTAACCTGAGCGTCAAACCCAGGAAATCCAAGACAGCAAGCAGCTTCCTCTGCACCTTGCATTGTTCCACAAACCTGGTTACTCCCCATCTTCCCTCTTATTCCTCTTCTGTATGAATGATGAGAATGGAGTATTTTGAAAGATATAAAATGCGAATAACTCCAGACTGGATCGGGGTTGAACTGACATAGTTTCTATGTCTGGGGCTGCTCAAAAAGATGGGCATCTCTGTGTCTCTTGAGTTAGCTTGGGAAGGAGAGCAGCTTACTGTGCTTCTTGCAGCAGCTGAGCTTTTTTTTTTTTTTTTAGCAGTGATAAGAGGCTATAGTTCCCACATCACCTTGCATCCCATTTACCAGCTCTTAGGGCTATTCCAGTGTTGCAGAGAGGCTGCGAGTCCAACAAACCTCCTATGAATTTGCTTTTCTCCACTTCCACACCGCACAGCCGCATAAGCACCAGCTGCCGTCTGGCCTTTGTGGCTAACTTCAGAGTGACGTGGAAAAAGACGTTGCTCCGGCTCTTCTGCTCCTCTGCAGTCCTGCAAGGCATTTGGTCATCTCCTCTGCTTTCATCCCGGGAGAAGGGAAGGGAATGTTGCTCAGCGGATGCAGGGCTGCTTTGGGGGGCCCTCTGCAGCCACACCTGAAAGCTGCCAGCAACGCGTGCTCCGTCTTGCTGTGCCCCAAGTGGAGCACGATTATGAGCTGCCAGGAGAATAAAAGAGGTGCTGGGTGTGAGTATCTTCAAAGCCAAAGGCTGTGGCATGCCACATGGAAGCTTGAGCATCCAGTGCTTTGCCTGAGGCAAAGTATTTGTTTAATATCTGACATGTGTCAGTAGCTCCTTGTGCATTCCTGGGTGAAGTAAAATAGAAATTCTGCAGGAATTTCTCATATGGTCGCAGCAATGGGAAGCCTTGACAAACTGCTCTTGATCACCAAAAGTAGGGAAAACGGGGAGGATTTTCTGTGCAATCTGACCTCTCTACTTGTGCTCATTACATGGCACCTGAGAGCAGCCCAGGGAGGTCCCTGGCCACGGTAATGAGTGTCAAGTGCTGACCTGAACAGTGAAAATCAACCCAGAATGGTGCTTAGTGCCCTAAACGTGGATCAGACTCGGTGTTGGGATTATTGCAGTGACTGGGATGGATTTTGGTAATGGTGACAGTTGACATAGTTGTTTACCTGCAAATAGAAGGAACCAGAATGTGTGTTTGGGGGGCTCTGGGTGACCAGAGGGATGGCCAGATGTTGCTGTGCTGCTCCAGAGGGGCTTCTTCCAGCCAGGAGCCGCTGTCTGTTTGCGTAGCACCCCCTGCGGTGGAGTTCAGCTCCTCCAGCCATCCCTCTGATTTTCACGTATATTAGAAGAGGGGAAAATGAACTGCCTTGAAATCTATTTCTCACCTTAATCCCCGTGTCAGCAAATGAGCTTCTCTAAAATAACGAGAGTTCGTATGTCTGGGTGAGGTAGAAGAGGGCCATGACGGTTTGGAGTCCTTAGATATTATTCTTGCTTGAGTTGTTTTGCATTTTCTCAAAGTGTACAGTGCCCTCTGGCACAATATACATCCACACTGCATCGCTAAGTGCTGAAACTTCACATCTTAATTCTATGTGAGCGGTTTTCTCTCAAGGCTGCGATGCCTCTGTGGAGAGGGAGCCCGACAGCAGCACGGAGAAGGTTGTGCATTATGCAGAAAAATGTTGACGGTGTATTAAAAAATATCTTCACTAATGTATTTTTTTTTAAATTGTCTTGTACAATCATATTTGAAGTACATCCACTTAGAGGTTCAGTGAGGAAAAGCCTGTTTATTTGAAGCTGATGGAGATACTTGAATGGAGGATAACCGGGATATAGGGCTCTGGGATAAATTACTCCACTTGTATTTTCTTTTTCTTTTAATCTGGAATGCACATAAGCCACGCAGCAATATTATCATCACTTTGCACTTTCCTTAGGAAGTATCTTAATATTGTATAATCCTCTTTGCTACAGAATGGGGACTGAACTAAGATGGAATTATATTTTAATATTTTAATGTAATTCCTCGTGAAACAAAAGGGGACCATGTTCCGAAGCTGGCGAGATATATGGCAAAATGGGAACTAGACAAGCCGTGTAACATCATGACCAGTTTCTATGGCAACAAAAATGTCAGCTATCCTTTTGGCTGATTCTATTAATCTGTGGTAGAGGCACTGATACTGACACATTCGGAATTTATTTAAACAAGAAGTTGAAAAGATAACCTCAGCGCAGCTTATAAACAAGGGGGAAGTTAAGCCACTAACATAATGCTCTCTGACATGTATATACCGGCGTAACAGGCAAGTGAGACATTTCCGAGGCAGCCACTCTGAATTTTATCAGAAAAGTGATTAAGCCATTTACCGGGAGGAGTTACCCGCTGTTGTTTGGGTTTTGATAAAATTCCATAGTTGCCTTCAGGGTTGCTGTACCCAAAAATCCTGCCCCGTGTTGGCCCACATGCTGCTGAACCGGTGGCTGGGTAGCACTGAACTCACCAAGTCGGGTGAAATCTGGGCACCTGGAACATCCTGAACTAGTTGCCTGTTTTTTTGGGGTCATCCCCCTCCATGCTTGCTGGTTTCTGTCCTGGTTTTATTCCTGTAGCTGGAGCAAAGTGGCTGCATGATGGAGAAAGCTGTAGTACGCGGTGATTAAAATGCGTGGGCTGGCCAGTGAAAAATGGGAAAAACGGTTGCAAGGAAACAAACTCAGTTCTCTATTCCCTCGATGTGGGTCAAATATTTTCCTAGGGATACTTGGAAATGATTGTGCTATGCTATTTCCCTTTGGTACTTTATCCTTTATTCTCTTGTTACTGAAAGAGCTAAATGTTTTCCTACTTTTCAATGTACCATGACAATACAGACTGTACGGTGATGTCGGAGCACAAAATAAATATGGATGCAGATACTTGTCATTACGATAAAACAACATCTTTTCATCTTTATCTTGGAATTACAGGCTCCTCAGGAAGATGACAGTGTCTTGTTATGGAAAATGAATTTTCGGCAGTAGAAAGATATCTTTTCAACTTATTCTTGAATTCTTCCTGTTTGCCAGAGGCATGTAGAAAAATTAGCTTCTTTCCCAATTCTTTGGCTGGTTTTATTAAAATTCATAGTACAAAAAGTGCCATATAGAAGTGCTTGGTGTGTGACTGAGAAAAAGAAGAGCTGGAAAATGCAGAGCTGAAGTTATTATGAGATTATTAGCTGGCTGCTGTCTGGATTTTTTTTCTTTTTTTAGTTATTTAAAAAAAAGAAAAGAGTAAGCCTTCAATATCTTTTTGCATTTCTGTTTAGGCTTGTAATGTACCGAAAATAATTTAATTCAATATATATTTATGTATTTCTAACTAAAGAACCAAACCAAACAAATAAACCACCCCAAAATGAAAGGCAAATTCCCAAATAGAAAAATTGTCAGCATTGTAACCCACCATTGTACCAACAATATAGCTCCTGGAAACAGAGTTCTTGTGAGCTTTTGAACTTTTTCAAATCCAAAAAAGCTTTCTGATAGGACAGGAATACTCAAATTTATTCTATGCTTCTGTTAAACAAAATCGAGCTCCTGCAACCTATAGGTCCGCCTCTTGCGTCCCTCTTAAATGAGTAAAATAAAGGAAACCTGGTCTTTATCCTGGATGAATTGTTAGAGCAAAACCAGACCTTTTCTCTAAAGGTGAAATCTCCTATGAGGGGAGGGGATGGGGGAGTGGAATTCATTCTAATTGTTTTTATTCTTAAGCAGGACTGACTTACTGTACGCAACTAACGTTAACAGCTCTTAATTCAGATGGAAGGTCAAGCCAGAAAAATGCAGTTTCTCCTTCTGAAGGCATTGACTGGGAAACCTTGCGCGCACAAAAAGGCTGACCTTTTGAGGAGTCACAGACATTAACTTCTGATTAGGTACTGTATTTAATTTCACTGAGCATCTAACCTGAGGGCAGGCTCTAGCTTTAGTGTACTTTGAAGTCAAATGCCTCACTGGTCCTATCATGATCAAAACGCGTTTTGAGTCCTAGGTATTAGCAAGGGCAATACCTCTGGTGCAAAAGCAGATATATCTTAGATCCTTCTTGTATGATTTTGAAGGCATTATTTTAGATATCTCCTGTAGTGCTTTAAAAATAAGGACTCTCATTTATTCTTTTGTCTTCTTTTATTCAGTAAACCCTATTGGGATCTGGCAGAAAGGAGTGAATCTGTTCTGGTTCCCCGAGTTATCATCCCTGTACACTGAGGTTGGACTGTGTTAGTGCACTTGGATTTTCTTGCCTGCCATGGCCTTCAAAGACACAAGTAGTGATTTATATTATTATGATTTTACACATATTTTATGCACATATGTGTGTATATGTAAAATGTTTTTATATCATGTTATATAATATTATATGTATTATGTCATAATGGCATATTTCAGGTATCAAGCGCTGTGTTTAAAATCCAGGCATCCCTCATCAATAACGTTGCAGTGCCCTGCCAGATGCCTGTCTTGTCAACCAGATGTTGCTAGAGGAGCTCTTCAATAACGCCTGCCAAAGGACTCGAAATCACGGTGCTGGCTCTTGGCAGGTTTTGATGTGTGTTGGGAGCAGGGCCTCCAAGATGTGTGTGCCTACTCGTAGAAAAGGAGCAGTGTTCTCAGGGTCACATCAGAGCAGGATAGAAGTGGAAGGTGGTCTGAGCTGGTGGGGAGTAGCAGAGAGCTGGCCTGATGTTCATTAGCAAGCTTCAAAGCTAATTAAGTGCCTGATTTGACATTTCTAAAAATGATGAATGGACACATGACTTAGCATGGACTTTCACCTCTGAAGGATACAGTCAGAACCCCTTAACTGTAGGCTGAAGGGCCTCCTTCTGCTAATAACTGATGTTGGTTCTCCATCTGCTTACGAGACATGGGGTCAGTGGTAAAATAGTAAAATCTCACAGATGAGACAGGGTGAACTTCGTGTTTTCCCGTCCTTCTTCCCTGCAGCCTTGTCTTCCTTTTCCTAAATCTACCTAGCTTAAGGAAAAAAAAAGAAATCAATGTGAAGGCAGTCTTTGCTATGTGAGGCTGGAGACCTGCACCTTGGGAGTCTTTTCCTTGAATTGCTGTTGTCCTGAGCTTGCAGTGACACTGAGTGCAAGGGTTTGGGTTATTGCAATTTAAAAGCCAATGCATATTGGTAGGGTGCAGTTGCCCTTGTGTGGGCTCTCAGACCATCTCTGTTCTACAGGGTGAAATGGATTTGCTAAAGGGGTTCATACAAGTGTTCAGCACATCTGGGAGGGGATGTGCATGGTCCCTTCATGTGGCTCGGCCAGCAAGGAGTTTCATCGCAGTAATGTGGTGGCTTGTGGCACTCTACCGTTTCCTTGGAGGATGAAAATCTGTTTTCTTCTCTTTGTTGGCAAGATCTGGTCAGCCTTGGGGTATGACGCAGGGAAAGCCATTGAATTCAGAGCTGCTATATGTTCACTCCAAAGTATTCTCCCCCTTGAATTTCCTTCTGCCAAAGAAAAGCGAGTCAACCAGGACCTATCAGCAGAATTTTTTCTCCCAAAGTTCCTGATCTTTCACTGGTGCACAGCAGGAATCATCTAATGATCAGATAAACCTACCGCAGCTGCTCTGTGTGGAGTTCCCCATCGGCAGATTCATGGGGCAGCTTTCTCCCCTCCGGACCACGTCACAGCACGGTGGGAGATTTGCCCCACTCCACGTGTGAATTGGAGTCTTACCTTTGTGCGATACTCCCGAAAGGAAATACTGAAACATACTGAAGTGAGAGGCGACTGCCTTTAATTAGGCTGGATGCGTGCTGGATTCACGTTAGAAATTTCTGTTCCATATTAAATCAGGCAGGACTGGAGCCTCTGCTGGTGTGAACTGTTGGGGACGTGGTGAAGTCAGTGCAGACATGCTGATTCACCCCTCTCTATGTGTGGCATTAACACCGATCCTTGTTACCAGACTAAAAACATCTAAGATGACGCAAGGCTCTGATACTTAACATTTTTTTAGGCAAATGCTGTTTTTGTCAAAACTGTCTGTAGCTTTTCTTCTTCAGCACAAGATGGTAAGTAATGAGCTATTGGAATAATGTCTGTTTGCAACATCCGTAGCCATATGGCGATGTGGGAGGCGAGGATAAAACAGGGATCAGTCACAAGTGTTTACTTTGAAACACAGATAAAAAGGCAAGTCTGGTGCTGCAGCTTGGTTCTGTGTTGGATCAGGTACTGGAAACAGAGTAGTTTTGAATTACTTTTGTCTTTAGTGAACTTTAAAATCCCAAAGCACTTAAACCTGTTGTGTATTGGTCCTCCTGATTGCTCTCTTCAAATCTGCACCGTGAAACCACAGGACAAACCGATGCTGCCTTTGGGTGAAAGCACAGCCGGCGAACCCGCGTACACAGCGGATGTTGTTGTCAGCACTGGTAGGGACTCTGTGTTCTTAAAATGGGGAAAACACTGCTTAGGAAGGTTTGTAAAACTGCCTGGCTGCACTTGGAAGATGGCTTCAGAAGTTTTGGTGTTATTTTAAGACCAGTTCAAGACTCCCCTTCAGGCAAGCGTTTGGTTGAATAGTTTAATTTTTTCCCAAACAGCTGAAAAACTTGCATTCCTTCTTGGGGCGAGCCACAGCTGCAGGAAGCAGGGTCCTCTAGGTGGGTTATTTTGGTAACAGAAGTGGTTTTGGAAGAGACAATTTGTCAAAATATCCCTCTGGAGATAAATTCTCATTTGGGACTGGGGACGTTGTCCTTTTTTTTTTTTTTTTTCTTCTCTTCACTGTTGGCTTCTGCCTCCCTCCTGGAGCAGGAGCCTTGAAGCTCATCCTTTCAGGGGGGATGAGGGGAGATAAAGCTGCTCTGCACCCATCAGTGAGGCTTTTGGAATTGAGTGGTGTTAAGAAAATGTTTTGGTTCAACAAAGACAACCTCATGTAGCCCTCATGCTTTTCATGTTTAAAATACTTGTGCAGATTAATTAGATTGATGATCCTGTTGGGTAGGATGAAGGTGAATATGTAGGTGAAGAGAGAAACTTATTGCATCGATCAGGTCCGGCCGTTTCCTCTGGGAATGCATTATTGGCTGCTGATCAACTGAAGGATGCTCATTGGTTTTTAGAAGGAAATTTTGTGAAAGTGGAACATTTTCTTTGTGAAGTAGAAGTATGAAATGGGGAAAAAAGAAAAGGTCTCAAACTTTGCTAATACTGTGTGGGCTTTTGATTAGAGAGTACTCTGTATGCTGATTGCATGGTGTCTTGTATTAGCATGATCTTGAGGTTTTGTCTGGTCAGTGTTAAGTGACACATTTCAGAAACTCTGGTTCGTCAGATGGGAATTGTATCCTGTAAATGCAAGCCCAGATCATAATATTTCATCTTTGGGTTGATTTATCCCAGCCTTAGACTGTTTCTGTTGATTTGCGACTGGAAAACGGATCATCTTGTGTGTGATCTGCTAATTGCCACATACAATGCAGACGTTATGCACAAAGATTATGAAAGATGAAGACTTGTGGAAATGTAGATAAGTGGATTCTAAAATCAGTTTCAAGATGAAATGGCTTCATAAAGGAACCATATTGTATATATGCTTATATGTACAACATGTACATATGTTTTTATAAACTTTATACCCATGTTTAATGCGTGTGCTTTAAACTTCTAGGGCCATATTGCCTGGAGAAGTCTGCTTGTAATTGTTCACAGGATAAGTGTTCAGAATTGCTATGATTTTTGAGCATAATTATTGTAAGTAGCTGTGCATCGAAAATGAGCATTTAGAAGAGAAACAGGCTTTTTCTGTGTAAGAATTATCTTTAAAAAAAAAAAAATCCAGGGAAAGTGGCTTTGTTCTACCAGCACCTGGGTAACTTCACTCAAATTAAACGGGAACAAACCCAGCATCTATCCGTCGGTGCTACATACAAATGTCTTCGCAGCTATTTGCACTTGAAATGCTTCATTTGCCAACTCCAACGTGGCATTTGCAAATGCAGATTAGTTCTGGGAGCGCTGTTGGCTGCTGCTTCTTCCTCCTTTCTGATGTGGCTCCGACTGGACATTTCCTGCCCAGACTTGTAGGCAGCAAACATATGGCCTGGTAGATAGTGTATGGAATAACTTGCTGGGAGTACTTCAAGTGTTCCAGAAATCTCCTAGGCAGAGATACATAATTTTCAACATAACATCCATCTGAAGTGCCAAAGTTAAGATACCCGTTTGCTTGCTTGTGTTGCATTTCATAACGAGAGCACAGGCAGAGATGGATTGCAGGTTAAACTAACATGTATAAATCTCTGCCTTTATTAGCTGTTTGTTTGCAATGCAAATGTTTTCTGGGGTCTGCATTAAGAAAAAATTGCTGTGTGTTATTAACAAGTGAATTCCACAGCAGCAGTAGCTAACAACAGTGGAATTGTCTGTCTGAGATCACAGTTTCTCCCTGCACACCGTACAGCACTTCTGTCGAGCGTGATCCGTGCCTGCCATCACTATGGGCACTGCCTACTTCTTCCTTGTGCTTCTGAACTGTGTCAGGTGCTCTGGGTATCAGTTTTAATACAATGTTAGTTTTTCGTAGCCTATAGCAAATCAGTGTAGCGCACCAATTTTGTGTTTTCAGGTTTCCTCCAAGATGCTTTTCATAAACACCCTGGGACCGGGATTCAGTTTATGTAAGTCTCTGTAGCAAAAAGAGTTTGATTTCAATCGCCTGGCAGGGTGTGTTTGTTTATATCAGCTAATCTTGGATATCAGTGAATCTTGGATGAGGATCTGGGTTTGGGCTTTGCCTGAATATGATATTTTCTATGCCAAAATGTGATGCAGATCAATGTGTGCTAGAAGGATTCACCATTTTCTCTTTCAATGGCAGCTCTCTGCATAGGTCCTTTACTCAGCTCATCTCAGTACTGCATGGGAGGCTGTGGTGGCTTGGGGCATGATAAATCCAGGTAATGTTTATTTATCCAAGCACTCTTCTCTCATCCCCAGTCTTCCTTCCTGGATGCATGTACATCGATGGAAACACAACCTGAGGTTTCTCTTCTTTGGAATGAGCCACCTCCTTTTGGTAGGAGGATCGGGTGGTGGACCTGGGTGAGGAACAGGCACCTGGTTCATTTTGGAATTAATCACGACAGATCTGTGTTGTGTCTTTCAAGCTGTAAACAGACCAGCTTCCCACTCAGGTGGTTCCCAGGGGTGCAGAGGGGCAGCCGAGCGGTGGGGCTCAGCCTTTGCTGTTTGCAAATCGAAAGGGAAAACATGGTTATGACTTGGAAACTCCTTTTGGCACCGTGTCTGTTGCTCCAGAGGTCCCAGGCACTCCTGCTCTCTCAGCAGCTGCAACACCCAGAACAACTGAAAAACAACGTGTGCATTTTCTGGTGGCTGCCTTATTCACGTGATTTTTACATCAACTCTTTGCTTTTCTCATAACACATCTGGTGCTGCTCCAGGATCACACCTCTGGAAGCCTTTTCTGGCTGACTGCTTGTTTGATCAGCCCACGGTTGATTCCTATTAAATATTTTTCAGATAAATACACAGCATGAGGCAAAAATTAGCTTCAAGTGGTTTCATGGTTTAAAGGTCATTTGTTAGGTGAACGGTGAGAACCACTTTTGTCCTTTTTGCTGAGTAACTTGTGGCAGCGTAGCTCATGTGAAGTGACCGAGAGCACTGCCTTTGCAAAAGGATGTGTTCAAAAAGGGTGTCTTCTCGTTTCAGGACAGAAATGCCGTATCTCTTGCAGAAAAACTGTCACCTTCCTTTTCCCAAGCCATCCCTTCCTACCAGTCTAAAAAAAAAACCAACGAAGGGTTGAACCACTTGCCTGCATCAAAAGCACTTCTGGTGCCCATGTTTAGGTACTGCAGTGAAACCCAGTTTCTCATCACCATTTTATTTGATGTGGGGTTTTGGGGCTCAAAAGGGAGGTGGGATTTCAAGGTTTTTCCCTTGCCTATCTTGGCACCATGCTGTTGTGGGGAGTCTTGTTTCTAAGCCCCTCTGTCTTTTCTTGTACCACTGGGGAAACGCTGGTGCCCAGCTCCAGGCTGGGACACGCTGCCCACCGGGGATCTTGCGGTGCCCCGTGTCCCCCTATGGACCTAGTCCTAGGCCAACTGGGTTACTGATATTTATAAATTACATCCTTCCAGTCCCAAACAAAACATTATCAAACTTTGCGTTTCTTTTTTAACACTAGCATCCCAAGATAAGTAAGGAGGAAAATCAGGACCTATTCAGTATTGTAAATACAGCAGGTTATTATCCTAATACGTTATCCAGCAGTAACGAGCTAAATAATTCAGCACACTTTTAGGTCTCTATTCAAACTGATGAGCTAAAATAAAAAGTGTTGATTAAGCTAAGTGCCTACCTCAGTGTAGATGGATATTGCTGTTTTGGTTGCTTTGCCTTTTTTTCAAATAAGGAAGGTCTCTGATAAATATACAGCTATACTTGGAAGGCTTTGCGTAAGCTGCATTCCTGTACTGTTTTGCTGTCTTTTTGCTGTGATCACTTTAAACCTGCATTGCAAAAGTAGGTTTTTCTATCACAAGCTTGTGCACTCGTGATGGGTTTTATTTTTAATCCTACCTCACTGCTGGAGTTCAAGCGTCACATAAAGAAAACGTGGCTGTTGGATGATGATAAAGCATAAGCGTTGGCTTCTTGTGTTTTCTTAAAGTATCTCATAATTGAGAATTAGATGTTTTTGTTTTACTTTCCCTCTGCTGTTCCCCCTGTTACAGATCCCAAGGCCTCTAGAAAATTCAGTGTTATTATCACACTTGATTAATGCATCTCCATTTAACAAGCCCACTGTCGCCCTGCAGGGAGCTTGGGAACAGGGAGATGGCTTTGTGGGGGCTTTTTGGCCCCTTCTTCTGTACTTGCATGAAAAAATGTGAGCGCACCCCCATGGCATACAGTACCTTCAGGAGCTGTGGCGATGGCTGTGCTGAATTCATGGCATGCTGCCGTGTTAGCGGGGGCTTGGGGACCCCTTTCCAGTGATCTTGGATGGCTTCATCGCAGATAGCCAATGTCCTGGGATCATCCCATTAGCAAACCAATTTGCAGGAATATAATGGGATCTATTGACCTAATATTTTGACTATTTGAACAAGTTATTCTGTGTAATAGAGGTGTTTGCTTCCTGTGCACCAAGATCCTTATTCCAAGAGGGTCTGAGCAGATGGAATCCAGATTTAGTGGTTACGCCATTTGTATAGGGAAATCTCTGCTTGCAGGTAACAGGCTTCATCTGTGTATTCACTAGCTACGGCTTCCATAACCTTTAAATTCTCAAACTAAAGCTTCTGTATGATTTTTAATGGAAGTCTGCTTAAAGCCTTGTGGTGAAGAACAAACTAAATGTTTCTTTGGGAAGCTAATTTTTCATAACACGTGGGACATGGATGGAACAATACTGTTCCTACCGAAGTAAGCTGTTATTGCTCCTGTAATTAGCCCCCTGTTAATGATGTGATAGGAGTTCCCCCTAATTTCAAAGATACAAAGTTGTGTTACGGAGGCTTGGTTCCCAGCTAATGGATAAAAGAATTTTTAGTCTTGGTATCAAGTACTTAGATAAATTAGCTTTCCAAATAAACTTTTGATAGTGTTTGCCTAAATTAGAGAGCCAGTTGCTTATGTACAACATTGAAATGTTAAGAAAACCCCCCACATGTTCGTTTAAATCTTTTTTTTTATATTAATGCTTTGAAGTATGAACTGGTCAGATTTTAATCTGAGTTTTCATTGTGGAGGCTCTATCTGTGGCGATATTTCTGACTTGCACCATTTCAGCCAAGCTCAGAAGCTGATTCTTCCTTCTCTGTCAATAGATACAGACAAGCTGTTACAAAATGATCCCTTTAATCCCGTATCATTTTTATGTGCTGATGAGAATCGGGGTAATTTCAGCCTGCGTTGAAGGAGTTAATCTTCCTGATGGAGATGTGAAAAGTAGGAACCATTTTAAATCTCAATACCCCATGCTGCCTTAGGGATCACACTGTGCTAAAACCCAAGATAAAAAGGCCTGACAAAGATTATTGACGGTTTACCTTTTAATGAGCAGCTCGGATTGATTTTTATTTCCCTCTGGGGCTGCTTGCTTTGCCCTGTTTCCATCCGTGATGTCGTGATTAACAAAAACAGCAACAACAAAATTAAGGCTTCATATCTGAATAATTGCAGAGAAATAAAGAATAGCCATGGCGTGCAGAGGAAACCTGTGCCAAATCCCGTTGGACCTCCTAGGAAAAGCCAGAGCGCTTGAGGCAATGGTTTGGTGCTCCTCCCTTCAGAGGAAATGCATCTTCTACCAAACAACACTTCAGTTCTTCATTTCTATTAGATCTCTTACATTACATATCATTCTGCAAATCAACAGCGAAACAAGAAAATGCCTTCAAATGGATTTGATATTATTGCTGAGAAAAGCAATGGTTTCTCTTCTTTCGCCAAGCCCCCACCCCTCTAAAGCCAACGCTGAACGAACCGCCTCTGGCTACGTTCCCATAATTTCGTTCAAATCCTTAAGCTTCAAAAGAGAGCAGCTCTGCCGCCACAGAACTATCATCCCGAAAGCTCTTAAGCTCTGACATCATCTATTCTGTTTGAGTCCTTGTGTAGAGACCTTGCCAGAAAATGGAAATCCCTTTTTCACACGGGAGAAAGGGCATGGGTTTTTTTCTTTTTTTTTCTTTTTTTTTAAGAAAAATCCCATTCTGCATCAGGATGAAATACTATTTTTTTAAAAAAGAAAAAGAGAAGGAAAAGGCTGTTTTTCCCAGACATGGCTTTCCAGAACAAAAACCTTGTTTTTGAAGAACAGGCTCGAGAGAAGCCTTCCAGGCAGGCAGATGGGAAGCCGGCAGCACAAAACCGTTCTGCAAAGTGGAAACTTTCCTATGGAAATGTCCCATTTTCTGAGGGTGGGAGAGGTGTGTACTTTCTGTGTTGGGTTAGGAGATGGCTCCAGCCTCCCAGGCAGGGCTGGGTAACCTGTCCCTGATCAGTAGGTGGTTTTTGGAGCCAGCTGGAGTGAAGCAGAAAGAGTGACAACACGCATGTGTGGCCACTTGGAGGCTCTAAGGGCTAGAAAAATGCAAATCCAAGGCAGTGTGTGAGAGCCAAAGGAGCCTGATGATCTTTAGAGGTTCCTCAGAGTTACGCTGGGTGGAGGTGTAATTGGAAATGTGGTGGTTAAGAGCACTCGAAGAGTGGTACTTGTGCAAGGATGCTGTGGAGCATCATTCCTCAGTGCACTCAGCCTTGTAGGAGAGATGCTGTTGGGTGGAGGATGAGGAAGGGAAACGCAAGCACAGGAGGGAACACGCTGGTTAACTCACTTGAACTGTCACTAAAATCCTCTTCTCTAAGTGTGTTGTTTTTTCTTTCTGTTATTTTTTCCCCCTCATTTTTCTTTAGAAGATGAGTACGTTGATTAACTACGGGCTACTCTCAGCGGTGTAAAAATTCAATTCTTTAAATCGCATTCTTACCTGTCAAATTGGCAGGCTCGAGGAGCAGTTATTCTGCTGCAACTTCAAATCACCGCTTCCAAAATTGATCTGGGCTTAGGTATGTCTTTGCGTGTCCATGCTTATTAGCTTCATGTTGTGATTAACTTAATGGGCTATGGAATTTTACATGTACTCTATGCAAATGCAACTGAAAAACCAATTATTGAAAAGTGAAAAATGAACTCTAGGAGACAGTCATTAGGCTATTAGAATCCCCGGTTCCTTTGGAAACTGTATTTGGGTAATACGTGGTTTTAATACTGAATTTCAACTCCAGAAGCAGCAATTGGCAATTACATTTTTTTCAGGCAGTATGAAAACATTTTGACAGGCCTGCCTGCATGGGCTGCAAAGACCCACTGGGCTCTACGAGTTGGAAAATTAGTCACAGCTTCAAAAAAAAAAGTTGTAGTCTGCTTAGTACCCTATGTTCAAGATCTGGAGATGTACAAGCATCCGTGAAGTTAGCTGGGGAGGCTGGTGAGTATAATCCGTGTTAGCTGGGCTGGATCCAGCAGTAGCGATGCTCCCCTGGCTGCTTCCTTGCAGGACTGTCCTCCAGTGAACGTGTTTTGTGTGTGAGGATGGTGGTGAATAAACTCCTCTAAAGCCTGGTTAGGTAATTTATGTGCCCAAGACCTGTGGACTGCCTGTGGCAGCATCATTTGAGAGAAGCAGCACGTTAATGCTTGTTCTGTTATGGGGTTATGGCCTGGATGGCACTGCTGCTGTTAGCTGAAAAATGATGCTGATGATTCCTCCCCATCTATAGTAGCTCTGGTTTTTATATATGTTCCTGTTTGCATGCCAAGGGTGCTACAGGTGGCTGCTGATCAATCCTGTGGCGTTCACAGACCAGTAGCCCCCAGCTTTGGTAAAGAACCTCTTTAAGATGAAGCTGCTGGTGGGGGCATGGTTTACACATCACCAGCAACAGCGAGCACCGACACGGTGGTGCTCTGAGCTCCAGCATATTGCAGCTCTCGCAGAGCAACGTTAATGCAAGCTCTGGTGTTGGGTGAGCTGTGCTTTCCCAGAGGCAGGCGCTCACATGAGTGTTTGTTGGGGATGGAGCTCAAAGTAAAGCGAGAAAGCTAATGCAAGCTCTTTGTGGAGGGCGCGTTGGCAGTCCTCGAGTGTGCTGGACCAGTGTTGTTGTGCCTCTTTCTTTCTAGCTGGTGAGCTCTAACTAGCATTCAGTGTGCTGAGAGGCACGTTTGGACCCTTTATCATAGAACCATAGGACGCTTTGGGTTGGAAGGGACCTTAGAGATCATCCAGTTCCAACCCCCTCCCTTACATTCTGTTTCCATTCCAATTTTGTCTGGTTTTCACTGCCTGCAGCTGCCACCCTCCCTCTGCAAGAGGTGTTTGCATTTCGTGTAGCAGTGATTGCTGGACTGGGGACTGCTGGTGTACACGATGGGGTGCGAGTATCCGTTTGATGCCTTGTGCTGTGGGGAGTGTGGGGCCTGACTGGGATCTGTGCTTGGCTCGCTCCATCTGCTGTAAAACACTCTCATAACGGGGTGACAGGCTGGGAGACCTTGTGTAGGAACGAGTCACCCCGGGCTCCACGGGGAGTTGTGCAAACAGATTAGGGGCAGCGTCTGACCTTTCATTTTCGGTAGTGCCTAGACACAATTAGATGAAGAGGTGAGAGGGTATCCAAAGAAGAGCGGCTGTAATTTAATCAGTTGGCATTTAGATGTGCGGTGATGAGTGTCTGTAAATGCTTTGGATGGATGACTATAAGGTACCACCAAAAGGAAGAGAAATAAGGATGTGTAAATTCTATAGACCAAAGTTTGGAAGGACATAGTAAAGAGGAATGAAATGTGGTTAGTGTAACAGAAGCTAAAAGCTACTTGGATGTAAAGCGTCAAATGCTGAGCTGTTCTGAATCTATTCCATCAGGTAGCTTAAAGCCATTTAAAATATCCTTGAAACAAATGAAGAGGGAAGAATAATCAAAGTATAGATAAAGTGTGTATTGAGAATAAAACAGATAAGGAAGATTATGAAGCAAAGAGGAGGAATAAACATGGTGTGGAAAGCAGGTGTGGAGACTGAAGGGAAGGTGCATAAAAGATAGATGTAAATAATAAGGCATTTGTCAGATCCTTGGATGTAAAATGTCAGGGCTTCAAGAACTTGTAAAGGTTATTTACTAAGTGAGGCCAGAGTGAAATACTGTTTGAGTACACTGAACACTGGCATGTGCTTGTATCCTTCGCTGAATAGGACTGGTTTGGTTACTTGGTGCCTAAATAAAAAAGTATTAATTCTTTGTCTCTTTGTTGCCAGGGAAATGGGAGATAAATGCCATAAGAAATTGATGTAAATTCCTGAGCTTTTAAAAGAAAGCAAGAATGAAGCGGGGGGAGGAATCCCACTAGAAATTGTGTCCTTAAGCATTGAAAAATATGTTGGAAAACTTAAGAGACAGAATTAAAATAAAACACTTGAGACTGAGAGAACTGTAGAACTCCATTGGTTTTTGGTTTTGGTGTAGGGAGTACATTCATAAACAGGGTCTAGAAAAAATCTGCTTTTTAATCTGACTCTGGAATGGGAGTCAGAGAAATTCTGTATGAGCCTAGATAATGTATAATGTGGAAAACTCTGCAATCGGGTTAATTAGTATTCATGCAAAATTACATAATCACATGCAGTATCTAATTAATTCTTTTTAGGAACCAATGTCAGTAGCTAAAAGTGAGTCAAAAGATATTAGGAGTTTGGTAAAGTGGTCGTTAGAGTAGGTGGCGTTCAAAGGCTCGTCTTCTGAGAAGGGCGGGTGGCTTCAGTCCCTAGGGCAGAGACAAGGATTTTGTTGGGAAGACTTGAAGCAATTTTAAGTTATCAGCATAGAAACAACAGAAGAAACTGTAAATGCTTCTTCGTATGTTAACAACCTGGAAAAAGAAATTTGCAACAGGATAAGAAAAAATATATAGTGGTATAGAACTGGGAAAACAGGGTTAGAGAAGAGGAGGTGAGCAACTTATAATACTTATGAATACATCCCATAGATTAAGAGCGTAGGCAGATAAGCAGGCTGCACAGTTTGTGGCAAAGCAAGATAAACCTGTGGACAGACAAAGCATGAAATATGAAAAGCTGCAGCAGAACAGCCTCCATGGCTGTACAAGATGGAGAAAGAAGAGATGAGAAAGGCAGTGGGATGATGTTGGCTTCATCACAAATGTTATCACCAGTGCATTACAGCAAACAATATGTTAAAGCATATGTAGCAGAATGACATTTAAATTGGATGAAATAATCTGACACCAAACAAAGTAGTAAGGACTACCTCTGCAGCCACATGTATAGAGCTTTACCTACATCCTTCTCAGCTATAGGCCCAGCCAGCGTACAGCAGAGGGCAGCCGCATTTTTCTACTGAACTCCTGAACCATTTATATGCAGTCCCCACATTTACGGATACTGTAGTGTTAGATGTTGTATTGGGCACGTTCATTAAAATTAACCAATTTGTTGAAACGGCTTCTGGTTACGTGTACACAATTGCCACGGTCTTGCAAGGGGAGACAGTATCAAGAAAAAATGCTATAATTACACTCAAGACTTCTAGAATGAGGTTTCTGTACTCGCTAAATGTAAATTCATCCCCCAGATAGCTTCTTTCAGCTATTTATCCTCTGAGAATCTATTAGCTGTTGCTATTTCTGTGCGGGTAGTAGGATGACTGTTTATAAAGAGCCGTGTAGATAAATCAATAACATTTGCAAATCTGATGAACTAGGATGTGCTGCGGGTTGCTGTGACCGGGCTGCTCTGTGGCACAACTACAATTCACTTGACTTGGAATCTGTTCCCAGGTGGAGAAGTGTCACTTTCTTTTTTTTTTTTTGCTGGTCTCCTCAGTGCCATATTCTTTTTCTTTTTCCTGATGAAGCAGCTGCAAAATTGGCACAACTCCAAGCTAGAGCAGGGTGAATTCCCTTCCTCAGTCTTCTCACCTCTGTTCTCTCCCGATGGACGACAAGGAGGCAGAGTCCTAGGCGTGCCATGAAGGTGGTAGGTTGGATTGCCCTTTGCTAGGCTTCTGTGTGGCTTGTGGCTTACTTGCCTTAGAACCTGAAAATTCAATTCATTTTGTAGGTTGGTGATGGGAAGCGGCTGCCATCTTCTCTGCATCCTGTCTGTTGCTTGGCAGCTCGAAGATGTAGGTTGCTCTTGGATGCATCCTTCAAAGAGACTGTCATTCTGCTTCCTTATGTGCCGTTGTGCTTTTCTAGGTATTATGATATAGTTGCACGGTGAGCAGGGTTCACAACTTTGAGCTAAAATCGGCCCCGTTCAATTTTAAGCGTGTGGACTAAATTATTAGACCTGCAAATCTTACTTCTGTAGGCACAATCCTCCATGTTTTTGGCTGTCTGACACTGGATTAGTGGGAAAAGGCTTCTGCATCCGCATGGATCGATAGAGCAGAGGCAGTGTGTGTGTCTGACGTGACCCGTGTTGGATGTGCTGCTTTCAAATCTAAATCTGCTACTCGTGGGACGTTTGGGTCATCGGCTGGATTGCACTGACGATGAAGAACACAGCAGCTCCTTCCTGAATCCTTTATGCGTGTGGTATAGCACTTCCACAATAACCCCAGAAGAATTTGCTCTGCAGCTTCCCTTAGTCACATACTTAGAATTTAACAGCAGCTCCTGATCTCGCCGCGCTGTCGATGTTCGGCGGGTTGGAGCACCAGTGTGCTGTACTGGCTGCATTTCCCTCTGCTGTAGCAGCGAGGGAGAAAGATCTTTATTCACCAAAAGATCAATGATTTAATTCCAAGCTGTAGAGTTTGGAGATCATCCAGCCTAGAACTTCTCCGGTATTTGTGGTGTTTAGCTCCAGGATTTTCCAATTTAAGCATTTCTCTAGTCCAAGTAGGGTTAGGAAGTATTGCAGCAAACTCTCAAAATACTTCCCTTGCCCTAAGAGGAATAATTTGTACAATAGCGTAAAAAGGTTTTAGTCTATACGCTTTGAGTAGTGGTTCAATAGTCTCTGAAGATGTCCCATTTAATTTGGAGTTAATTCCACCTTCATTGCTCCATGGATGCACTTGAGGTGCTCTGTGGTGTTTAATTTGGGTTCTTTTGAAAGCCAGATGCAGAGAATGAGAGTAATTATAGTGTGTAGCTCAGCTTTTAAAGGCTGTTTCCTTTTTAGAGAGTATAAAGAGTATATAAATTGTTCTAAACGTTTAAGTAGGTATTGATGTCCTGGAAGATTATCCAGCTGGAAATAGAATGCAAGTTACTTGTGTTTCTCAATCCAAAGATAACATCACTGTTTCTGGCTGCTTTCTTAAGGGAAGAAAAAAAAAAAAGAACCAAACCTATCTAACGGGGTGGAAAATAACATGTATCTGCACAAATGTAGTGGTCCTTGGAAAAATACAGGCACCTTAATGACAGAAATCATCTTTACTTTAGAATCACCCTGTACTGTAGGGTCCAGGAGATCTAGTCATGGATTTGCAGGTTTTTGCTACAGAATAAAGGCAGCGGGCAGGGGCTGTGTTTTCTTTTCCCGTAACTGAATGCAATCCTACAGTCATTGCCAGTGCTCGTGTTTCCAGCAGCTGGGTTTGGGACATGCAGAACGTGTTCGCACCCACTGGCCTTACAGCGAGGAGCAGCTGCCGTGGGGATTTTCATCCCACTGAAGAACTGACTCTTAGGAGCAGTCCCAAGTCTTCTGCACATTTAATCAGCTCTCCCCATGGGGAACTGAAACAAAAGGAATATATGTACTGCTAAACCTGAATCAAATTTCCTGTGACAATGGGAATCTGACAGTTGGGTATGACCTGTTTCAGTGCACTGTAATTCACTTGGGCAAAATGTGATCCTGGAGCTGCCTCACACGAGGCACGAGCTGCGATGAGATGCACCAGCTCTGATGGGGGCTTTCCAGGCAGTGGACGCACTGGGACTTGTCTGACAGCTTAATATTTCAGTTGTGACTGGCCATACTTATAGTAATGAGAATGTAATTTATTTTTTTTTTTTTAGCCTGGTTAGAGCCACGAACATATGGTACAGTAGGAAAAGAAATTATTTTTGGGTAGCAATCCTTAAATATTTTTTGGCAATCAGATGGCTAGGCTTTTCCTAAGGGAAAGCACAGAACTTCCCAAAAAACACTGTACTAGCAAGGCTTTGTTACTGCTCTTACACCCAAAGATGAGCCATCCTTCCTTCCAGCTTTCACTTGGCTGCAAGTCTGGACAGGATCATCCCTGTTGGCAATGCTTGCTGTCACCTGGAGGAGAGGAGAACACAGCTGGGTCTTTTTCTTTGCTGTGTGAAGGACTGATGTGTTGAGAGAATTATTTTATGTTTATTTATTTTTTATTTATTATTTTGATTTTTTTCCCCCTTGGAAAGTGACTATACATATGTACATCATTAGTGCAAGAGGAGGTGGCTGATTTTTGGAGTGTCAGGAGAGTTTTATAAAGATCTACGGAATATGCAGTGAGCCATTTCCCCAATGTGGATGCCTGTAGTAAAGCAGGCAACTACTGATGTTAGAGATTGAGTGCATAGTGTCTGTAAGTCTGTGGTGTTCTGCTTATCCGTGTGTCCAGGGCTCTGTGCAGTGCAACACTCCAGCCTTGTTGGTTTTTTTCCTGTAGAAATGGGAAGTTCAGTTACAGCATCCCTCGATGTCTGTATGTCCTTACGGCAGGTTACACATATGCTGCTTCCTCGTTAGCGTGTGGAGCTCTGCCAGAGAGAGCGAACGTGTGCCTGGGATCCTGAGCTCTGGATGGTGGCTGATTGTTCCTTCTCTTTCTTCTGCGTGGAAGGATTTCTGTAGCAGCTCTGATGTGGACAGTGTGGTTTGATGCCTGAGCTGTCCCAGGTTTACGTGCTGATAGCAGCCGAAGGGCTCGCTTTGTTCAGGAGCAGTCTGGGGATCCCAAATAATATCTTTACCAACAATTATGGATTTATGGGGCTGGGAATATATTGCTTCAGCCTTGCGAGAACCTGTGTAGGGGAAAGCAAATCTAGCGTGAGCGGTCCTCCAACCAACCTTATTTCCCTCCTTGCTGGCACAGAGGGAACACACATTTCCCAGTGTGTTCAATGGAAAAGGCGTGCTTTGAAAGCGAGACCTCTGACCTCACTCCGTAATGTGGTGGTTCCTGGAAGCTATTAAAAAAAAAAAAAGCTGAAAGCTTTTACTTTTAAAGGAGAAAAAGAGCAAACAAGGATGCTCTGTGGAGTCAAGCCTAAAAAGAATTCCTCCTTTTTAATGTTTGCTTGTAGAAGTTGGAGAGGAATTTAGTGCCCAAAATTAGGTGTTGAGGTGTTGCTGTAGGGAGAGCTGATGCCTTACAGCTGTTGAGATGAGTGTTGTATCCAGAAACACCTCCCAAGGCAGGCTCTCTGTTGTCCCATCCTGCAGCGTTCGCAGCTCTGACCCCTCTCCTGAGCTCTGTATTTCCATTTATTTCTTGAAAGTTGGAGCCAGTGTCACTTTTTTTTTCCTGATAAATCATGGCTAGAAGAGGTAGAGCCTGGAACAGGAGGAGCTGCAGCAGGAGCTGCCCTGCTTGAGGGGGAATGATGGTGGGAGTCCTCTTGGGAAGAGTGGGGAACTGAAGTCACGGTTTCTTCATGGGCTGGGCAAGTGGTGAAGGCTCCAGGCTCTTCTGAAGGAGGGCTGGTGATGCCCTTCACCTGCAGTGCTAACGAGGGGGAAAAACTACAGAGCACAGGTAGGTTAGCTGATGGCTTTCCTGGGAGCTAGAAGGCCATGAAGACAGGTTGGGTATCAAAGTTACTTTGATTTTTCTAACTCATGCAAATGACAGGAGGATTTGTCTTTGCTAATAATTGACCTCAAGTTTGGATTTCATTCAGGCAAGGAAAGTGCTTTTTTTTTTCCTCTTTGAGGATAATAAGGCCATAGTCAAACCATTTGGTTTCTGGCAGGCAAAATGGAAGAAGTGGCAGAAGGGTGAGAAAAACCCCAACATGATTTTTTTCCATCTTTTATCTGCTGGTGTTTCTCTTAGAAGCTTTCTCATAAGTGCACATTTTTTTGTTTTGAATCCATTCTGCAGAAATAGTAAATGATAAATTGGATGTAGCAATAAGAAAGTCATCTCTTCCTCTGAACCGGTTTGTTTATCGTGTGATGCGCGATTGTTACAGAAAATTACTCTAAGTGCCTATTTATTCCACACAGTTGTACATGAGGTCTTACTCTGGAAGAGCCTGTGTTCCTCTTGGCTTCTGGGGACAGCAGCAGAGATGGGGAGTGCCTGGTTCCCCTCAATGCCACGCAGTGCTCCAGGGGAGCCAGATCCCAGGTTCAGCCAGCTGCGTGATACTTGTTCAAGTCTTGTTTCATCAATAACGGTTGGGAGATCAGTTCTCAGAGGCTTTTTTGGGGTATTTTTCCCTGTGTTTAGCAATTTGCTAATCATCTTGTTCGTTAGTTCCTGGGAGAAAGAGGGAAGCTTTGTTGGGCTATGTAAACTGAAACCCGCTCAGAAGAACATATTTTGCAGGTATTTGTAGCATGTCTACCAGTATAGTGATGGATGGGGAATAGGAGGACTGGAAAGTCTCCTTTAGCCTTTGTCTCGTGTTAAAGAGCTTGGTTATTGAGGGGGGGAAAAAAGAGACTTGAGATTGGGCAGGCTGGGGGGAAACTCTCCCATGGGGCTGCCCAAGGTCTTGGGTATGGGACTGACTTTGCCTGGCTGCTGACAATAGTCTGTCAAAGCAAGAGGGTGCTTCATGTGGCAGCAACAAACTACAAGCAGCATTTTCTTAAGTAAAGGTGTCAAAAGAGTATATGTGCTTTGCAAGGAACCGTGACCACTGCCTTGCTGGGGCTCAGGGAGCCAAAACAAATAGCAGAGAAGGTGGGAGGAGGAACAGGGCTGGTCTGTTCCTAATGTCTGCTTATCTGTGGACAATAAAGCTTGATCCTGCCAGTGGTCCCAAGAAAATGTGAGCCTCTTGCAAACTGAAAACGAGACACGTGTTTTAAATAGGGAGGATAATGGAAATCATTGCCACAACTTACCCCGGGGTGTGGCATTCTCCATCAGTGACTGTTCTCAAGTCCTGTGTCCTATTTATTGGGGTTGTTCAGCCTGGAGAAAAGACGACTCTGAGGAGACTTAATAGCAGCCTTCCAGTACCTGAAGGGGGCTACAGAGAGATGGGGAGGCACTCTGCATCAGGGAGTGTAGTGAGAGAACAAGGGGTAACGGGTATAAACTGAAAGAGGGTACATTTCAACTAGACATTAGGAAGAAATTTTTCGCTGTGCTGGTGGTGAGGCAGTGGCCCAGGTTTCCCAGAGAAGCTGTGGATGCCCCATCCCTGGAGGGGTTCAAGGCCAGGCTGGATGAGGCTTTGAGCAACCTGGGCTAGTGGGAGGTGTCCCTGCCCATGGCAGGGTGGTTGGAACTTGATGCTCTTTAAGGTCCTTTCCAACCCAAACCAGTCTGTGATTCTATTCAGTGCAGATCAGAAGAGATGTTCTAGCAGTTCCTACAGGTTTTATTGCCTGCAAAACTACAGAAGTGACAGAGGAAATATTTACTGTCTTCCCACCCCACAGTTTCTCCTAGAGCTAGTGGGATTTCTTTATTAAAAAAAAAAAAAAGAATCTCCTTGTTAGGCAGTCTCATCTGGGTCATGTAGGATGTCCATAATGGCTCTCTGGCACCTGCCACCCAAGCCAGAAGCTTCTGCTGCCTTTGGACTGCAGGTAATAAAGGGCTCAAATCCACAAGATTGCATCTTACTTACATGTTTGTGAATGTTTCCTGGCTTTTCCTCACATTCTTGTTAAGAAAGTGAACCTGCAGCTCACCCCCATGCCTGTCTGCCCTTCAGGCCCTTGGGGCATTTTGGTGGGCATCAGGTTAGTGGTACGGAGGGTGGTTGTAAGAGAGAGCTTGGTTGAGATAATTAACATTTCAACAACAACAACAGCAAAAAGGAGCCCCTTCCATCACTCACATCCCCCGACATATCACTAATTAGTGTCTGAGGAATCCAGGCTGCGTGGGAAGGTAGACATTGACCAGGCTGTTCGTCTGGGAGCCGGCTGAGGAGCAGCCCTGCCACGCCGGACATCTGCAGGATTAATGAAAAAAAAAAGAGAGAAAGAAAAGACACAGTTCATTAACCACCACCAACATTACCCGTAAAGCAACTGGGGAAGCTAATCACTGCCACTAAATCTTCCTCTGTTTACCATCAATTAATATTTAGTCTCTCAAATTTGGAGCTCTTTTGTTTGCGCGCCTCGCGTCGTGCGGAGTTGCCGCAAATCTGGGAATTGCGCCTGGCGGTGGTTTGCATCAGCATGCCCCGTGGGCTGTGATGCTCTCTGCAAAAGCCTTTAGGGTGCCGGTCTATTAAAGAGATAATAGTACAGATTTGAAAGCTTCGGCTGATTAATTAAATGCAAACACAAGATCGTACTCACAGTCCTTTTCAAAGGACTCTGAGTCCTTCTCTTAAGTCGGTTCAACCTTGACCTGAGTAAGTGCTTGTATAAAAGATTAAAGGTGACCCGTAAAGAGAGAGAATGGATTTGCATTGGTTTTGAACTTGATTTTGTGTGTTTTATAGAGAATATATTTTCAACTGCACATGCATGCGTGCTCACTCCCTTATAAATAAGTGTAAAAAAGTGTTTTGTGTTTCCAGATGATGTGGAGTGTTAGGGCGGCACAGCAAAAGAAAGCAGACGGGAGAAACTTTCTGCCTGGTTTGTGCAGCACACAAGCCCGAAGAAGCAGCAAGCATGGCACAAGTTGTTTTTCTGGTGATGTGCTCTGAAGGAACTAAATTTTTAGAGACCTCTGGCAATGCAATTGCTGACTTTCTGCTTTTGTTGCTGGCATGTGCGTCAAAACCCATCCAGCACTGAGCTGTCTGTGCTAGAGGTCCTGCACATCTTGGATCAAATATACTGCAGTGTGCACCTGGCCATTGTGTGAGCGGCACATCTAGCACGTGGGAGCAGGGTTGGATCTGCTGTGCAGCGCGGATCACCTTTGTGCTGAATGGGCAAAGATGCTGACATGGGATGCAGCAGAAGTGCTTCATCTCTGCCGTGCAGCTGCTCTGCATGTGTGGGCTGGGGTCCCTGGGCTGTGAGACCCTGAGAAGCCCGAGAGATCACTGCCTGGAGAAATCAATCACTGCTAAAATTGGCTGGTCTCTGGATCGGCAAGGCTGTGGCGTCTGTGTGTCCTTCACCCGTGGAAATGAGTGCTGCCTCAATGCAGTGGCATTGAGGGTGGTGTGCTTGATGAAAAAGCATCTGCTCTGCTGAGCCCGTGATCACAGAATTACAGACCGGTGTGGGTTGGAAGGGACCTTAAAGCCCATGGAGTTCCACCCCCCTGCTATAGGCAGGGACACCTCCCACTAGCCCAGGTTGCCCAAAGCCTCATCCAGCCTGGCCTTGAACCCCTCCAGGGATGGGGCATCCACAGCTTCTCTGGGCAACCTGGGCCACTGCCTCACCACCCTCACAGGAAGAAACTTCCTCCTAATATCTCGTCTCAATCTCCCCTCTTTTCAGCTTAAAGCCGTCACCCCTTTTCCATGGGCAAGGCCCTGAAAGCACAGGTTACGCCTATGCTGTGGGAAATCAGTAGTGCCGGGACCTGCCGTCTGTCTGGGAAACACATTTCCATCCTACTTGTTAGGGTGGAATTTAATTTTGGAAGAATGCTTCATTAAAATTATTTTAATTTCTTTTGGGACCAGTCAGAGCAGACTGTTGCAGGAAATTATGAATATACTTGGGGATTCTTACAATATGGTTTCATTTATTTTGTTGTGCTCTTTAATTTTCATTGTACTTATTTTGAAGGGCTGAGCTGTGAGTTCAGCATTCGCTGAACAGCATGACAACTTGTGAAATATTTGACAACGTGGTTTGAGGAAAATACGGTGGTGGACATCATAAATTACCTTTCTTCAGTTGTATTTCTGAAGCTTTTAGAACAATTGAGATTTCATCCTTCCCAACTTGAATTGAACCTTGAGTTGAAGATTACTAGTATTTCTTGATCATATAAAAAAAAAAGATTTTCATTTTCAGGCCACACAGATGTTTTTCCAGAAGCTATTTCCTAATCTGTAGCTGTTGTAACCTCTCAGACTGTTTAATTGGGTGTTGCCAGCAAATATACAGAACTATAGTGTTACCAGTCATTGTACTACATTACAAAGCTGAGTTCATCCAAGTGTCCAATTTTTTTCTCAGTAAGTTTGTCCCTGCAGACTTCTCTTTAAAGTTAACATTTGTCCTTGACAGCGTGCGTATAACAGAAGCAGTAGAAAGGACCAGATGTAATGTTATGGAGCTTCTTTGTTCTTCCCTTCATGAGAAAGCATAAAAATCCTACGTAGTTCAACAAAACTCTACTATCTGCTCCTAATTGCTGTAAGTAAAGCACGTGTGATCTAAATGTTAATCAGATTTCTGCATTTAATGAGAGAAAAAGCAGCTATTATATGAGAAATGTTCAGGAGCAGGAGCTGCTCGTGTTCCAATCAGGTGATTGTGCATTTGAATAGTATTTCCATTTAAATAGCTTTATCGCCCCGCTGATGCCTAAGCACCGAGTCAAAACAAAAACTAACAGCTAAATTGATATTATTACTAAGGAGGAATGAATTATAGGCAGTAAATCCATACCTGCTGGGAATCGTCGATGTGTTCGTGGGCTATGGAGGTGTAAGGGTTTGCACCAACTCTAGGAGACTGTTATATTTACAGAGGAACATCGTGGGGGAGTAATTCTATCCTACTGAGTTCACCTTATGTTTCCATTAAATTCTTCCTCTGCTCATTTTGCTGTTGAGTCTCGTGAAAAAGCTTGGTCATGCAGTGGGCTCCCTTCCCAATCCCCAGCTTTTGGAGAAGCCAAGCCTTTCAAGCAGGCACATTGAAATTCGTTGAGGTCCTGCAGGACACACACTCATTTCCCCAAATCGCTGTCGCAGTTAGAACGTCTCCCGGGACATCAGCACCACTCTATTGCTCTGGCCACCCATGTCTCCTAATGCTCCTGAAAGGATTATTTTATAATCTTATCCTGTGAATGCAACAGCTGTAAGCCCAGATAAATTGCATTCCTCTAGGGGAAGTGAGTTGGGACTCGTTTTAACTGCATCTCGGTGGAATTACATCATCTATAATGTTAAATGGTATTTGGCTGACTGTGATTGTGGTTGATTCAATGGAAGAGCCACCTTAGGATCTACTGGCCTCTCTCGGTTTATATAAGCCAGGCATAAAACAGGCTGGTATATACTGATGCTGAAACCAAGCCGCTAGCTCTGATGTGTTTGGGGTGGGACTGCCCTTCAAATAATGGCCTTTGGGAGAGTGTCATGAGAAACACATTTTCTTTTAGATTTGGCTATTCTTCTAGCACGCACAGCTGTCATGCTAGGTTGGATACAGATACAATTAGACCTTACGAGTGTTCAGAAACTCTGGCTGTTTCAGGCTACGCTTGGCAGCTTTGCAGATGGTAAAAGCCAGATGAGGTTATCTCATGATCATCGAGTCCTGCCTCCTGCCCGGCCCGGGCCAAAGGGTGTCACGCAGCAGCCCTTTCGCCAGGCTCAGTGCTTTGTGCTTGACCCGTTCTGCTGCTTTCAGAAATACACTCATTTCTGTGAAATGATGGCGAATCAGCCTGCCCTGCTTATCAAAAATAAAAATAAGGGAGAAAACCGGCTTTTTTTCTCCCAAATGGGAATCTTAGGGTGACATCTGATCAGAAGATGCTGTATTGGAAGGAACCTGTAACAGTGTGGTTTGAGACCAAGGAGACCAATCATTCCTTGCTTTTAACGGTTGAGGTATTTTATAGAATATTTCATTACAGCTGCTTATGAATTTGCTCCCATTTCAATACATCCACTTGTTATTTCTTTTTCTCTTGCAGCTGCCTCAGGAGCCTATTTGTGCATTACTTCTCTGTTCTTGATGTTTCTGTTCCAATCACCCTCTGCTCTCACATAACCATGTTCTTAAAAGTCCAGCCCCCCCGTCCCGTGCATACATGCAGGGTAGATGAACACTTGTACCATGTTTTAGGTGGTTAATTAATGGTGGCTAAAGAATAGGCGATTTCAGTTCATCTGCAGAAGGGTGAGTTTTTTCAGATTTTTGTTTTCTAGTCAGATATAATAAAAACTCTCGAGAAAAAGCAATTGCTCTTGATTCTTAACAAGAAAGCAGTGGTAGCATCAAGCTCTGGAGGTGGGAACCACACTGATTTAGAAATGTAGTAGGAAAGGACACAGCAGTTTCTGTAGGAGAAGGTCTAAGCCCCAGCGCTGCAATATGCCCTGCACAGTACAAAAGGGGGAACGCTGCAATCTGGAAGGCAGACTTCTGTGAAAACACCTTCTTGGCTTCTATGTATGTATATAAATGTATGTATTCATGATGAGGGAAAGGTGGCGTATGTAGGTCAAATAGAATCCCAGGTTATAAATATGAAGGTGATGCTCCAAGAGGGTAAGTGCTTTGTGTGGGGAAAAGGTCCCCAAATATCTTAAAGTCCTGATTCAGGGTTTTTAACCACAATTTCTCCCTTCTGATTGTATGTACATTAGAATAATTGTGTGAACAATAGCAGGCTGCATGTGAATATTTATTCCTAATGAAGGATGTTGTATTCTTGAAAATGTAGTTGAAGGTACCCAAGGTGCACAGAGCACAGTCAGGAACTAATCAGAAATGCGTATAGCAGTGGAATGAGAAACAGGTATAGTGATAGGGCAAATATATTTAGTGTTGGGCTTTTTTTGCCACTGAATTTCACATTGGGCTTGGTAGAGAGGTACATTTGATTTCAGCATTAACACCTGACAGTCAATTCTTACACGAAGCCTCTTTTAAAACGTTAAATGGGAAATATTTTCCTGACATCTCCAAAAGTCACACTTTTAGCGGTTCAGATTGGAAATGTTTACTAGAAATGAAATCAATGGTGAGGTCTAGAAGAGATCTAATTGCAGGTTTGAAATCTGGGATAGATGCTTTGTTATTCTC
Organism: Pterocles orientalis; assembly: GCA_011057875.1. Taxonomy (NCBI): domain Eukaryota; kingdom Metazoa; phylum Chordata; class Aves; order Pterocliformes; family Pteroclidae; genus Pterocles; species Pterocles orientalis. Next base: position 959,251 of record WKFP01014733.1, on the reverse strand, counting down.
CCATTACTAGCGATTGCATTAGTAAAGAAAGAAATCGATAGTGTGACCATACTGGGCAAGCAGAATAAAATGATTGAATGATGGCAAAAAGACTTCATAGTGCGAGACCTGCAAAGATCTTTTGCACAAATGAGCATCTTAGCGTAAAGAGCAAATAAAGCGTTTGCTTGACAACTCTGCAAAACTCCCCAGCTTGGGGCTTTCTGCGGATCTAGCTCAGCTTGTCTCTGGGAGCACTGGAAGGTTTCCCTCCAGTGTCAGGATTAGAAAAAAAAAACCCAAACCAACCCCACAGACAGAGTCAATAGTGCTGAATTGCATTTAGCTTTATGTTGAGATGACAATTTTTGCATAGTTTTAATGAGAAGCAGCCTTGGGCCAGAAACTTCAGCCTGGGATGCTTCTTGCTTTCTGCCCTGGTTTGTTTTCTGTTGGTCTGAGACTGTTTTCATCCCCGTCGCGTGAGAGTGCCGTCCTGTAGTGCGTTAAGCAGCGGGACTGGCATCTGTCATGTGGTGTTTATTCTGTCAGCTCTCCCCAGGAAGAGAAGTATGAGCGATGGAGTGTTTTATTTTAATAGCATTTTTGTTGGCTTGGGGAAGACTCTTTTTGAGGCAGAACAAGTTTCTTTCTGTTTTTTAATGCATCAGTTGCTGTGTACTGAAGTTAAAGCAGAAAGAATCAAGGCTTGTATCCTGCATTTGGGGTGGATGGGTGTGAATTTTCTCCTAAGCTTTGCGGTTCATCCTGCAGCCTTATGCTTGCCTTCGAGAACATCTGCCTTCTGCCTGGGTAAGCTTTGACTCGTCGTGCGGAGAGGTCCCAGGGGATGGCCTGTGGGCACACGCAGTCTGCAGAGTCATTCTGTGTAGCTCACAGAAAGATTTTTTTAACTAAGATATTGAGTCGCAGATGGATTTTGGTAGGCATGTACCAGTCTAGTGTTTTTCTTTGTCCCTGACTTCAGGGCAGTCTTAAATACCCCAGGCTGAGATCATGAACTACTGTGACAAACGGGGACAAAGCTGTCAGAAGATGACTAAACCATTAATATCTTGATTCTGGTCATCATTTCACATTAGTGTCCAAAAAAAAAAACCAAAAAAAACCAACAACAGAGCTGGAGGAAAGCCTTTCCCACAGATGGCAGCGTGAGAGCCTGTGGCCACAAAGGGCCAAGAACTGCATCTTGTGTCGGGAGCAGCCGTTGAACACGTTGACCACGTTGAGTGGGAATATTTGGGTGAAATGTGTTACTCCATGGTGGTGCGCTCTCCAGAGCTTGGTCTGGATCCAGTGACACAGTCTCCGTACCTCTGTTTCTCCATCTATAAAATAGATTTTTAATTTTTAAATACTACTGCTGAAGTATAGACCTTTGTGTGCCACAAAACCAGGTCAAACAAAGCAGTTTCACAAATCGTTCCAAGTGTTGTGGGGTTAAAATGAAACAACCGGAGAGGTGTCTGGGCACAAAAATGGGAGAAGGGCAGAGGACAGGAAGAAAGGAAGACGGGAGGAGCAACTAAGTACATTCAGTTAAGTTCTTCTAAAGGCTGCTAGTAATGGAAAGCTTGAGGATACCTAATTTCCAAGTTTATACTCCTCATCCAGAAAATGAATGCATCTGGGTTTTATGGTATTAAGAAGTAAAGTTCATTGAAGGTGGATATGAATTGGAGAGGAGGAATTCATGGGGGGGGAAAAAAGGAACATTGAAGGTGAATTATTCATCAAAAAATAGCTAGCATGATATTTAATAAGAAAATTGCTTTCTTATTATTAGTAAAATCAACTCATGAAGGTAAAATAAGAAAAACAAACTTTATAAGAGTAAGAGAAATAAGTAAAAAAAATGTTTTCTTGCTATTTGTAGAATGCCTTGAAGATGATGAACACAGTAATAATGCTAAGATTACTGTTGGGTACAAAGTGAACTCAGTCCCTCACAAAACCTCTAGCCAACCCAAACGACTGGGTCAGTAGAAATTAGATCAGCACTGAGCTCCAGATAATATCTGATTGTGGGTTTGTGTCTGGATGGATGGTTTCTTTCTTGTTTCCTCTTTATGACTGATTGCAGTCACTGCAGAAATCAATAGTCTGGGCAGGGCTGGGAGCTGGAACAGCGTTAGGCAGAAAGGCAGCAGCACACGAGAGCTGTCTTGGAGGCTTTACGGATCGTGGTACCAGTCCTCTGAGGTGCACAGTACCTTCTAGCAGGGACTGAAGAGAGAAGATGTAAATCTCTGGCTTGCTTGGCCAATGGGTCAGTCAAAATATTTCCTTGTATAGTATCCCATCAGATAGTGTGTGCTTTGTCGTGGCACTGTAATTCCTCCCTGGACTTCATACAAAGTGTGTGCAAGTCCAGCTGGGTGGAGAGGAGCGCCCCTTGGAGGATCTGCATTAGGGACAGCAACCCAAAGCTGGCTGAAAAGTTCTTTTTTTGTGCTGTAGTAAACAGAGAAAGAACCAATTATGCTTTCTACTGGGGAAAAAAAAACAAACTAAAAGCTTTGTATCTGGTCTTCTGAGAGCAATAACTGAAATTAAATGATAAAACTTTGCTATGGTTTTCCAGTAAACTTTTAAAATAGAGATTTAGATATAAATTCTTAAGAAAAGCTTATTTCATTCACCATATGCTCAGTTTTATTTTGCTATTTCATTGGTCTTATCTCTCTGCTTGAATTTTTATGTGGTATTTGTGAACAGCAGCAAAAATGTGATATTCGTGTAAAAAATACTAAGTAAATTTCGCACAATCGGGTGGCATGATCGTATATTAGTTGATCACTTGCTTTAAGGATTTTTTAAATCAGGCTTTCACGTCATAATTCATGGATCTGCATACCCCTGGGTTTTTCAGGCAGGGTTCACACAGAAGCTAGATGGGGTTATTTGTTTTCATTTCTACAGAATCCTGCATTAAAACTCCCGTGTACACTGTTAAAACTCCTCCTGGTCCAAGAGCTTGTAGCACATAGATTGAATGAATAGGACTATAGACAACTGATTTAAAAAAAAATAAAAAATCCCACAAAACCAAAACCCCAAACCCAATACTTTTCTCATGCAGTAAATTATTAAAAAAAAACAAACAAAGGGGAATAAAATTTACAACACTTTTTAATGGGGAGGACAAACCTACCCTAATAGCCCTTGGGCTGTCCTGGGAATAGGGGCAGCGCTGCCCGTGTGCAACATCCAGGGGTCTTCCCTGCCCTCTGCGGATGGTGGGTTGGGGTTGGGCTGGGAGGAGCGTGCGCAGCTGGACCTGCCCAGATTGGTCTCTGAAGACCCTGGGGAGGTTGAGTCTGTGTTTCCAACTTTACTACATTTGAATATTCAACAGCTGTCGGGATATGTTGTGTGTGCCTTTAGGCCTGGGATGAGCAAAGGCTTAATTTGTTCCAAATGATTTTCCACCTTTTTTCCTATTGTTTATTATTTATGCTGCTTTAATTTATTCACAACATCACAACTACTTATGGCTACACAGTCCAGTAAGCATAATGATGCCAGTTGTAAATGCTGAACGGTGCTGATTAGAGCTGTTATGCTAATACTCATTTGTTTGCTTTACCTTTACCACTTTGCTCACATACTTCACAAATTAGGGTATTATTCTTTTTTTTTCTTTTTTTTTTTTTACCTCTTACTGTTCTTATCATCAAATGAAGGTAATTTACCATTTTTCCATTTGAATTGTAAAGCTAATTGAACTTAATGGCTTTAGAAAAATCAATAATTTCCTACTGTTATTGATATAATGAAGCACATGTAAGAGATTACCCAATAAAGACACAAACCACTTAAATGAAGAATTCAACTCCAGGTTGAACTATTTAAATTCTCTACGTGAGCAATTAAGGGAAGATCCTTGCATATGGGGGGAAAAAAATAATTTTAGTACATTAAAGTTCTGACACACTGTGTAAGGCGCAGAGGAGAGCACCACTCCATTCAAAAGCCAATATTCTATGCGTTGTTTGTAAGAAATACCGCAGTATTTTTTGTGCTGTGGTTTGAACTGGTAAAGCGGGAAAGGACGGTACCACCAGCCTGCCTTCCAGGTGTTCATCCATTGGTGTCACAAGAGGAGCCGCCCATGTTCTGCAAAGGGGATGGAGTCTGAGAAATTAATAAGGATTGCAGCGGTTGTAATAAGCTGGCTTTAACACCTCCTTTGTGGCAGATGGGTTTTTGTGATTTAACATTCTCAATTTTTCATGGCTGGTTTCAAAAGTAATAAAAATCCCATATTGAAATGTGTTTGGGGTCAGGAATCACCCCGTGAGAAGCCTCCTCAGCTGCTCTGCCATGAAAAGGAAGAAAGGGGAGTCAGTGTGCTTTTAGAAATGGAAAATGTTGAGGTTTCTTCCCCAGTTTAAAAATACATATTTATTTGGAAACTGCCATTAGCTTGTGCCCTGGATCTGGCAGCAGTTTGATGACTCCTAGGAAGGTACATGAGAAACTCCAAACACACCACCTCTCAATCTTTAAATCTGGATCAAAACCATTAAATCCCTAAATGGCATAGGAGACATTAAGGTCCTTAATTTAGGGATCAGTCTAGTAAAAAGGGAATGGCAAATATGAAATTAATGACATTCAAATTACCGTTTCATTAGAAAACAATTATGCCACAGTATTTTACCAAATTTGGAATAACCAGAGATCAATAGCAATTCACTTTATTTAAGACATTTGTGATGTTACCTATGTGATTTTGTTTTTTGGAAGGAGTTGCTATTTGTGAAAATGTTCTTTGTGAAATATTAGTGAAATTAAATGCATTTTTAATTGCGCTCTAAAGCTGTATTAGTTTTGGCACTTGAAACTTTTGCATTAATTCGTATGATGAATGGATGTTGAGAATACAGAATAGATGATTTCTGCTGGATTTGCAAAATGAGGAAGGTAGACTGGAGTCAGTTCATCTCCTTGTGTTGGGGGATGCAGAAGAGAGCTGACATAATAGGCTGCTTTAGCTCAAAAATTCAGGAGAAAAATAAAAGTGCTAAATACTAAAACCTGGAAAATTTTTAATTAACCTCCCCCAGAATCTTGGTAGGTGCCTTGGCGCTGCTTCCTGAGCATCACCAGGATGTCCACATCACCTCCCTTTCATTCCGTGTGCCAGGACTGTCCTCCCCTGGGGTGCTGGAGTCCCCCATCAGCGTGATGAGAGAAGGTACATCCCAGTAGATTTAGGTCTAGGCTGTACTGGAAAATAATCTCCATGAAATAATCCAATTAAAACCACTCCCCCCAGAGGCACTGAGGGAGGATGGCTGAGCGGAAACTCTTTAATTTAGGAGACACTGGTTTTTGTTGCAAGTACCTGAACGATTCCAAGGAGAATGAATACCTTTGTGGAGGTTGCCAGTCCACAGAGCTGCATTTACAAAAGAAAATGTTTAAATGAGCTGTTGACAGTGGGCAATAATTGCCTGAATGCTGTGTGCATCCACCATTTGATGTTCAATATTTTTACCCTCATGGTGCAAAGAGGACAGGGAGTCCTGCCATGCACAGTGCTTGGACTTGCATGTAGTTCGGGAATGTTTTCTCAGATCGCAGTTGAGGTCCTTCTCCTCCAGTGCTCCCCATTAACATTTCCAGGCTGACACTTATGGGCATGAAAAAAATGACAAAGAAGGGTAGAACAAACCATTCCTTTTTAACACTCTAAAAATTGTGGCTATTACCTTCCCAGCATCCTCTCAGCTAATGGCCTGAAACAGGACCAATATTTGATTTCTACTTGCTGTATTTACTTTATAAATAGATACTTCATGGGTTTCATTCTTTACAGAGATTGAATTAGTGGGTTAAATAGACAGAGATATTTCTTCCCATGGCATACTGATCTCTTAGCATCTTGCACTGACCTGATAACAGGCTAGCAGGAGAGTAAACTTAATTATTTTTTTAAGCTAGAGGCTGACAATAGAGGACACTGAATATTTCTGAAGCTGAGATCTTCTTTTCTGTCATTAAAAAGAGGGAGAAATCTGAAAGGAGGGTAAATTCAAGGCATACATCACTGCGATTATTGAAGGGTTTTCAGAGAGTGGCTTATCAGCTCCCTGGCTTATTTAGGTGATAAACAGAAGCCTTATGCTTCAAAAGCCCTAGCTCCTCAACCCTGGTGCAGTAGCCACCTCTTAGCAGGGATGAATGAAGTATGACGGCGTTGGCAAGCAGGATGTCACTGTGGCCTTTTGTTGCAATTTGCACTTCAAAAAAATACCCCCCAAATGTTTCCATTTCATTCTAAGCAATAACTGTGCAAAATGAGCTTGAGAAGATATCTGAGGCAGCTTTGCCTCTCTTGTTTTGCTCTTTGAGCTTGAATTCTTCGTGAGTAAAAGTGATGAAGAAGATGAAGGGTGAGGGTCTGTGGTCTTGGGAGCATTTGAGAGGATGCATGACCATCCCTGTGAGATGCTGAGCCCAGGTGGGATCTCTGCCAGCGCCTGGGCCATGCGATTAAGATCTAATTTCAGATGGCCTTTACCAACCTCGGCGTGAACAGCAGTAATCTGCAAAAGCAATAAATACCCTTTGTATCGGAGTTCAGCAGCTGGCAGGGTACCACAAAGCTGCTTCTGTCCCTGGGGAGGTTTTGTAAAGGGTTCCCGTTTCCCCATGCATCCTTTGTTGCCGCTCCCCGGATGCGGAGCCGGCTCGCGCTGCCTGTCATCGCATCCCCTTGGCTTCAGTGTGCATATTAATCTTGATTCTAAACCATCCTACAGACACCGCATGCAAATGTACCCAGTGATTCAAATTGGTTTTCTCTGTTTGTAAATGTAGTGTTGTGTGACTGCTCAGGGGCACTTCTAACATATGTTCCTTGATATCTGACATTTTTCAAAATTTCAAGCGAGGAGGATGGTTGCAGCATAGGCACGTGTGGGCCTGTCGTGCTGCCCTGCCTCTCCTCCTGCCCCACGGCACGCAGCCGGAGCCTGCCTTGTGTGAGAATAGGTTCAAATCCTTAAATGAAAGGTTTTTCTTTTTGGATGTGTATATATGGGGAGGGGGGACAAGCGACAGAATGCAATTTCTCTGTGAATTGAGCAGAAAAGCCCCAACCCATTCCCAGAATTTCAGTTACAGCAAAGTATAATTCAGGAGGTTTGCATGAAAATTGCGTTACTTGTATCTTCCTGCCTTAAACTGTCCCTTCAGAGACCTGCTCTCTGTGGCCAGTGATCTGGAAGCGGAGAGCCTCACCACTGCTCTTACTCCCAGGCTGGGGCCACCAGCTCTGGGTGAAGGGGCCAGGGACCGGGGAAAGCACAGGAGAGGCTTTTGCCACCCTTTTCCACACCAAACTCATGTTCATGACCCCCATGTGTTCCTTGCTGCTCTCAGTGGGACTTCTCAGTCCCTTGGGTAGTGTAACCTAATGACTTAAGTCACTGGTCTGGTGTCATGGTTTAAGCCCAGTTGGCCTTCACACCATGCAGCCGCTTGCTCACTCCTCCCCTCCTCTCCGCTCCAGTATGGGGTCCCTCCCACAGGAGAAAGTAGCATTGGGGAGGGAACTGGAAGAGCAAAAGGTAAAACCTTGGGGGTTGAAACAAAGATGAAGACAGGGGGGGATCACTCACCATTTATGGTTACAGGCAAGAAACAGACTCGGGGAAAAAAATCAATTTAATTTGGTAACAAGGAAAACATAGTAGGATAATGAGCAATAGAGCCACATCTTAAAAAGACACCTCCCCCCACCACCCTTCCGTCATCCTGGGCTCTAAAAAACACTTTGCTCCCCATTTCTCTGCCTCCCCCCTTCCCTACCTCCAGTGGTGCAGGGGGATGGGGAATAGGGGTTGTGGTCAGTTCATCACACGTTGTTTCTGCTGCTCCCTCCTCCTTGGGGGGATGACTCCTCACACTTCTGTTCTGGCGTGGGGTCCCTCCCGCAGGAGAAAGTCCTTCAGGAATTTCTCCAATGCAAGTCCTTCCCACAGGCTGCAGTTTCCACTAACTGCTCCAGCGTAGGTCCCTCCAGTGGAGTCATGGCCACCTTCAGGCACAGCCACCTCCTCGACAGGCTGCAGGTGGATATCTGCTCCACTGCTGACCTCCATGGGCTGCAGGGGAATCTCTGCTCTGGCACCTCCTTCCCCATCCTTCTTCACTGACCTTGGTGTCTGCGTAGTTGTCTCTCTCGCATCCTGCTCCTCTCTCCGCTGCAGGTTCTTTCTCTGGCTCCTGAAGAGCTCCTGGCTCTTGGGTGAGGGTTGGGGCTGTGGCAGGGGCTTATTCACAGAGGTGCTGATGGGCTTGGCCTTGGCCAGAGATGTGTCCAACTTGGAGCCAGGGAAGCTTCTAGCAGCTTCTTTCAGGAGCCATATCTATAGGCTCCCCCCATTGCTACCAAAACCCTGCCACACAAACCCAACACCTCTGTGAGCATGAATGGGTGGGAGGGAAGCGGCTGAAAGTCCTGCTGCCCTCACCTGGTCATCCTGGAGGAAGGAAGCTGAGGTTATGGGAGGGATGCTGCATCCCGCGTTGGCTTCCAGGCGCAGCCTGCACCTCGAGTGTGAGCTTTGCACGCAGCAGCCTGGGTTACGCCGTCAGAAATCATTGCGATGTGTGCGGTGAGAGGCTGCAGCGGTCACGGTGCTGTTGGGATGGAGTTCCCTGGGCTCCAGAAATGCACAGCCCTGTTCCTCGAACGCCTGGCTGCACCGCAAGGCTTTAAGCACACATTTTAGCACTGGTTCTTTCTGCTGAAGGGAAATAAGTGCTCTAACAGTTAGTTCACTACCATAATTAAAATTCATGTTATCCTGCTTGAAGCTCAGACGCCTCTCTGTTGTGAGCACCTCCAGAGGTCCTGGTTTAGCTTCTTCTGGTTCATTTAATGATATAACAGTGAGAAGCAGAGATATTCCTTTTAATGTTGATGTGCAAGGTTTAGAATTAAATGTCTCTGCTGGTTGCTGGGTACTTTCTGCTGCTGCCAACCCCATGAACTCTTTAAACATATGCTAATGAGCCCGACTTGCTCCCGTTCCTTCTGTATAATCCATGAAGAAAGAAAAGTCAATCTTAGTCTTACTGCCTAATGGCCTCTATACGTTGTAGTTAGCACAAAAAGACTGTGAAGTGATGGAGATCAGGAGTTAAATGCACGAATTAAGCAGAGTCCCTCTGACCACACTCCATTAGAAGAGAAACTGTCTCTAGGGAGACAAAACAAGATTTCTCTTTATATATACATTATGAGAGTCGCCCACTCATCCTTCAGGCATTTGGAAACATTACCGGCACCCTGGTGATGTGGACAGAATGTAATTTATTAATATCGCTGCAACTTCCTACCTGAGATGTTGCTGGAATACAGATGTGCTACAGCATACTAAGGTGTGAAGGAGCACGTATGTTATACATAACATCGCTTTCTGTCGTGCACCTGACCTCTTAGCCCTGATAGGAGTCTAAAAGGATTATTAATAGGAATTGCATTTATTTCAGCCGTCTGTACTGCTTTTTTGTTTTTAACATAGCTTTTGGACACCAGCATGTGGTTTTCTGGCTTGGCCAGCAGCAGTTTGTGTGTGATTTGCTCAGAAAATAGAGGGGGAAAGTTATCCAGCAAAGCTCCTGTGATGGATTAATGTAGCAGAATTACAGCGGTAAGCCTTGAGCAGTGGCAGCAGACTGGGGAGGTTCAGCCACGGGACAAGAAACTCTTCCACAGTTCTTTCAAGCAAGATCTTTTCATCTGTAGCAACTGGGGAAAAAGCAGTCAGCATAAAAGACTGCCTCCGCTCCAGCTCTGTGTGCTGTTCTTAGCGTCGTTGTGATTGATTACGGCGTCTTGTACAGTCATTGAGCAAGAATAAGAGACTAACAGACCTCATCCTCTGCCTCTTGTCCTGCGGCTCCGTTCAAAATGCTGCTGCTGTAATCTGCTTCTTACCTAGAGTGTTTGGTGAGGATATGGGCCACTGCCATGTCCAACACGATCATCTGATCTCAGCTTTTAAAGCTATTGACAGTTTATTTCTCTGCATTGATCTTACTGTGATCCTCCTGCTCCTCCTCCCAGCATTTCTCCCATGGTATTCCCCAGTTTTAATGGGGACAAAGAGATGCCAGATAAGAATCTGGAACAGGGGGAAACCTGCTGTTAGCATGCAGAAATCGTGCTTTATGGAATGGGGTTGTACAAATCGTGTGAGTTATTTGGGTAACGTCTTTTTAGCATCCCAGCATCCCTCAGCAGATACTATATGACCTTTCCAGAAAGGGTCAGCAATCAGCTGCGCTCTTTAGTAGGGTTTGGTACCAGTACCAAAAACTTTGCTGGCTACTTTGATGTGAAAAACTTCAAAGAATGAAAGTACAGGGAGTGTAACAACAGAGAATATTTATTTTTCAAAGAAGTCCATGAGTATGAGTTAGTTGTGTCAGTGATTTGGGCAGACACGTTTCTTTCTGTCACTCTTCCAAGTTCCCCAGAAGCATTCTCAGAGCAGCCTCCGATCTTCCACTGAACGTGAAGGACATTTTAGCCCTTCTAATGAATTATTTAGAAGAAATCTTGTAATCTATACCAAGAATCTCACTTCACATTTTTTGTCTTCCTTTATATATGTATACCTAAACACGACAAAAGTCCTGCAGAAGTTGGGTGTGGATGTTTACGGTGGAGTGTGCTGAATTGTTTTCAAGAATTTGGTGTTGCAGTTGTCTGTGATGGCTTTCAAAACAGAGGAAAATAACAAATAACTTTTGTTGAATGCTATTTTTATTAGTAATTCCTTAGCCACAGGATCTAAATGCAGTTATTAAAAAGCAGTGAAAGAACATCTTCTTTCAACCTGAACTTTGTAAAGTTGTAGTCCACAGTAGGACAGTGCATGGAGCCTGGAGAGCAGGATAAGGCTGTGCAGTGGTCACAGCTCTTTTCTTTCCCCTCTGGATGCCGATAGCCACCTTTTAGAGAAACCAGCTGGAAGAGCACTCCAGTAATCCTTTCAGAGCTGGCAGGATCCTCCTTTAAGTACTCCTTTTGCTGCTTCTCTCTTGAAGACAATTCCTTACGGTAGGATCAGCGTGATCAGATGCATTATTGCTGAGGTTTTGTGTGGGGCGTGCAGCCTTTCTTCCAGCACTAGCAAAGCTGTCGCACCAGGAGGTAAGCTTCCAGATCCCTGTCGGCTTCAGCTTGAAGATGCTCACATAAGAAGGTTTCTTGTGGTACTTCACATCTGGTGCTTGCTCACGTTACACCATGAATGCGTTTGTTCTCTGAAGACATGGGCTTTGTTTTAGTTTTGTAATATTGCCACATTTCTGGGTTTCGCTCTGATGTTTCTTCTGCTGTCCTCCATCGTGTTCTGGTTTGATGCAAGCTTCTTAATGGGAAAGCAATTGCTTAGGGAAATCCGATGGTGATCAGCTGTCTGGCTGATCGTGGCTATCAGTTTCTGCAATTAAACTGAGTCTGCGTCAGTGTAAAGACTCCATGAAGAAAATTTGCTTCATAAAATTCATCTTGCATAACATGACTCTCTTTTGTCCATAGCATTCAGCAGCTCTCTGTTCTTTCCCCGTAATCTGCTGAATAATAACAGTTAGCCCTTGCGTCTGCAAATCAATAGGCAGCTCCCGACCCTCGTGGAAGTTGTGTTATTGTATTAAACTGTAACCATTGCCTTCTATGCCTATAACTGATCATTGTGTTCTGTATTTCTGTCAAATTTGACAACAATCACCTCCTGAAGCTTTAACAAAAGGCAGAAATTCCCCCAGTGCTGCTGGCAATTGCACATTAGGCTACGCAGAGACAGAAGATGACTTGCTGATTCCTGTTTGCCGATGCCGTGATGTATGCTCCGGTACACAATGGTTTGTTAATCCTTTAAAACAGCATAGCTAGAAATATCCTTTTTGAAATTATACTGTTTTGGTTCTATTAAAAAAAAGAAAGCCATCAAAAATGATGAATTCCATAGCGTCTCTTATAACCACTGGGGTTTTTAAGATGCTCGCTATCAGGAAACTTATTACAGTAGCCGGACTGTGTGCGATGTGGGTGAACTGTTTCCTTTTGAAGATATTCATTTTCCTTCCGTCGATTTGATGCGATATGCTCGCGGTCTAGCCGGCCAAGAGTAATAGCGGTGATGAAGACAGTTTGGTGTTTTATTGTGCTCTAAAATAATTCCATTAGATCTGTTCTCTCTCCTGAGATGAGTTCCTGTTCCTCTTTGCCGTGTTTGTGGTCGCTCAGCTGCAAGCCTCACCCGCGGCCCCGTCCCGACAGAGAGCCGACGGCTATTTTGGCCCTTTTAAAGTCAGGTTTATACACTCCCGTGAGGTTGTACCTCAGCCTTGCTTGCAAAAAATACAATGCTGTATAATACCGTGTTATGTGCAATGGGATTAGGCCAGGGAAAACAGAACGTGATGAAAAGTTTGGCCTCATCTTGCTTTGTACTTCGGTGTAAACCTCACCCTGCCCTGCTCAGTTCCCGCACCTGACCTTTGGGCTTAGCTTAGCAAGCAAAAAGCATTCCTTATGGGAAAATGGCCATAAAAGTCATGGAGAAGGCCTGCATGGCTTTCCCTCGAACCTGTTTTATGTTTCTTGCATACACATGTGGCTCACGCGATGATGCCACCCCGCGAACAGTCGCAGTTGTTGCTGCCGCTGTGGGTTTGAAGGGACAGAGCAGCAGGAGGTCCTGCTCTGATCCCATCCCCATGGTAGTGAGTATTGTCCTTACAAGCTGTAACAGATAGTCCTTGCTCTGCAGAGCTCACAACCTGATAGACAAGGTGGGGACTCTGAGAGAGGGTGTAATATTCTCCATCTTCCGCAGATGGGGAAAAGAGGCGCAAAGAGATTAAGCCCAAGGTCGCAGAGGAAGTCTGTGGCAGGACCAGGAGTTGAATTCAGCTCTCCTCGGTCTCCATCCAGTGCCTTAATCACAAAACCCGCCTTTGCCTCTATGCTTTTCTATTATTTAATCAGCTGGGAAAAAAAATGCAAATCGATTTAATTAAAGGAGAGAGGAAATTTCCAGTTTCAGCCTGGATTTGTTCTATGGCTATGGAAATTTTGAAGAATGGAGAATAAACATCTGTAATTTCTTCTCTCAGCAGATGTGTTTTCATTTACACAGCTGTGCAAAAATTGTATTTATATATTTTGTGATGTATAATTTTAGCCTAGAAACAGATCTGATGTTGGACTACCAAGAAGTGTCATTTTCTCACTTGCAGAATAATCTTCTTTCTGGCAAAAAGTCGGTCATGTTTCTTCCCGCAGACATGGTTTCTTCCTTTAAAGTGTCTCTCAAAATTATTTTATACTCGATGAAATAAATCCTCCAAAGGCTTCATTATTCTGATGGTAGCATCATCTGATTGAATATTTCAATCATAATGTCCTTTGGAGAATTTTAGCAGTTCCCAGTCGGGATTTTGGAGGCTCGGATTCGTGTGTGTTCCCGAGGTTTTGAGGAACCTCAGATAATTTCAGATGCGCAGGGTTCACTGGGGAGGTGGATGTTAATGTTTACTCTAACCGTTGGTTGGAATACATTAGATGGCCTCTTTCTCATGTGGAAAACACAATTGTGGCTTGTTTGGGCCCTTTTCACCAAAGCATTTCAGCATGTGCTGATTTTTAAGCACACAAGTGTTGTCCGAGCATGTTCCTGTATTAATAAATCACAAAGGTTAATGCAACACGGTGTCACTCATCAGATCCGACGGCTAGGGACATCGTCAAGAAACTGCACGCTTCCCGACACCAGAAAACATTTGATATTTGCTCTGTGCCTAAATCCCCCTGGATTGACAGGACACCGACTACTCTTGGTGGGATCTGCACCCATCGGTGCACGCTGCCCGAGGCTCTACCTGTCGAGCTCCTCCTCTGATTTTGGTTTCGTTCCCCATTGTATTACCGCATTATTCATAAGCCGTGGGTCCTGACACTGCAGGCGCCTGGGAACACGCTTCATTTCCACGCACGGCAGCGTTGTTGGGCTGAGCGGGGCTGTGCGTGGGCTTTATGGTCGGCGTTCTACAAGTGTTGGTGAGATCAGGGCCTCTGCAAAGGGCAAAAGGGGAGGAAAGAAGCTTTTCTGCCTTCACCCTTGGTGTTTCTTCTTCTCTCTCTGAAAAAAAAAATCTGTAGATAATTCTGAGAAAATTCTGTGTTTGTTTTGATAAGCGAGTTCCTACAAGGATGGCAAGTTTAGAGGTTTCTAGAGAACTAGAACAGCCCTCGGTGCCCCGTCGCCTCCTTCCCCCCCCATCACATCCCCTGGAGAACCCATGGAAGATTTTAGCATCCACCTTCGAAGAAGGAGCTCCTCGGGCTTCCGTTGCCGCCTCTGAATTGCTGCGTCACTAAGGACTGCTTGTTAAGGTTGTTCTGCTTATTTCAGGCTCACGTGAGGTTTTATGAACTTTAATGAACAGTAAGTAATAAATTCGCTGAAGAAATTGGGTTAGCCTGTGATTAACATTCAGAGTGATGCAGATGAGTGTACCAATGATGGGAACATGTGCTCACATCGCGATGAAATGCAGATGAGAGGCCCTGGAGCAAGCCCAAGGATGTGGGCCAGCGCAGTTTCATCTCTGTCAGCTTTAATCTGATCTCAAGTGTGAGTGCTACCGGCCTGCAGAAGGAATCTCAAACCCTGGGAAGAACCTAAATGCAACTTTTGTTTTCTGTTAGGGGCTATTAAAACATTTTCTTTACAATCAAAGCTCCACAAGATAAAAGCGCAAGATGCTGTGTCTAGAAAACAATATTTCTAGCAGTAGGGAAGAGAGGGGAAAATGGTTGGAAGATGCCTCTTGATTTGGTTTTGCTTTTATAACACGCTGCTTTACTGGGCAGTCATTTCAGTCAATTGAAACCCAGCTGAGCCTCATCGTCTTATGACAGCACCGTTGTACAGAACAGAAAAAAAACCCCACCACCACCCCCTCGGTTTAAATGAAGTGCAAAGTAATGCTAGAAAGGGAAAGAATAAATCAATTTTAAGTGGTAATCTATGAAGTTGGACAGAAAATGATGAGAGATGAAGCAACTGGTCATAGGAAATTGACCTTGAAAATGGTGTTTATCTTGTGGACGCAGTGGCAGGGCCCCGCTGCTGAGGGGGGGATTTAAATCAGAGTTTCTTTGCTTTGAATCTCAGTTGGGTTTTGGGGGAATTTCTTTTAAGACTGTGTACTCCGATGGTTATGCCGGTGGTGCTGCTCGGCAGTGTCTGGCAGGCAGGATTTATTCCTTTGTGTCAGTCTCGTCTTTTACTCCGTTGCGTGAAAGGCTGTGTATGTTTGGGAGCGGTAATTGCCCAGGGTCAGAAAAATAGCCGTGATTGTGTAATAGATCCGTATGCTAGGAAAAGAGACGGTATTTTTACCTGAATTTAATTTCCATACAAATAAACACATTAAAATGAGTAAAAGGACAAATGAGTAATGCATGTCACCTCTGCTATTTTAAACTGTAACATCTACTTACACCAGAAGGATGGCTATTGCAGTGTTATATACATCTTTATTTACACTACAGGTACAGGAAGGTGTGGGAGGGGGAATATATTGAGTGCTCACTGAAACTCCTCTAGCAGAAAACAATTGACAGTGTGTTTCCATGATTTGTGTCTTCCTAGGGCGAATGGTCAGGAGTCCTTCAGATTAAATAAATGCCTTTTGATTCAATTGATGGTGATCTTATTCTGCCTTTTTTAGTGTCAGCTGTGTCCTTAAGTGAGCCACGTGGACTCCTTATCAGGGAGTGTAGCAACAGGACGAGGGGTAAAGGCTTTAAGCTGAAGGAGAGCAGATTGAGATGAGATACTAAGAAGAAATGTTTTCCTGAGAGGGTGGTGAAGCAGTGGCCCAGGTTGCCCAGAGAAGCTGTGGATGCCCCATCCCTGAAGGGATTCAAGGCCAGGCTGGATGAGGCTTTGGGCAACCTGGGCTAGTGGGAGGTGCTGGAACTGGACGATCTTTAAGGTCCCTTCCAACTCAAACCATTCTATGATTCTATCTCCTGTTCTCAGGCACCTACTTACTGGGTGTCTCAGTTATTCCCAACTATGACATGAAGGTTCAAGCAGCCATCGACCACGCCGTGGAGACTCTGTGGTTTTGATGGTCAGCAAAATAACCTCATGTTAACACATTAACTTTAATGAAACATTCAGAATTTTCTTGTCAATTCTAATCTGAACTAGTGGGCTATCTGGTTTACTCCATTGGTTAATATAATCCCTGACCTCCTTTGCCAGCACAGATTCTCTTTCTGTGTAAGATGGATTGCAGACACAGGCAGGAAGGTCGCTGGGGCTGGCCCGGTGTCAGTGAGACCAGGTCAAAGCCCTTAAGTGCCCAGGATTTTGTCTAGTGACCTGTCATAGACTTTCGCATCTACCTGAGCTTCCAAGAAGCCTGAGGAATTGCTTGGGTTGGCCAGTAAAAGAGGTGGTCCAGGTGATATCTGCAAGCAGCAGTTTCTCCTGCTTGGATGGCCAGCATCCACCCTCGCTGGATGTACGCAAGGGTTTCTTTTCCTGGATGGGACCATGCGGGGTTTGGAAATGCTCCAGCTCAAGAGTGTTTGTGTTGGCTGTGAGCATTTCTTGATCCATTCGGTCCTGCATGTGTCTGCCAGGCAGAGGGTCTGGGATGAGCATCCTTAGCAGGGAAAGGGAAACAAAGGGAGCGAGGTGGGAAGCGGGGATGCGGCAGCAGTGCTTGCCAGCGAAGCTCCGAGAGGAGGAGATGGGAGCCCCCCTGGCTGCAGCAGTCCCTGCAAAACTCGTATTGATCAAGTGCTGGTGACATTCTGGTTGGTTGTATTATTACAGTGCTTGTGCTCTGATGGAAAACTTAACAAATAATAAATCTAAGCAATGTTTTCAGGCTGTGAAAAAGATTACGAATTTCAAAGCAAGCTCTCTGCAGATATTTAAAATTCAGCGAGCTTTTTTTGTCCTGGGTCTGGAGATGTTAATGACTTTGACTAATTGTCAACACCACCAATTACTATGACTGATACCTTATCATTTCCCACAATGAGCAATGCTAATTAAAATTGATTGTGCTGCTGTTCTGGCACAGCAGCAAGTTTCCTTTTCATTTTTTGTTTAAACATGAGCTTATTGTGCCGATTTGGTGAATTAAATAAGGAAAGCTCATTATTCTGATGTTTATTTTTGAGCAGGGGTTTTAAGCCACATTAGAAGCCTGTTACAAGTGTCAAAGAAAGAGAAGAGCTTGAATGAATTGTATTTTTGGAGTACCAAAACATACACCTAATAATAATATTTAGCACTTCTGTACCACAGTGCTTATTACACGATCGCATTTCTGTACAAACGTAACTACTTCTATTATCTCTGCGAGGTGGGTAAACACTATTACTTCTGTTTCACAGATATTGAAGGCGAGACGCAGGAGCTTTGATTCTCTAATAGCAGTGCACTCCAAGCTATTCACTTCAATTAGATTATGGATGGCTGTCTTACAGCAGTGTGAGCTGGCTGAGTTATGATTTGCAAGACTGGCTTGCTTGAGTTTTATACAAATGTGGCCTTTTATTTTTCACTTTTTTTTTTTTTGAGTATGATTATTTATTTCTCCCAAGGATAGGATCAAGGCTTCTTGCTGCTGGCCTGCCCTGTGCTGGCTCCTGCCGGGAAATGTTGACTCCACGCACGCAGGGCACAGCCATGTGAGAGCTGTAGTTGTGCAACCTTGTGTCCTCCCTTTTTGTGGTCTTGGCTGGTTGACAACATGGGACAGTACCCTGAAATTCGTGTGTTATGTATCTCCTGTGCAGCGCTGCAGTTGTATTCTGGATTGAGCTGTGGTTTTACATGAACATTTCCAAGTGGGATAGGTTATCAATGACAGATGTACCTGGTTTTTAACCTGTTCTGCTGGTATCTTCTTCTTAGGTGGCTGATCGCAGTTAATAACACACGTCTATGACCTTATCCCGTTGGAGATTGTTTTAATCTGAACAATTGCTTCCTTCCATGATCGATATGTAATGAGTTAATATGTAATGGTTATAAATGTATAGAATTGCCTGAGAGATTCCTTAGTTCCACCTACTTCGTTTAGTAAAAAAAAAAAAAAATCTTTTAAGGAATTCTCCATGTTGCACTTTTTCATTAACAAGGTCTCTCTTAGATCTTGACAGAAAGGGAACCCATGTTTGCCTGTGTGGTGTCGTGTATCAGCAGTTATGGGGGAGTATGTAAATCAAAAAATTATTTACATTTATTGGGAAAAAAACCCACTTTTAAATGTCCAGCACTTGAAAGCAAGAAAAAACTGTTTGTATTACAGAAACACCAATAGGAAGAATTGTATCTGAGGAGTAAATATTTTGGTCCTGAACACTTTCTTTATTATTTACAGCTACATGAATTTCCCTTGAGCATTGATTTCTTCTCATCCCGATAGGAGCTGGGAGCAACCTTAGCAATCTGCAGAGCTCCTTATGCCGTAGTGCCGCGATTGACCCCAGTGCAAGTCCTCCTTGCTGCGAAAAGGGGAGGCTCTGCTCTCCCCATCCCTCTTGGTTTGGCTCCCCTGCTCTCCCAGTTGTGTTCATGGGGACTGAGATCAAGTTAAAAATCTGGCCAAAAAGCAATTAAAAAAAAAAAAGTTTTCAGCAGTGACTGGTTGTTTGAGGTGGGGTTTCTGCATGGTTCTGTGGAAGCCAAGGTGGCAGCAGGCGGCGGGGGCTTGGCTGTGGGGTCTCGAGCAAGCCTACCTCGCCGGCAGCAGCGCGGTTGGATGCCTGATGGAGCTGACCTTGCAAGCCAGCCTCATGTTGGCTCTCTAATGGTGCTCTCCTGAGCATGGCACCTGGGTTAATTTGTTTATGTTGGGAAAGCAGGAGGAAGCGGTGCTGGAGAAGTGCAAAGTGTTCTGTTGGGATGTAAGCACTCCCCTTTTTTCAGCAGCAAAAGAGCCGAGAAGAGCAGTGGTATGTGTTGAGCAACACTCAGTGATGGCACCATTATCGGCAGGAAACGTGTTGCCATTAGCACGTGAGGCTTTGAAATAACATGCCAAGTGTGTCTTCTCGAAGCACATTGGACCTAATTTTCCTCTCATCTGTATTGATGTCTCTCCATGGACTGCACTGGAGCTGCTGACAATTTACACTTAAAAAATCAGAGAGGAATCATGGATAAGTGACTCCCTTGGCGTAACAGGCTGTACGTGGAGGGTGAAGATTTTACTTTCTCCTCTATTTCCAAATGTCCCCTGGAGTTTTGTTGTGAAAAGTCAGTTATGGAAATTGAGGGCGGCGGCGGGGGGGAATATGCCATTTGGGTTGTGATTTGCTGTTAATTAAACCTTAGTGTGACACATCCTTTATGTCAGGGGATTCCTGATTGTCATCTCAGTGGCCTGGTAGAATGGAGGAGCATCTCCGTCGAGATCAATGCTCATTATTATTTTCCTCATTATCATCATGATCCTCATCAGTATTTGTTCTACAACACTGGCTGTGGAATGGAAGTGGAGGCAGAGATGACCCTCGCCCGTTCCTGTTCCAAACCTTTCATTTTTAACACATAAGAGGCACAAAGGCTGGGGAGGGGAAAGCAACAGTGAACTAAAGACAGAGAATTAGATCCAGCTACTCGGAAGTGAAAATCAGCCTTTCTTTCTGTTGCAAATGGTGTGACGAGATAATCAGTTTTCATTGTTTTCATCAGAGTATGAGCACTCACACCCAGGTTGAAACCCACAGCACCCAAGATGGTGATGGATGTTCTCAGAGAGGTTTTAGCTCTATGAAGCTCACACATCTTGGCAAGAGAGGGACTCAATGTTAGGTGAGAATGGAGTCTGCCCAAATAACAGGAGACACAGAGGGGGAGGGTGGTCAAAAT
>WKFP01014733.1:898500-937273 GCA_011057875.1 Pterocles orientalis | reverse complement strand
TCCAGGGTGGGGTCTGCAGTGTGGGTATCTGCTCTGGTGTAATTAATCCTCTCTGTGGGCTGCAGGGAAATACCTGCAAGCGTTTTGTAGGTAATGTTTTATTTTAGTTTAAACGCTCATATGAGCGATTGGCTATATTTCAGAATGTCCAAGTGTAGATGGCATTGGTTTATAAAACAGGGGATAATGCTAATTTATTGCAGAAAACAAACCAGAACGCTTCTTTTTTTTCTGAAGAAGATAGCATTGCAAGTTACACAGTTAATACACTACCCAATTAAAAAAAAACAAAAAAAACCAAAAAAAACCCCAAAAAAACACACCACCAAATTTCTTCCTCCTGTTCCTCTCCAAGACAGCAGTAGGGTTGAGCATCTGCTCAGGTTCACCCTCTTGCTCGTTTGCCCTGCTTCTCTACTTCAAGCCCTGTATGCTCTCAAGATTGCTACAAGAACCTGGTTTGGGGAGATATCTTGGTTGCACCAAAGTGTTTTTGTGCATCAACCTTGGTGGGTGAACTCGCATCATATTAAAAAGTTTGCTGCATGTAAGCAGAGTTGTGGGGCTGTTCGGGACCCAGAGAGGCTGGCAGGCTGCCCCCTCTCCTGTGAGCGTTATAACCCGGTGCGTTTGCGTAGCACATGGGTTAATGGGCCACGGCTCAGACCTGCTGGAAATTGCCTGTGACCGTAGCACTGCAGTGACGTTTGACCTCTCCTGGCACCAAACCAGAGCCTTGTCCCCTTTGGGTGAGCTCTCTGCTGCTCTTTGCAGTGAGCAACAAATCTACAGCTTTTTATGCATTAAAAATGGCTGCTGGGGAGAGGACACAGAACATCCTTTCCTCTTGTGAAAACCTCTTTTATGGTGATGGGTGTATTTTGGCGTTCTGGATTTTCCTACCCTATTTTGTGGGAAGGCAGCAAGATTGCCAGGGTGCGTCTGTATGTGCTGAGCAGCTGCTGGCCCGCAGAGCTGGGTGTTGGGCTGGCTGCAAGGTTCGTGGATGGTAATCCATCCCTCTAGAGCACGGCACAGCTGATGAGCACAGTCCCTCCAGTCATGGGAAGCACACAGGCGCTCATCAGAACAGGTCATAAACAGCCTCTGCTGACCAGACTCACGAAAACGCTGCATTTTGTGCATGGCAAATAGCAGGATGTTGCATATTTTTCATTATTAACTCTGAATCCATACAATTAGGGGTAAAAAAGAAAATAATATGTTTTTATACAGTAAGTCTAATGATAAAACAATACCTAAAGAAAATATTGTTCCCTACATTGACCTCTCTCAGAAAATAGAAATTGTCATTGTTGCACTAGTTTCCCTTCCCTTCCTTTCCCCTCCCCTCCCCTTCCCCAAGACTCTTTTTCTTTCCCCTCCTGTGGGTGATGAGGAGTGTGTCTGCTCGATGGATAGAAAGGACAAAATGCCTTCTTGTGACACCAGCAAGAAAGTGATCCGGGGTGTTAGAGACCACTAAGCCTTTCATTTGTACCTGGTAAACTGGTTCAAATGGTGAGAGAAAAAAAGAAACCATTTGGGAGATGCTGATAAGATCGGGGTTATCCAGTAGAAAGGTACTGTCAGATGTGGCTGGAAGCGATAGGAAAAGCTTAGGCTTGATGACCCAGCAGGTCGCTTACAGTCTTTCACTCTTAATCTCTTAGAAGTCTTTGAACTTGTCAATAAGAGAGAGGAACTGGCCTATCTCATTTATTTAGGATATCGAAAGGTCTTTAGCAAGGCCTCTCGTAGAAAGCAGCCAAAAAGACTGGTGATGGGTGAAAGGGAAAAATAGAGTCGTGAATCAAAACCTGAAGCGAAGATTAAGTATAACCAGGCAGTTTTCACCATTGCAGAGGGTTAAACCAGGGATTCCTTGTATGTTCCTTAGTCCTGTGTCAGGTCTCTGATCTGGGATGAGGAAGAGGAGGACGGGTGGCCAAGTTTGTGGGTAGCAGAAAGCCACGGAGGTCGGTCAAGTCCCGGGCAGGCAGTGAGGAAGGTCAGAATAACCTAAACAAGCCAATAAACACATGACACAACATCCAAAAAATGTTCACTGGTAATGTCTGGCTTTTGCCCACCCTGTGGTTTCTGTTTGAGTTTGCGATGATCAAAGCAGAACTAAAGCAGCCTTCAGCTCTGTAGGCCGTGGAGAAGATCTTGTTGGGGCTGCTAATGGGAGAAGAGATGACCCCTCCCTGATAACCTCCCCAGGAGGGTCTGCGTTTCACAAAGAGCTGTACCAGTGACTTCAGACTCCAATTAATGATCCTCTTTCAGAAGTACGGAGGGTTACACAAGCACATGCATAGTATGATCTAAAAAACCAGCAATGGTACTTGGCATCAGAGCAGTCCCGATGGCGAAGGAGCCAAATGAAGAGGCTTGATATACCGGTATGAACAATTTCCCAAATTACTACTGGGATTTAAGTAGATTTTCTCCCTCCCTTTAGACATCACATCTTGTTGCTTTTAAATAGCCGTGTCTGGTCTTTATCCTAAACAGAAATATTGAATAAGAGTTCAAGAAAAAAATCATTTGCTTTGCCTGCTGGTCTGACCGTCGCAGCCAAGTGTGTTCCCTGCGCCAGTGATTTAAAAGACCGCTGCACGTGGGAATTGATGGAGCCTGCTGCCTGCCTTCCCAGCTCTCTGCCTTTCCCCACTACCTTCTAAACCAGAGGAGACCTACTAGATGTTCCTTTCAAAGCCAGGGACTGAAGTCTCGAAAGTTGCTAATTAGCAGCGAGAGTCTTTTAAAGAATTGAAACATTGCGTTGTTACGATTTGGGAAACAAAAGCTGAATAAGAACTGTAACACTTAACTATGGAGTTCCACTTTATTTTTCTCTAATGCAGGCTGAGCTGCCTTACAGCAATCTTTTAAACATAATGATTGAGACTATTATAGGAAATACTATACAAAGCAACTTTTTTTTTTCAGCCTAAATAATAAGTAGGGCAAGGTTTTAAATGAGGCTAGAGTAATGAATGCTGTACAATAATTTTGATGATAAATTTCCCCGGAGGATAAAGTGGAAGAACAGAAGCAGGCTGTATTTAATCATGCAAAGTTAAAGGAATGCAGACCAACAAATATTTATGGAGATACACAGTTTTTGTAACCTTTTCTGGGATATTCTTGCCCCTTTTCACATGAGAAACTTTGCAGAAATGCAGGTCTTTGGGTGTGTAATAATTAGGAGGAGGAATTGATCGCGTAGGGTCAAGTGTTTTCTTTGATGTAGTGCACAGAAATTCCTCCTTCCTCGCAGGCAGGAGGACTCAAACAATAAGACATTTGTTTTTCACGGCTCTTTCATTCATCAGTGAGCCTGAAAAGCTTGCTTTGAGCAGATACACAGCATGCGGTGACATATTTTGCAGCTGCTCTTCACCTAGTACTGACCCGAGGAGATACGTCCCCACCGCAGGGCAGAGCACCGTGCAGAGATCCTATCTTTGCTCCCAAAAGCAATCTAGTTGCCTTTGTGCAGTGCTCCAGTGCAGAATAGCCAGAAGGCCTGTGTGTTGCATTACAGAGATGAGATGTGGGCTTCCACATGCTGAGCAAGCTTAAAATTTTCGCCCTGCGCTCCGTCACCCAGTGTAGACCTGCCCTTTCCATGCACGTACTGAAGACCATCCTCCTCGAAGGTGGTGCTCCTGAAAGGTGATGCTCCTTGGCTTGTGTTTTGTCTGGTCTTGGCTGTTTGTCTTGAGGAGGCAAACCCAACTTCAAAAACTAAGAGACGGTAGAAGTCACTGCTGATAGTTGGCTTAGCATGTTGGTGGTTGTTCTGCACATACGCACGTGCTTGTGGTAGAGTTGGGCAATCATTCCAGGAAGCACAGGGTTGGGTTGCTTTGTGTTTTCTGTTGTGTTTTTTTTTTTTAATAGGTGCTAAAAGTCTGTTCTTTCAGTGGACTTTAGCTCAACATGTAACAGTATTCACTTGACAGAGGCAGAAACCTGAAGATTTCTGCTCTGCTGATCGATACTTTAAGTACATATTGATTTCCAATTTAGGTGTTAACTTTTTAGCTCTTAGAAATGCTCTTGATATCAATTTTCTCCTTGCCTGATGTTCATTATGTGCTGACTGTTATGCCAGTGAGTAAGCTCGGATTTCATCTGCTGAGATGATTAGTTGTGGTGACTTCCAGACTGCAACATGCAAAGATTTGCTTGTCCCCTGTAAGCATCACGGGAGCATGAAATATCCGTGTTCAAGGCAATAACCTTTTATTCTGGCCTGGCACAGGCTTCCTCTAGTGTTTCTTTGTGTAGTCCACCCCTAATATGATACAATAAGCTAACTAATAGTGCTGTTTGTTACATTCATGTTGTTTTCTCATCATAATTCATCAAAAATGAGCCTGAGGTCCACAGCTCGGGGTGGGGGATGCCTGGACTTTATCTAAGCCCTAAGACACCCGTGACAAACAGGGCATTCCTACGTGGTTATACCTCCGGTAGTGGTAGGGGGCACAAGGCTCAGTGACTTTAACTACCCGAGAAGTGCCGTGTAATCCCCTGCAAATGGGCTGTCTACGTGGTCTTATTGCTGTATCAGAGAGGGAATTATTCCTTTTCCAAAGCAGCCACATGAATTGCCTCTGTAATTGGCCTGGGTGTGACATCACTGCCCATCAGAAATCCTCTTTGTCTTGGATTTCAACACCTTCATTTCGAGTTCCTCTGAACAAACTGATGTTGTTACAATGGTGGTTTATCCTCTTTGTGCTCCCAGTCCCATCCCTTGCTTTAGGGACCAAAGCACTATTTTATGGAGTGTGTTCAGAATTGCTCTCCAGTAGCTTTTGTATCATCATCGGGCACCGAACAGTGACTGCAAAGTCTTCGCGCAAGCCGTGGCCTGACTCGTAGCACCTAGAACATTATTTAAGGTTGGGAACACAAGCGGTCAGGGAAGCACGGGGAGGGCAGGCAGCAAGGGAGGTGCTGCAGGATGCAGGCATCGTGGCTGGGATGTCAAAATCAATGCGTAGCCGTCAAATTCGTACAGCCTTTGGTGTCTTTCCCTTTTTATTGGCAAACATAACCCCAAATAATAAAATCATCCCCGTTTACAGTTATTGTTGGTAAAATAAGTACACATAGGTTACAGCTTTACTCGCCTGAGCGGATGAGGAGCAGGCCACAGGAAGGATGCTATTTATCTTAGTGATGTTGGAAGTGCTGTAGGCAGTTGCAGACATTTTGGAAGGGGATGAGGGGCTCCAGATGGGGAGATTTCCTCCTTTTTTTCTCCCCACTTTAAACCCCAACAGAAGAGAAGGTAAAGACCCAGCCCCTGGGAAGCTCTCTGCAGCCCCGTGGGCTTGTTTCGCTGCCTTCCAGCCCACAGCCGCTCCTTCAGCAGGGGAGAGAAAAGCCTGCGCTAAATCCCGTGCTCAGTCCCAGAGGATGTGTTTCCCTTGGGAAAACGGGAACGGATGCCAGAGGTCACAGCTCACCTGTGTCTCACATCTGGCGGTGGGTGGGATGAGAGCATCTGTGTGGGAAGGTGCGAAACCCACC
This sequence comes from Pterocles orientalis, assembly GCA_011057875.1. Classification (NCBI taxonomy): domain Eukaryota; kingdom Metazoa; phylum Chordata; class Aves; order Pterocliformes; family Pteroclidae; genus Pterocles; species Pterocles orientalis. The sequence continues at coordinate 931,714 of WKFP01014733.1, read as the reverse complement.
AGTCAAGGGGATGCCGTCAAAGTTGCTGTTTGGTTGCAGAAGGTTTTGGGGACAAAGAAAGAGGAACCATCATCCTGTTAGAGGGCAAAAAATTAACACATAGTTTGAAAGGCTTAGAATAAATCTATCTTCATAACCTGACTGCGGTGCTTTTTTCCTTAGACGTGTTATAGAGGTAATGATACTTCCACAGTGAACTCAATTAACCTGCTGCAGCCTTCTGTGTGACAGGGATTCCTAAATCTTCTTTTTTATAAGAGTATGTGCAAGATTCGCGACTACTCCAAACTTAGCATTAATAAATGCCATTTCCTCATTGGTGCCCAATTTGTTTGTTTTTTACAGTGAGAAGGACATGGTGGCTGTGAGGGGGATCTAGCGTTCATGGTTGGAAAGAGCTTTCTGCACAGGAGTGAGGTAACATTATTATTATTTTATTATTATCATTACTATTATCATTATTGTAAATCCGTTGCTGGTGTGTGGGTGCCGTTTGGGGTTTCCATTGTTCAGTGATGCTGTAAGCTGATCTTATGGCATTTTGCGTTTTTTCTTTGCGTCGTTTTGCGTAAATGGACATCCAGTAAGAACTATGTGACTCTCCTCTGTCTCTGCATTTTGAGTGTCCTTCGGAAGTGCCACAGGAAAAAGGATAGGATGGAGAACCTGTGTATTTAGGCTTCTACAGCTCAGTTTCCCTACAGATCTATTGCTCTGTGATACATCCTAGTAGGCGCACATGGCATCAGGAGGCTCGGTAGAGTTCTCTCCTGCCTCACTTCTGAGATCTTTGCATGAACACATGCTGTACAGAGCAAAATGTTTCATCTGGGAGAGAGGATGTCAGCGATAAATGAGAAAACAAGAGAAATGGATGGTGCCCCATAATGCATTCCCTATAATATAATCATTGTTGTTTGATAAAAGAGACACTTGGAGCAACTCTCAGTGCCCTGCTAGGTATGTCTGGATTTATTATTCAAAAAGGCACAATCAAATCTCTTCATTCGGTTGACAAATGGGAGCTATTCAATTCAGTATCTGCCTCTTATTTATGGCATATAGTGGGGTGATTTATTTGCTAGCTGCAGATCTTCCAAAGCAGTTTTAATTAGCAGCACTGGCTATTAGAATGAGAGTCCTGCAGCATCCCTGTCATGCACATCCCCTTGAAATTTAATGGAAATCTTACTCTTTGCCAGCCAATGCTTCTCTGTTTTTTTCGTAGTGCCAGCAAGAAAGTGTCCCTGTGCTTTAGTAGCTCAGAGGATGCACTGGTGTTTGCAGCTCTGAGGGGGCAGGCAGGGGGAGGTCGAGGAAGGTGATGGCATTTATTGCTGTGCAGTGGGGAATCAGGGCGATCCTTGGGGTGTCAGCACTAACATCACTTGGGAGCCTGCAAATGTCATCAGTGACTGTGGTTTTGGGAACAAAATAAGCGCTGAAGATGCGAAGGCCAGCTGCTTGGGCTGCCAGCACCGGCGTTTCTGGATTGTGCTCTGGATTTCTGTGCTTGGAGGAGGACAGATCTGAGAGGGCAGGAGCCCTTATCTCAGCGTGTCCTGTGGTTGGAGTGTTCACAACATTATTTTTCTTGTGTGCATTGCGTGATGATGTAAGTAAGCATCTCCCCAGCTGTTCCCTTGTCCGCAGAGCTGCTCTGGCTTGTGGTCTAATTGGGACCCTGGAGATGCAGAGCAGAGCAAGGCACGGCGTGGAGGTGAGCTCAGGAAAGGCACTAGTTTGAGGATCTATTATTTTCACACATCTAGTAGGAATGTAATCCCTTTGAGACCTCTGCCGATCTGTCAAACCTGAGATCAGCCAACAGGTTCAGAAGTTATTTGGGGAAGCGATGACTGACAGAACAATTGCACATCTCTTGGTTGTTTTTTGTTTTGTTTTGGTTTTTTTTCCGGGAAACCAGGCTAAAAAAGCGCAAGAAACATAAAGAGTGGTTTTTGTTCTGTGCTGTGTGTGTAGCATGCAGAATGGTCTGTTGTTACGCTTCCACTGATCTTTTTTTTTTTTTGACATGAGCGATGCAGTCATTCTGTCTTCGCATCAAATAAGCCTTTGTACTACTTGTCACCGGCGCACAGTGTCTCCGTGTGCGTATAAACTCGTTGTTTCCTACATCCCCTTGTCGAAACTCTTCTGCCGCAGCCGGCAGGTGGGCGGTTCTGCTAAATCTCTGGGTGTTTTCCAGCAGCGTGCTGTCAGGGACATTTACTCTGGAGAGCAAGGAAACCTTAGGAAGTTTGAGGTTGACAATGATATGAAAAGAGAGGACATGAGGACTGGAGCTGGTCGCAGATGCTCAGTGTCTCCATGTGTCCATCCCTTGGAGGAGGTCAAGGAAGAAAGCCACAACTAAGAGGAACCGAGCAAAGTTCATCGCTGCCCCACCAACACTGTGCGTGCGTGATGCTTAGGAGACTGATGGGAAAATGAGGAGATAGGAGATCCTGAGGACATAAAAAAATCCTGCTATAAACAAGGCTGAAATGAATGTGGTCAGAATGAAGGGTAAAGAGGGTGGGGAAGAGCAGGGAATGGCAATGGTTCCTGTGGTTTGCAACTGGGAGGCGATGGGCTCTGCAGCCAGGACAGCAGCACAGCCACAGGTAATGCACAGATCCGTGTGGAAAAGTCACAGTCCTCTGGCTGAACACAAGTTAGATATTTTTTTTTTCATCTACAAAAGTTTTGTTTAGGTATTTTTATTCGCTTTTCTGAGCATATTGATAAAGCATGTTTAAGGAAGCTTTCAAATTATTAACATATCTGGTCTTGTCTTGGAGCCAAAGGAATAGGATTTGGTAAGCTGTCCTTGGATGTTACACTGAGTGCTTTGCTACTGCAATTCTGATGGAGTGTAGGGCTGAGTTTGATAGTGTTACCTGTTAATGATGAGAAAGCAAAGGGGTTTTAGTGCATCTGCACTGCAGAATTGGCTTTGATTGATAGATCAGGCAGTTATGCATTTAATAATTTTTACATTTGGCCTTAAAGTAATGAGATTTCCACTTAAAATGTTCCCCGACATGTTGAAAACGTTTTGAAGGCATGAATTGGGGAGGAAAGGGAAGAGGAAAGAGAACATTTTTGCTCATAAACACTTAAATTGTTCATTAGTCAGTGGTACAGACTGAACTCTGCTGAAGAAAGGTACTTTTAAATTACCGAAATATTAACATTGTAATTATTGAGCGTGGATAATAGTTATGAATTATGGATCAGTCAGGTTCGCAAAATCACAGCTGCCTAATAGGGAAAGATATGACGGGAGCGTGAGGGAAGATGATTGAAGATTCCCTTTTAATATTTCCACATGCACCTCTTGGCAAAGGAGGTTCCAGCTCCTTCTGCTGGTCCCCAAGAGCCACAAAAGCCCACTGATGGCTGGAGCATCCCTGCCTGAGGACCATCCGCTCTGCAGGAGGACAGTTTCTGTGCCACCCTGGTGTTTTGGTGTGCCAGCCCAGCTGGAAGCCCCTGGGTGCTGAGCTTTATTTGACACTGTCACTGTTTGTCACCACTGAAAAGCGCTGGCGTGCAATGGGAATCACTGCGGCGTTTAAACCTTATCTTCCCGCAAAGGCTGTGGAGGCTGGCGGTGATGCTGGAGCGGGTAGGGACCATGGCTCTACCTTTGCTGATGAACCACTATCTCATCTTGAGAAAATAACTTCTCATCACTGCCTCTCTGTTGCCCTGTCTGTAAAATAAAGATAACGTCATGTCATACCTCTGCAAAGTGTTTTGATGTCTATGAAGGAGAAGTGCAGCCTCGAAGCATGCGGAGAATATCCCACTGCCAAGAAACTCCACCAGGAGCTCGGGGCAGTGCTGCCTGGTAGGATCAGTATTTTTTCCTCTGTGCCTGGGGGTTGTCCCTCTCCATTTTATAAGAACAAGTTGCCGATGGCGTTAACACACAGCTGCTCTTCTGGCGGTTATTCAGTTTGCATCTTGCCGCCTTCTTGCCTTTTTTTCCAGCCGCATCTATTTTCTCCAGACAAAACCAGTTTTGCTTTTACTTCATTTTTTAGAGGAGGGCTGTAGGGTGTTTGAATTGTTTGCCATAAACTTTTGAGATTCAGTGACCTTTGCTAATCAGGAAGGGTTTTTGTTTTTGGTTTTTTTTGAGTTCTGCAGGAAGAATTAATCATATGTAAACTGTTTGCTTTAAAGTCTCTTACTGAATTTGGGATTTCCCAGGTAGCCATGGAAAGGTCAAAGGCTGGAGGCAGCAACTGTGAGCAGCTGGGAAGAGGGGAGCTGGAGAGCCCTGCAGGAGGACAAACCTCTCAGAGCAGTTCCAGAAGTAGGGAGGAGAAACCTGTGGTAACACATGGCAGCATGGAGAGCCCCGTGTGTTTGAGAGACTGGCCTCAAGCCAGGAATTTGGAGTATCTCTGGAAACAATATCCAGACTAGCAGCATACTCTGTTTTCTTGCAGTATTCTGCTGTTTCAAAAGCAAGTTTCTTTGCTTTCAACAAAATGTTCCTTGGTCCTACCAGACTCTCAAGTCATATCTGGCTCAAAGAAACCATGGGAATTTTGGAGATGTTTGCAGTCGGCTGCTGGTGGTACAGTCCTTTTGCCCAGGCGCACGGGGTATGGGAGGCTCTGAAGAAGGTCTGCCTTGTGGACCCTGCCAGTGTCAGCTGTCAGTGACAGCAGTGTGTCCCTCCAGGTGTCCACCAAAACCTTCCCAGCATCGCGGTGCTGTAGCAAGGACCAGCCAGACTCCAGTCCCCTCCTGCTGCTGGGAACAAGTCCCAGGGCTGTGGTGAGGAAGGAGATGGTGAATCTGTGCAGGAACCAGAAAAGGCACTGCTGCCTGCACGGGTTCATTGGTGTACTTGCAAAAATGGGTGAACTGCATCAAAGGTGTCACCAACATGGTGAAATGGCAACGGTTGTAGAAGGAGAGGAATGGTAGGGACTCTCTAGGTTATCCAGTCCTATGTCTTTTGCCTTCATGTCATACCCTGGAAGTGGATTCCCCAAAGAGTCCTTTTCTCAGAAGCTTCTGGAGCAGAGCTGTCAGTTGTGTTGGGTGGTTCATGGTTGGAGCGGTGGAAGGTGGCTCTGAAGCTGCCAGTGCAGAGCCCATGAAGAGAGAGAAGGCTTTCCCCCGTAGGTCTGATTTGTGTCGTTGGTAAATACGTTTGATGAAGTTTAGCTTGGGGGATTTCACGGTATAGCAAAGCCCTGTGAGGTTCTTCTCTCCGACCAGCCCCTATAGCAACGATTATGGGGACCCTATAGCTCTGAGATAAACCCATGGAGGAAAAAGAGTTCGTGGAGACAAGGGCAGTTCTCAAAAGCCAATGTCATTGATATCCTAAGGGCTGCAACGTCTTGGTGTGTAGGGTCCTTACTAAGGAAGGTTTTTCTCAGAGTTTTACAGAATTCTTCATGTTTCAGCCAAACCCCTTAATGTTGTTTTAATGCGTTTTGCTGTATTCTGTGGTTTTTCCCTGCGAGCCCTTGACATGCTGTTTCTCTGTGAAGATAACGTTGGGAGATGTCTCACAAATTAGTTTCAGCGCCATGAAGTCTTTCATTTCCTACTGTGAAGCTCTGGTGTTCACCCCACTTGGCTTCCTGGGATGATGCTGTGGAGCCTGTTTTCAACTTGTTTCCAAAGTTTTATCAAGTTTTGGAGAATAATTGCATTGTGTGTTACAGGGAAGTTTTGTTCACAGAAGCATGATGGATGGGAGAGTTTGCCCAGCTTCTTCTGTGCCCATGGTGAAGCCTGGGCACTGCTCTTCCGATGATTCAGGAACAGGGCTTTCTTTGAAAGAGTTTGTTCCTCAAAACCATTAATGGAAAAGTTATGGGCTAGAAATGTTTCTGTCCAATCCAGAACACACAGAAAGTCTGGATATGAATGATTTAAAGACTACAGGAGAGCATAAAGATGTTGAGGTGAATTTACTGCTTTGTTCAGTGCCACAGATGGTGTGAGGGCTCTTCTACATGAATTAAAGAAAGGTTCCAGTCATGAGATATTGCAGTTTAATTCCGACATTAGTACAGTCGGGGAGAAGACAGTAATGCACAACCGAATAGGATTTCCCGTGCCGGATCACACCTTTGATGGATCTGGTCCTTTTTCTGTATGGACAGTGCTGTGTGTGCCAGGAAAAAGAAAGTGATAAGGGATAATGGGCAGCTGTGGAAGGACTTACCTGGAGCAAGCTCTGTCTACTAATAGTTGGCTCATATCTCAACCCTAACTGTGAGAGTTCGTTGTTAAGAAGCCCTGTTGGGTGTGAGTGAGGATGTTCTCCTGACCTTCATCAGCCTCGGTGCGTTAATGAATCACCGACATCTGCACCTTGTTCCTATCAAATAGCAGTGAGTTCTGCAGGGCAATGTACTTGAAAACATACACAACATTTTTTAAGGGCAGTTTTAAATATTTTTTTGTGTGTGATGTTTGACAGCATCATTTGTTGTTTCATTTTTATGCGGAGAAGATGGTATACCAGAGAACCCGCTTTGTCTTTGTTCAACCGCTTGCCACTCAAGTATACCACCCCCCATCGCTTTTTATTCATCTGTTCCCTGAACTGAAGGACGTACCGGTTTTCCTTGCCTCTGAAAACATTTGCAGCTGGTATCTAAGCTCTTTAACTCTTTTTTTTTTTCTTTTTTTTCTTTTTGAGGTCAGGTGTGCCAGTGTTTCAGTCGAGGTTGGATACACTTCGTGCCTTGATATTTTAAGTGTCATTTCGTGTTCTAGTCTCTCTAGATCTTCACTTTGACTTTCTGACCGTATCTCTTTACAGACCTGTGACTTTCCTGGAGCTTTCATTTCTCCTGGAAAATGTGGAGAAAATAGAGTTGGCTGAGAAAAAGCCCTGTGCCTGTGCAACTTCTGCGCTTGAAGATTTGTGTTAGCCTTCTGGAGGCTTTCTTCCCTCCTGAATATTTTTTTTTCCAGTTTAAAAATTTCCAGCCGTGGCTCTGAAGTAATCCCAGGGCTCCATCTTTTTGCATTTTTCAGTTGAGCAGGCTTTGCCCCGTGCGTTACTGAGGCCATCAACCCGGGATGTGTTGCACATCAGCGCTCCGCCGGGTGTTGGCTGCTCTCTCCAGAAGCAGCGTTCCCGGAGCCATGCCGTGAGATGCTCAGCGAACAGATGGGCCAGGAAAGTACCTTGCTGACGGTGGGTCTGGAGAATGAACTAATTATCCAGCCAGTGGTCTGTCACACGAGCCTCATTTACCAGCGGCTGGTGTGAAAAAATAAACTCAGGAAAGTGGTGCCTTGCAGGGTGTGAGTGCGGTGGTGCCAGCCACATCGGAGCTTGTTGGGGATGAGGAATAGGGAGGAAGGCTGGAGAGACACTGGGAAGCATCTCTGAGACCTGTGAGGTGACACCCGGAGAGCATCCGCGGAGCTGCCGAGCTCAAACTGCCCGAGAAATGTCACGTCTTCCTTCTTGTTTCTTGCCCACTCGTCAGCAAGGAGCACACTTTGCTAGAAGCACAATGCAATTTTGAAAATCCCAGGAGAGATGAAACTCCAGGATTGAGCCAAAGGAATTGTTTTGGAAGTTTGGGGGTTTGGCTCGGATGGTGCAGTGATGGGTTGGGGATTGCAGGAGTCCTCAGTAGCTGCTGCTAAGGTTGCTGTTCGAGATAGGGAAATTTTTGGCACTGGTTTACCCAGAGGAATATGAAAAATGTCAGAGCTGACAGCAGTCTTGGAAAGGGAAGGTGCAGGGTGGGAATGCTTTTGTTTATTTCTAGTGAAATCCATCAGGAATATGGGGAAATGGTTGTCTCAGAGTTGCTGGGTGGGTTTGTAAGTGAATGATTGATAGCACGTGAATAGTTTTAAGCTCCCTGCTTTAGTAATATCATAGGGATATCTGGCTGAAAAAAAATATTTGTCTGCCTGTATAATCCCAATTTTTATGCAGGCAAAGTACATAGCATCCACCGCTATCCCGTGGAGCGGGGTCCTGCACCCGATATATCTGATGGGTGCCGGTAACACCTCCTGTGCGGGGAGACGTGGGAGGATGCTTTACCTTTAAATAAAGCAGAATGTTGTGATTTTAAAATGTATAAAGATGCCAAAAATACATCCCCATGGGCTACTGCTGGGTTTTCTTAGGTTTTTTTTTTCTTAACTAGTACCTGCCGCAGCTGGCACGGTGACGGTACGTAACCTTTACCGTCGATGAAGAGGCTGGAGGCAGACAGATGTTGCAGCGTTGTTGGCTGCGGATTCTGCATCCTGCGCCCACACGTTGTGCCCAGATGGTCCTTTGTAGTAACGCGGCAGCTTCTACCTCCTCCCGCCCCGTCCCACCTGTTGACACTTACAGTATGTCTCCAAAGAATAGCCGAGTTGCTGGGGAGAGGAAGACAAAAAGATCCAGCAGCACTTCTGGCTGTGAAACAAGGCAAGCTGTGTTGTAGTGCCTAGCAAGGAAGCCAACAATTACGGATCTCTCCAAAGCAGGAGGCTTTATATAAATAATACATTCTGGTAATTCAGCAGATTGTGGCATGTATGGAAATACAGAGGATTTTTTTTTTTTTTAAGTGAAAGAGAGCTTCTGTCCTGAGTAAAAATGAGGCGATGCTGGATTGGATTGGGTTCTCCCCCTGCATGCTCGGCTTTATACAGAGAATAAAAAAGGGCAGAAAGAACAAATTGACTCAGGAAAGCAGCTCTTAGGAGCCTGGCATCGGTCCTGCCCACCCTTCCTATAGGAACGAGCCCCCCGTCCACACACAGAGTGGTTGGAGAAGATGAGCCCCTTTGCAGAGGGAGCTGAGGAGTGGTGTTAGAGCAGGTCCAGAGTGGTTTTCAGCAGACTCCCCCCATGCTGCCGCCCATGGGGCCATCCCCCTCCCGGCTGGGGGGACTGGACATTTCTCCCCTGTGCCCCATCTCTCGCCCATGTCTTCACTGCACGAGCAGGAGCAGGGCTGCTGCCTGATGGTCCCAGCATCGGGTCGGGTTGGCTTCAGCCCTTCGTTGGAGAGCTGGAAATAAACCCAGAGTAAACTCAGACTTTCTGTTCACGACACCCCACTCTGCAGGTGAACAAAGTGTGTTCAGAGGGACGATACGATGCTGTAGGGACATCCTCAGCACATGGGGCTTCAGTGCTTGCCTTGATGGTCTGTGGGGAACCTGGGGGCTGGAGAGGGCACTGGCACAAGTTACCAACCCCACAAGGACTCCACTGACTCCCAGCAGCAGGAAAATAAAGTAAGAGGTCTTGTTTTCCAGTAAATCGTAACTCGCAGTTATAAAGTTGAGCGCTGACTGGAGTTGACAGTGGAGTTGGTTTGGTGCGTACGGGCTCAGAGCAGGAGAGCTGGGCAGCAGGGGTTTGCTGGCTGATGCACCACGCAGACCTTGGCAGCTGTTGAAGGAATAGCACTGTGTCATGCGAAATATTTTGCAGGCAGGCACTTTGCAAAGCCCAGCCAGTGTTTTACAGATTCTTCTGCAGAGGAAGTTGCCATTCAGGAACATGGTTTATTTATTTTGCTTGGTTTATTTGGGTTATTAAACATGTTTTATTTATAGAGTATGCTTTCTAGAGAACCATCTGCATGTATGTTCTTAAATAAAACGCGGAGGGCTGTGTGGTTGCAGATGCTGGGTTGCTGTTTGTGTGTGTTGGGCCACGCTGGGTACCAACAGCCAGCTCCGTGGGACGGGTAGGAACGGGTAGAGCTGTGCATGGAAGTGCTCCACAGTCACCTGAAGAGGAGAGCCAACATCTCTGAGCTTGCAAAGCAAACGTGCATGTGGCTCACTCTGTGCTCCATCCATGGCTGCAGATTTCTGCCGAGCCCTTCATCCACCACGCAGCTCCTCAGCTGCCGGAGTCCTTTCACAGCTCGATTCTGGTGGCTAATCCAGAGCGACTAACTCTAGCCCTAATCCTTTTAAGCACAAGCACGGAAGGATCTTGCTAGTAACCTTGTGTCATAAAAAAAGTGTGAATTTGCGTGTGTGTATGAATTTTTGCACCATCTGTTGCCTTTCCCTGCAGCACAGAGTGAGATTTTTGTCTCCTGTGCTCAGTTCCAAACAGGTACGTGTGATCCTGGTGGCCGCTACCGCATCATACAGATCACACAGGTTTTTTCCGCTAGAACATATCAATACACGGGTATGGGTGTATCAGTGCAATGCAGGGAGAAATCTATTATGATCATAAACATCCTCCCGCCTTTATCTCCTCTTGCTGTCCTCTTAATTAAATTAAAATTGCTGAGATGTATTCAATTTAGTATTTGGGTTTATTCCTTCTGGGAAACCCAAGTAGAAGGAATTATGTGGCACACACTGGTGTGGCCAGCTGGCAGAGTGGTACAGAAAGACAGTTTCGGTATTTCTGGGTAGGTTTTGTCCTAGCAATCAGGAGCGCCCAGCGGGCAAGGAAACCCTGCTTATAAGCGCAATCTCACATCTTTATTAATGCCCTGAAAGCTGAAATCAAATATTGCTCATCTCTGCCGCTCGCAGTGCTTTGGCACTGAGCCGTCAGCGGAAGAGCCACGGGAAGAGAAGCGGAGTTTAAGTTATACTTTGATTATAATGGGCTTTGAGAAAACGAAGATTACGATCTAGAACAAAAGTCTCCAATTAGTGTCATAGGATGAATTTAAAACTCTCCATCTAAACCCATGGCCACACAGGACTGCTCTTCCTTGCACACAGGCAGGACTCAGGAGTTAAACGGGCTGATGCATCGACACCTTGCAAGCTGCGTTTTAAAATGTCTTGTCTTCCAATTGCATGACTTTCTCAGGCACTGTAGCTCCCAACAGAAGCCCAAGTGCAGTCATTGATCAAATCAGGATGCAAATGAGGTCCTAAAATATATGTAAAATGTGGGAAAAAAATTACATGTATAGACAGAAACCTTTCAAATGACAAAATTTTGTAGCTGAGGCTATTGTAATTTATTAAGATGAGTTGGAGATTTTATACAGCAGCATAATTCAGAGTTTTCACAGCTTGGCATTTCAAATAATTTTAATTAAGTGATAGATTTACAATTTGTTCCACAAGTAATACAGTCTGCTCAGATTACGCACATTTTCTGTAGTTGTACAGTAACTAGTGTATTCATTTAGCTCAGCAAATTTATAAAACTAATTAAAACAGAAGTACTTTTTTGATTCAAATTGGAAATGAAAGACAATGATCCAGTGTAAAATGATGCTTGCAGAGAAAAAAAGACCAATTGCAACTACATAGGTATTTTATAACTTAGGTTTTTTAACTAAAAGCAATTATTTTTAAAGCAGATTCTTGGCACAGTCTAACTTGTTTTCATGTTTTGGGATGCCAAGAGAGTGAGAGTTTAGGATTTGATTCAGCGACATACTCAAACATGTCTAACGTTAACTGTGTAACTAGTCTCCATCGAATTCATTGGATTCCTTGTTTGCTGGAGCACTTTGCTGAGCTGAGATAGTGTTTGAGAGCCGGCAGAGACCGACCCCCGGATTACCCCTGTAGGTACCAGTGTGTGTCGTGCTGCTTCCAGGTCCCCAGTCTTGTGTCACCAACAGTGACACGAAGCGGCAGTGCCTGGGCTGTCAGCATCCCGAGGCAGCATCGGGATTTTCCTTGTCTTTGGAGTCCTCCTGTCCCCACACTAGTGCTGACAGCTGAGCTTCGTTACGATACGGAGAGCAAGGAACGTGTGCCGTTGTTTGAGCTCGTTTGATGACATGCCGTTGCAGGTTTAAACACCAATTACCGTGTTTCAAGTGACAAATCTGGAGGGAAAAAAAGATGATCATTTAATAAATTTATTATGAAGGCAAATGACTCGTACATAAATCAAACCGCTTCATTAAGGGGGAAACTCAGTCAGCTAAATACAGCGGTGACAAAGGTTAACTCCACAGTCGTGACACCAGCTCTTGTGTCATTTCTCCTGAGCTCTCGCGATGTGTCATTATTGCAGCGGTGCCTGGTGGTGCTGTCCCCAAGTCCTCTGGCAGCAGTGGCATTTCTCGCCTCACCTTTCGCACCATCAAAAGCAGTCTGAATGTCAGGAGAAATTCATAATCCCTGCTTTTGACAGAGGTGGAATTAAAGACTTTTGTTCTTTTTTTCTGTGTGTGTCTCGTGCAAGCCGTGGTGTTCCCAGCGCCTCTGTGATGTGTATCGCTGCACGTGTCGCAATAACCCTCCTGGAGCAGGGTCCTGCTCCTGCTGTCTTCCAGATCTCCTGTAGTTATAACACTGAATCAGAGAGTCATAGAAGGGTTTGGGTTGAAAAGGACCATAAAGACCATCTAGTTCCAGCCCCCTGCCATGGGCAGGGACACCTCCCCCTAACCCAGGTTGTGTCGTTCTTTTGTCCCCGGTGTTCTGGGCTTTGGGAGTTCATGAACAACGATGGCGATGACGGGGCATATCAGCTGCTGTGAGAACGGAAAAAAACACAGGGAGGTTTTGGCCACACAAAGACAAAGCATGATGATTTGTGTCCCTGCCTATAGCAGGGGGATTGGTACTAGATGATCTCTAAGGTCCCTTCCAACCCAAACCGTTCTATGATATGATTTTTCAGTGCCTTTGGAGCTTTTAGAATTGATGAAAATGTGGCGATGATTTTCAATAACCCTGATAAAGATTTATTTTTTTTTTTGAGCCGGTACAGTTCTGCTCTCTGTGACGCTCCACTCACATGTGCAGCCCGACTCTCTCTTAATTTACTTACACCTTGAGCAGAAGCAGGGCAGGCAGAGAAAGGCAGCACGAACACCAACCCGCCATATGTTGTTTCTAATGATTGAGAATAGTGGGTGTGCGCGTTGGTCTCCCGACATATTCCTGAGGCCAGGAGCCTGTGGCACTACAGCTGTTGTGCTTTTATTTCCCCCTGTATTCTCCCCTCCGCTGCTGAAATCTGCATCCAGGATGCTGAGGATGCTGTTGCTGTGATATGCCTGCAGAAGACAGCTTTTCTGCAAGGATTGCTGCCACCTCTTCTCCCTCCAGTTACACAGCCCAGTACTGGTGCCAAGTGGCAGGGAACATCATTGTGGTTTGGGAATTTCAGGTTCCTCCAAGCCTCTGGCATTAGATACTTTTGTTCTCATTCGTGGGGCAGAATCCGTGGTGTTTTCCAGATTGGGGATGGTCCCAGTGCCCTGCTGTGTTTGCACATGGATGTATTGCAAGGTGGTGCCTGAAACCAGCAATGGGAAGAGACGGTAGAACTGTGTCATCGCACTATTACTTCATAATTTTGTAAAGTGGCAGGAATTCAGAATATAGCTCTTTTAATGTCTCATTCAAGCAGGCAGTAACATTGAAATGTATTTGATGCCCAAGAGACGCGTGCTAGCATTTACAGTGACAATAGAAATCTGCTCGTATTCCAAACTCTTCAGGAGTAACATTGATAGCTTTATTCCAAATAATGGCATTCCGAATTGCTGAATTGTGTTCCCAGAGCGCCTGTCCTGGAGGAAAGTCAGTGCCGTCATTCTAGTCATACTTCCAATAGTTAAATAACGTCTAAGTGAGGGATATGTGTCTTCCGGTCCGTACGGCAGGGAGGGGATAACCCATGGATACAGAGAGGGGAGATGCATCAGGATGGTCCCGGCTCCACTGTGGTCCCTCTTCTCCCCTGTTTTTGGGGAGGCAAGTCTTCACCCACTACAAATCACTGAATTCTGTGAGTTAGGCTGGCAGGGATGCTTCAAAACAAGCAATAAGGAGAGTTGCATATGAAATACACTTTATTGATCTGACAAACAGCATTTATTTGTGGATTTTTTTCATACAGTGGTGAATTATCCGACAGTAGTGAAGCCTGGGGTGTAGGTGACCTTGTGGTGACTCTTGGCCGTTTCGTTTTGTGAAGGGTTGAAGGGAGACTCATTGCATTTTTATACAAGAACCCTGAGGTCTCTGTATGAGCTCCACAAAAAGTCGCAAGATTCTGCTATTACATTAAATACAAGACCCGCTATGCGTTAAAATAAAGTGGAAGTCTGTGTTGAACTGGCACAAGGCAGAAATTACCCTCATATTCTGAAAGAGGCACCGATGCCGCGCAGAAAATAGTCTATTTGGAGATCATTCTGCTGATATTTTTCTCGGCTGTAGCTTTTTGGGGAGGAAAACAAGCTCTCGGTGGCTGAGGAGTTCATTTTCTCCTGCTGCTGCTTTTTTCATTGAAGTCATCATAATCCTCCATTTGTGACATCAGAGGTGCTGGCTAGCCAGATAATTATGATTTCACAAACTGAAGATTATGACCTTCAAATGGGGAAGGCACAGCGGGGAGGACAGATTCCTAAGCAACAGCCATCAGATATTTGTGAAATATTTGTGAAAATGTCCTTGCAGTTTAAAAAAAAAATATGAGGGAGAGAGGGCAGGAGGGAAACATCCAAAAAATATCATCAGCAGAATGAGTTGCCAGCCAGCGTTTTTTTCCCCCGAGTTTTCCATTTGGTGCCCATGATTCTCTAACCTGTCTCATTTAGCCTTAATGAACACGAGACAATTTTTTTTAGCGTGCCATATGTGCTGTGGTCCTTAGGAAAAAAAAAAAAAACAACGCATCCAAATAACTTATTTTTGATGTTCTGACTCTACCCAATCATAATTTACATTTTGCACAGTTTGATGCCCATCTGCAACGTCTTTACTATCAGGAAAGGTAATAAGAAAGGGAGGAAAAAAACCCTAGGAACATGTTGAACGACTGACACAAGAAAACTTAGTTGGAAGAAAATATTTTTTTTTCCCTATGTGAATAAACAACTTGGAAAATGGGTTGAAATCCTGGCTCCAGTGGTGGGGCTGGGTCCTGCATCAGTGATGCCTCGAGAAGACGAGCCCCAGCGGTCATCCCTGTGTCTCTGGGGAGTCTCTTGCTCTTGTAACGGGGTGCGTGAGCAGTCCCTATAAACTGGGCAGGCTGAGGAGCATCTTGAAAATGAGCCCTGCCTCTTGGTGTAAGGTCAGAAAGAAGTTCTCTGTATGGAGGAGTTGTGCCTCAGTTGGATCCTTATTTGCAATTATGGGACAAGCTTCTCGCAAACATTTCATCCTGAAAAGGTGAAAGACCTTGACAGGACATATTTTCCTCTTCAGTCTTCCCTGTCCTGAAAAACACCAGAATCACAGAATTATAGAATAGTTGGAAGGGACCGTGGAGGTCATCTAGTCGAACCCCTCTGCAGTAATCAGGGAGAATCACGTATCTTCACTCTGGACATGGCAGGAGAAGGAGGAAAGGAAGGAAGGAAACACCAAAGGGAGGTCCCGGTAGCTCCAGGAGCATGTTTCCACTATATCACTTTCTGCCTGATGGGGTCTAAGACAGTTCCCAGGATGGCGCCGATCGACTGAGCTCCTCTGCATTCTCATGTTCTGCGAGCACTACGTGGGACCTCGTTCTCAATGACTGCAACAAATGATGACTTTTAATTACACTTGTAAAACAATCTGCATTTTCCAAACAAAGCTCTAACTGTAACAATCCGAGTCAGTCACATCAAGCCAGTGGAGAGCCCTGTTACAGCCAGGCCAGAGGTCTGGCATCTCTGCAGCCCCACCTTGGCTTCCCTGTGACCCCACGCAGGGCAGGGCACCAGATGCAGGAGCAGGGGCTCGGGTAGTGTCACAGGTCCCATTTTTCTTCCTGATCACCTCTAAGGTCTTTTTTTCCCTTTAGTAGCCTGAGTCATAAAATGTTGTGTATGCCTTGGAATGGTATGGGTTCAGAAATGTTGTATTTTGATAACATGAGCTGATGGGAACTATTACATTGGCTGCAGGAGTCAGTGGTGCTTTTAGCATTTTCCTTTGTGGAAGGCTCTTTTACGACTTAAAGACTCCTTAAATTTAGCAGGTGATTTAAATGACCCAAAAACCAGTATTTCTTATTTATATGTCACATAGAAGATAAATTCTTACATTAATATTTCACTCCCGGTGCTCTGTTTGGATGCGAGGAGTGGCAGGAGGCAGAGGACACTCTCTGTGCTGAAGGGACCACGTGGTGGGTGATGCTCTGGCGCATGGGCTAAGGTCTTTATCCAGGTGAAAAGTTTCTTGACATTGGGTACAAAAGTCAGGATTTCTCCGTGGGTCAAGACCTCCACGCAGCCAAAGTCACGTTTGACCCTGGTTTTGCTTCTCTAAAATAGGGATGTGGTATTGTACGTACCGCTGAGAGGTAGGAGGTTCTCGCAGATGTACGGGGGATATTCGGCAGCGATCGCAGCTAGTGGAACAATAAGCTTGGCCATCTGAATGCTGGAGTATGAAATACCCCAGCTGTTGTCATGAGGGCTGCTTTGAGAAGCAGAGGAAACAAGCTGTCTCCAGGAGCTAGATGTATCCAATTTGCAGTCAGAAATAACAAATCCCATCCAAATCCTGCCGTCCCACTCGAATCCCCAGCAAACTGCTTGTGATCAAGATGCAGACTAATAACTATTTGTATAAAATATTTAGTGACTAATTTCTCATTCCAGATGCTTTGGGGAACACTGTAAGCTGCTTGCAGACAATTGAAAAATTAAATTAAAAAAAAGGGAAATTATTGAATACGTTATTCCCTGCCCATGATTTGACCAGCTTTAGGAACTGCAGTGTTGAACCACAGGCAGGACCCTGCAGAGCATCTGGAGTGTCTTTAGCCATTAGTAGAGAATAAAGGAACAGTACTAGCATGCCAGATACCACAGGAAGGAGTGTGTATATAGAGCAGAACAGAATTTATTTAAAGTTATAGCATTAAAACACTGTGGTTTGAGTGAGAACCGAGTGCAGAACTGAACCACCGACCCCTCTGAGCTTTCCTCCTAGGGCTGGCACTATTCAGACCAATGGGGTATAAATTTTTTTCTCGTTAATAAACTAAAAACTCGTTTTACTTCTTCAATTTCACTTTTGCTAAACATGCATCCGTGGCAATGAACTGAAAAAAACAGCAGAATAAATAAGTACAGACAAATACATGGAGGAGTTCAATTATCATTTTCCCCTATTGAAACTGCCTCTTAACAACTACATCTTCTGACTGACAGCTTATTAATACTAATTACATTAGATATATGCAACATAACTAATGCACTGATACTTCCAATTATCTTCCCTTGTCTTTATTCCTTCCCCTGCGCTCCCATCCTTCCTTTCCATGCCCTGTAGCTGCTACCTTGGGCTGCAGCTCAGAGCAAATGGATCTGTCTGTCCCTGAGCAAAAGCCTTTCATTCCTTACATGGGTAAGAAATGCCCCAAACTTGGGGGTGTGTTTGCGAGGCTGCGTGGGTGCTCAGTGAGGCATGGTGAGAGGGGAGCAGCTGGAAACGCTTTGGATGTTGGGGGAAATTTCCTATCGAGGTCCTATGAATTTCCTATGGAGATCCAGTGAATTTCTTAGGGAGGTCCTGTGTAGCTCCTATGGAGTTCCTATGAAGTTCCCGTGCAGGTCCTATGAAGTTTCTATGGAGGTCCTATGAAGTTCCCATGCAGGTCCTATGGAGTTCCTCTGGAGCTCCTTTGGAGGTCCTGTGGAGTTCCTGAGCCGGTCCCACGCTGCTCAGGCCATTGTTGGCCTCCAGCCCTGGTTTATCCATCAGTTTTCACAGCTCTTCCAGAGCACAGTGCAAACCCAGTGCTGATCCTGGTGCCTCTGCAGTAGGTATTGGGGTGAGCTAAGACCAAAGCAGCACTGGCTGACCCTCTCCTAGTCATGAGCTCTGCAGACAGACTCTGTGCACTGGCCTTTTTCTTTTACAAAGCCACAGTCACTCCCCCAGGTCCTTGTTTAGCCCAAAGTCCCCGATATAGTCTCAGCATTGTTCTTGCTGTCTTTTCCCCCCCATATCTAATGAACTGTCAATCGCTTATGCAAATCAGGGTAGAAGAGACATTTAAAGGTTGTTTGTAATGCCTGAAAACATTATTAAATCAATCATTCCAGCTTTTACAGCTCCCCCATTCAAGTGTCATTTAGATCTCTAACTTTTACATTCTATTGCTGTAGTAGTTTGTGTAAAAAGACAAATATGTTTTGATTTTTTATGTAAGCTTGCTGATTGCTAGAACATCTATGACAGTTGACATGGAAATCAGGGAGATTTTGATTAGGCTTTTCTGATATGTAAATGTTTGTAAATTAATGATTTTTAAATTATTTTTTTTAAGTTCTATTTAAAAAGCAGGTAGTAGTATCCCATAGCAATTACACCTTAAAGAAAGAACCTGAAATGAATGTTTGCATGAGTAACGTGTCTTTAAAGGAACTCTAGGAGTAAACATTGACTACTCTATGCAGAAAGTTAGTGGAGAGATCCTTTAGTATTCACCAGGTACTTACACCGGGCTCTTACACAGTCAGTATGCCTTGGCTATAATACTCATAATCGCTAAAACTGAGCCTGGAACCATGGTCAGACACAAAATGAAATGGTTGTCCAGTAAAAAACTTGATAAAATCAGACTACTACCATGAACTTGTGAGTGATTTCCTATACCAGTGCCTTACACCGCAGCGTTGAGCTTGCTCCTTGTGCTGTTGATGGCGAGAGGTTTTGTGCCTCCTGTCTATGAGATGTCCTGAAGCTGCTGGAAAGCAACGTAGGGATCGCCACGTCCATTGATGTATATGTGAATAATGTTTTCCTGTGGAGTACATCAGTAATTTTTTACCTGGTGCCCATAAGAAAGCACTGCTGGGGCCATGGGGAGCTTGAGATGATGCAGGTGGTGGGATTCCCCCCACGTGTGGTCCCACGGCAGCACCACAGGGCTTTGGGCAGCCCCACGTAGGCAGGTACGGCGGGTGTTGCTCAGGCACTGCGTGTTTGGAGGATTTTTCAGAAAAAGAAATCTAGCTGATGACAAACCCAACATCTGTCCTCTACAGAAAAGAGAAATAAATTGTGCTTGCTGATTTAAACCAAGCTTTTGGATCCTTAGGCACAGAGAGGACTGACAGTGTTTTCCCGTGGCGTCGGTACATCTCTCTTGAGCTTTTAAACTGAATTTATAGGCACACTGTGAGGGGAGACACTGGTTAAACTCAACAGGAGCTGTGCCCTAGAGAAGAAGAGTTAAAATCGATGTTTTGAACTGGATGCTAATTAAAGCTGAATCTTTCCTAGTGTCAGTGTTTTGAGCCCATTAAGCTTTTCCAGAGCTGAAAAGAGGAATATAGCTCAGTGTTGGGGTCCTCGTTAGCTCTCCTTTCAATTTCAGCCTCAAAGAGCCAACATGATGTTTTCAAATGAGAAGTTTGCTCTTGTGGAGCATCTGCCATCTTCTGCCAATCACACAGCTTTGGATCAAAGCCCAGATGAGCACCCAATGTGGGAGGTTGAATCCAAACCCGCCCCGAAAAGGGGAGGCGTGGCAGGAGGTTCTCGCTGGTGGTCCAGCTGCAGCCTCGGATCTCACGCTTGCGTTGTGTCCTGCTGGCGTTTCTGCTCAGTAGGATTGGAGTTCAAGGCTCTGGTAATTCACCTGTTTTCTTTTGTCTTTGAAAATAAATTAACAGCTATTTTAGCAGTATCAGGGTAAATCTGTAACATTTATTTTGAAAAGGAAAAAGAGCTCAAAAGCTTACCTAGGTGTCCAGCTGTGATAATATTACCTGCCTTGTAAAATGCCGTAGGTGACTTTGAAGTTGTAAAGCAAATTGAGGATTACATTAACTTCCTTCTGGTTTGCTAAAATTATTAATTCAGTATCACCGACTATCAAATACTGGAGGGTTATTATTTTTTTAAGTATAAATGCATAACTGTTTTTGATAATGCACGGTGAAGTACTGCCATCAACTCAATAAAACCTGTTCTGATTATATCTGTGGTAGAGACTGGTACATCTTTTGTGGTTTTTACTTGTGTTTTTTTAATAATACAAGATCATAGCAGCTTGCATTCACATTCAGCCTAAACAGTCAGAAGAGTGAGGATTGTATAACAATGTGGTTTTGCAGTATAAGAAGATTCCCAATTTTTTTTCCATCTCGTTTGCTCCCTGCGTGGCAGATTTGCATTACGTGTTACTCAGTGAGCAAAGCTCACATTCACATCCAGAGCAAGGCAGCGGCAGAACTGGAAACACAGTCCCTCTTTCCAAAACTTTCTAGTCTAAAAC
This sequence comes from Pterocles orientalis, assembly GCA_011057875.1. NCBI lineage: Eukaryota > Metazoa > Chordata > Aves > Pterocliformes > Pteroclidae > Pterocles > Pterocles orientalis. Next base: position 911,547 of record WKFP01014733.1, on the reverse strand, counting down.
ATCGCTGGCAATTTTAGAAATCTAATTCTCCATTTTTCCAAATAGTTAATTTTAGTGGTTTATTGATTTTATGTAGTATCTAATGTCAGTGGTGGAAGGTGCTCTGGTTGGCTTCCCTGCCTGCAGGCACTCTGGAAAGGATTTGCTGATTCAGTGTGTGCTGTTCTAAGGGATGCCATCGCCAGGCAAGCGCTCGAGTGTTTTCAGTGGTTTTGTTTCTGCCACTTCAGTGCTGGCTTCTGGCTCTTCCCAGAAGCCTGCGTTCCCAGGGGCAGCGTGAAGAATTGCGGGGCTTGCTGTCGGAGGTCATGGCAGTTGCAATGATTTAGAAGAGGATGGCTGACTCACAGCGCAGATGCGCAAAGCTGGAGGGGGTGACACAAAACTGTGTTTTAATCTTTTTCAGCTCTCCCGTGTTCAGGATGGAACAGTTCATTTCTCTGGTGGAGACGTGGGCTTATTGTTCATTTGCTGTTCCTTCATCTCGATGCACTAGAGCAGGGAGCAGAAAGAAATGGTGGGAATGGATGGGAACAACCGTTATCCACCCAACATCATGGGGGTTTTTGGGATGGCGAGCCTTGCCCGTTAGGGAGGCTCACACCAGATACCCGAGCTCCCATAATAACAGTGAGGCACAAAAGGGAACGAAAAATTCACCCAACAGATTGAAGAAATACAGTTACCCGTTGGGGCAGAATCTTAAAGTGTCTTAACCCCAAGTTTAATACAGAAATGTATTTTCCAGTTCAGGTTCCCTGTTGAGCCAGGCTTGGCTAATCCTCGTTTCCAGGGCAAGATGTTAAGACATCGTAGTCAATGCTGTAGTCACCTACCTGCCCATGCTCCTCTGCCGGTGCTCTGCCGGTGATGGTTCCAACACAGTGAGATCATTGATTAGGTTTCATTGTCTCTTCCATTAATCAGGAACAATTTGAAATCGTAAGAGCACTGTAGCATTTCTGTTAATCAATAACTAACCGAGCTATTAATTTTCCACTAATACATTGTTCTTTAGTGCGCAGAGAGTGAAAACTTGTCGATTACCTGGACTGATCCTAGCCAGCGCCCACGAGGGTCGGTGGAGAGATTTCCCTGGACTTCAGTGAGTGCCTAGGGATGCCCTGGGATGCCCCATTGGGTGTGCTAAGAAGGTTGCGAGAAGAGCAGGAATTCTAAAGCACCTCACATCGCTGCTGTTTTATCACTTTGAAGTTTTAAAACCAGCCCTAACCCCAGCTGATATGGGCAGGCTTGGGTTGTTCAAGTCTAGGCTTTTTTGAAGGTATCTTCTTTATTGGTAAATTTGATTCAAAACTGCCTTTTGAACTAGGAAAGAAAATAGCTGACACTAAAATACTTCCAGTTGGGGTATGATGTGTATAGTAAGTTTATACAGCTGACCCTTGTTGGGACCAGCAATGTTCATTCTTCCTCCACCACCAAGTATCATTTCTATAGCAGGAGGAAGGAGGAAACGTCCACGTTTTCCTGCTCCTTGCAGTTCAGTGTGACACGTCAGTATGTACTCACCTTTCACATCTGGAACTGCTGCAGTGAGGTCTGGCAGAAGACCTCTGCTAGAGTCCTGACCAAAATGTCTTGTGGCAGGGCACCAGCTGGAAAATGGAATAGCTATAAAATTTTACAGTAGCAGAGCTCTGATAATGAGTTTAACAAATAATTAGCTGCAGCACCTCTTTGTTTTAGACAAGTACAGTAGTTGATGAACTCGCTATGCCAAAATTCGAGCTCATTAGAGGACTGTGTCTCAGGAAAGAGGTTTTTCTTTGGTTTTGATCTCTTCTATTTTTCAGTCTCATTGAGGAGATAGTAATCCTAACAAAGCTGGCAAAACGTATTTCCTGAGACGCTCACAAAACAACAGGAGACACCTTCCATGAAGCCATGTACTCCGTCAAAGAGTGTTTCTAGGACATTTTTGCTGTTTTTTATATGCTTATTTGAAGGTGTCATTTTCTGTGGTTAACTTTCCCTTGTCTCCAGAAATCTATCCCTCATTTTCTCTGTAATGGATAAAGCAATAGGACAAAGAGAGTTGGTTTTGCCCTTGTCCTGAGAAAAAAGCTTTTAGAAAATGATAATATCCTCCTAACAAATGTGAAAGCTGGTTATCATTGGGGAGAATTAATCTTTGACTTGACTGAGAATACCTATGCCAAATTACAAGCTACGATATCCATCTGCTTGCTGTTATCCGGCAATATAGATTTATTGTGACATTTCGGAGAAGGAGTAAGAAAGCATATGAGCGACTGCTTTGGTTCATTAGCCCTTTATTGGTAAAGCATGGTGCTCGGTGATGTTAGAGGTGTGCGGAAAGACAATCCTTCGGCTGGAATCAGTACAATTGTTGCATTTACAAGGCTGTGTAGAGCATCCCCAAGGACAAGCTTACAAATTAGCTGTGGCTGTATGTTACTTGACCGTGAGATCGTTCTTGCAGTTGATACGGGAGTGATCCAGCCAGTAGCTCCAGGAGATGGGCAGAGATGTTGGGGTACATCCAGAGTCCTTCAGACAGCAGCTGCTTGGGACACCAGACCCATCCCGGTGTCAGGCAGATAAAACAACCTCATCCTTCCTACAGCCCCTGTGCCAGCACGGCTCGAGAAGGCTGCGGGAGCACCAGTGAGGGTGTGGGGCAGGGGGGGTCTCCTGCTCCATCAGACCCAACCTCTCAGCCCCCGGGACAGTGTCTCCCCAAATATTTCCAGTTTAGTCTCTTAGCTCAGGTTGCCATCGTCACAAGCCCTTCATTTGTGGCATGTTTCTGTGCTGGAAAACACATCTGTGTTGTTGCTTTCTTTTCTCACACGTGTTTATTTTTAATCCACTGTAGTGGGCTATTCCAGGGGTGCAACCACACAGGCTGTTGATTTATTTGCAATTAAGGATCTCAGAGTCTCAAAGGATGTTAAAACCTCCTCAGCTAACACCCTTTTCGTATGGGAGAACCTCTGGAAATGCACTTTAGGTTTATGACACTGGCTTGGCTTAATTTAATTTACTGTTCACTTAACCGATTATTCAAAATACCAGATGTGACAGACAATAGATTCAGCTGAAATATTACCTCATGGGCATGTTCAACATATAGAATATGCTCTCCATATGTGAAGGTACTGAATGTCCCCTGTCTACATCCAAAAGCAATCAGTTTGGTTTTGAAAGGATCGTAAGGTTGAGTGGGAGACAAGGTCTCCCATTCCTTTGGTAACCTTTGTAATAGCTGATGTGAGAGTCTAACCAAAGCTCTGCTCCATGAGACAGAATGTGAACATCTAAAAAGGCTGGTGGCAAAGGATTTGTCATGTGTTGAACATTTGTTCTTAATTATTTCCCAATGTTAGGCTAATTCTGCTAGTAGCTTTAATAAGTCCAGTAAAGGCAGCCAATACAATGGTGGCAGAAATGTGGAACATCCCGTGTGTTTAGGAGTATGTGTCTTCTGATGGCTGGGATGGTCTTTCTGAGATGAGAGGTCAGACAAAACAGCCTTGGTAAGCACGTGTGTAGGGCACAAATACTTGCAGGCTTTATGGTCGTTGGTGCACTAAAACCTTGAACCTGGACAGGTGCTCCAAGAGCTGGTCCTCAGAGGTGATGTTGGACATCGTGTAGGAACAGAAGAGTTGCAGCTGTCTGCCGAAGCCTCCCTCCTTTTCTCTGCCCACTGCCTTTACCCTTTGGAGCAGGATGGTAGGTTTGGTGAAGACAAGAGCAATGGAGATGTGATTAATTCCGGGATTACCACGAGTTCAGCAGTCAAGAGACCTTGCATCTTTTGGAGAAGCAAAAATCAGATGCCCATCCTCAGTGCTTTTAAAGTTTATGGTCTGAGGTGGCTTTATGTCGGGGCAGAACCTATCTGGGGTACCCATCTAGACCTTTACTGTTAGAGAAGGATTAAAAATTAAACTCTTAGTGATGCAAGAACCTGAACTTCAAACTCCCATGTGCCAGTGGAGTGTTAATCTGATCTCAGCAGTACCCGATAAAGTCAGTCTGTCTTCCTCACCTAGTTAATTTTTAATCGTTTCCCTGGACCGCAGAGCTGTGGCAGGTGAGACTAAGAGCAGTCTGCCTTCCTACAGCCCCGGGTCCCCCTGTGGAACGGGGAACAGTATGAACTCAACTCCTATCATTATTTATGTTCTGTATTATAGCTCTGTGTTTATTTATCCAAGACGTGGTATGTAGGCGTGTTCTCTGAACTGGCGTTCAAGGGTAATAGTACACAAAAAAATCTGCTTGTGTGTGTTCAAAGTATACTGTCAGGCTGCTAATGGGAACAGTATTTTCTCGGTCCACAGCAAACGTTTTTAGTAGTGCTGGCTGTGAAAGAGGATTAACGTGGTCAAAACCAAAACCACTTTACTTCCAATTTTGGGGTGATTCAGTAGTCTAACGTGGGATACTTCCCACGAACTTTATAGAAATAATTAAAATTAACTTTTGAAGCATTGTTTTTAAGATGTTTTGTTCTACTGTTGGTGATTTTGGCAATATTTCTGTCGTTCTGCATCATCACTTGCAAAGCATGCGAGGATGTAAAGATTAATGCCCTGTGTCAGCACGGCACTTAACGTGCTGAATTTTATCGTCATTGTAAAGGGAGGGAACTCTGAGACTCTAAAGCACATCTCCGTTACACGGACAGCCCCAAATTACGGTGCTGAGATAACAGCAAGCCCAGGCTCAGACTCTGGTTGAACCAGGGCCACCTTAGCCAAAGCCGCTCTAGACCTTCCCGTGCTTGCTCTGCAATCGTCTCGCTGCTGGTAGGGATCAGGGCAACTCTATTGGTGCCAACGATTTTTTTTTTTGTAGGTCCAGGTAGCCCCCATGAAGAGACCAGCCAAGGTCAGAAAGACCTAAAGGTTTTGGGTGGCTGCCAAGGGACGTGTGTTAATGATGGCCACAGGACCTCAGCGGAGAAAAGTGGGAGTAGAGGGTCCCCAGGTGGCTGCAGGAGGGGAATTGTCATCCCTGTTCCCTTAAACATGGACTTTTCAGAAGCATTTGTGTGCTGAATTTGCACTGATGTCTAAGCTGTCAGGCAATTCAACGGCTTTCAAAACCCAGCCCCAGTTAATTATCTGTTTGTAGAAAAAAGCTGGATCAGCACGAAAATGTGGAAAAGATGAAACAGGATGCTGCAGATGCCATACAGAGAACGGATGTGCGCACTTCTGTCACTTCTGTTGCTAGATTACCCCAACATGTGCGTAACGCATTTAGGCAACTGTAACCTGGAATAACGTTGTATTTTTTTTACTTTTTTTTCCCCCTCAGGGTAGGCTGCATAGAGCAATTTTGTTTGCCTGGTCCCAGATCTGACCTCCCCGTGCCTGTCTGTCCGATGCCCTTTAGGGGAGCTGATTCTGTCTGACAGCGTTGGAAGTGACAGCTCTGTGCAAATAATTAGCAGAAATGCAAATCAACATAAGTACATTTCTTAACACCTCGTGCCTGGAGCTGTGCTAAACTTAGCAGCGGTGAATAAACAGCATCAGCGTTCCCCTCCTTGAAAGGACAAAGAGCCTCCTGATATTTGGGATGTCTCTGGGATGTTTGCTGTCTCAGTGTAGCCAACCCAAAACATTGAATAATGTGAGCAAGCCCTCAGAAATTGCTGAGATTAAGAAAGGTTGAATGTTTTCATTTCTGAGCCTTGGAGGTGTACTTAGCTAACATCTTTAAGCTTTTCTTTGCGACTGAAAGGCTGGGAAATGACTCCTGGTTAATGACAGTGAGATTCTCTTGTAATCACCTTATTTCAGGAGTGAGGCTTTTAAATAAACTCCAAGAGACTCGTGATAAAATAGTAGGAACTGGCAACATTGAAATATGATCTTCTGTCATTAAACCGTTCGCTCTTAATTAGTTTTTACTTGCAATATTGACAGCTAATCTCCTCTCTCTATTACACGTGTGTGACTTCCAATGATCGGCATAGCAGAGGATACACGTAGCTGGAGACATAATTTGGACCTCCCCACATAAGATTTTCAAACCCCCCGGGATATTTTTTGTTAAAATTGAAGTGTCTATGTGTAAGATGTGGGCAAAAGTCAGTAATTCTAGACCTGACCTTGATTTCCCCTGGTTTAGAGATAACGAGAGACTTACAGGACCAGTGACTAGATGCAGCCCAGTGGCCTGGCTGGAACAGTGGTGGAATAATTGTGTCTGTCTTTCAACGTCATCCGGTTTCTGAAAAAGAAATAAATATATAAATATATTTTAGTTTCAACAAGGTGACATTTGATGATGTTCACTAATTTAAGAGGGAATGATTTATGCATGTTTAATCTTCACTAATGATGACTCCAGGGCAAGAAATGAAAATAAGTTCCGTTAATAATGTGTGTATATATTATTAACACCTTTACTGATGGAGATGGTTCTCTTCCTGGTAGACAAATGTACAAGCAATTTGTGAAAGATCCATATGATTCAGGGCTGTCAGAACTTCTCCCTAACTTATCAAATTGTAGAGAGCAGGAGTATATGGACGGTAAAAATTCTCAGCTGGTCAACTGTCATTGAAAACTTGTATGAAAACTATAAGTGAAAACAATAAGCAGCCCGATCCCTTGTGGTTTGGGATGCTGTATAAAAATAAAATGATGTGTATTGCTATTATTATTATGATTTAATTCATTTTTTTGTAATTACGGTTGGATTCGATGATCTTAAAGGTCTTTCCAACCTAAAAGATTCCGTGATTCTATTATTATACCCTGATTGTGCCTGGCTTCTCCTCCTGCCATACAAATATTAAGAAGGCTGAAATCCTTGAATTCAGTCTACGTGCTGACAGACAAAACTTATTGTGAATATTAATGCACTCGGTCTAATCATCCTGCTATTTTTTGTGTAATTTGCTCAGTCAGGGAGTTGGAATTCCCTCCTAGCTGTTACAGATTCAAGCATTTATGCAAAATCCCCCAGTCTTGAGATTTACAGTGGATTATCTACAAATATTTGAATACATTAGTGCAGGCCTTTAAATGAATTCCCTTTATTTACATACAGAACAAATAACAAGCAACTTGAATGACAGCACTGTAATTCCATCAAGGAGCTCGTGTCCTGAGAAACCACAGAAATAAAGCTCTATGAAGCCCGTGCATTTGGTGGAGCTCCACCCTGGAATTACAGCTCTGTAACCTGGATTTCATTCATTTTTCATATTTAAAAAAGATCCAGGATTTTCTAAATTTTGGAAGTGATGTCATGTTTGGAAGAGGGAAGAGCCAGAGCCTGGACCACAGTCCAGGAAAAATTCAGTTATTTCCTTGGTATCACCATGCCCGTCAGTGTAACACCACCTCAGGTGCTCTCGAGGAGGCAAGGGAAGGTTTATGGTGATTGATGGTGGGTGTTTGAAGAGCTTCTCGCAGTCTGACCCACCTGGGCTAAGGCCGGGCTATCCTGTACCGTGGCTATTCCAGAAGCTGATGCTATTTGCATTGATTTATGAGGCTGCTGCACTTGGCGCTCGGTTGCAGATTATCTCAGTACATCGGCGGGTGGATTGATGCGAGAAAACCAGCCTGGGCTTGGTTTCTGTTCCAAATCTTCCTTCCGGAAGGAAAGGGAGAATAAAATCAAACCCAAAGACTCGCAGACTTACCTTTGTAGTAAGAGAGATGGGTTCCTGCCGATCCCAGAGGTAAAGCCCCGACAGTTTCCATGGAATAGTCAATTATCTGTTTCATTGCACAAGCCAATATCTTTTCTCAAAAAGATGTATTAGAGTGTTTAGCCATTCAAGTGATCCATCTGGCTGAGCATTCTGAGATGCTCTTTAACTTGATTTATCAGGCCCAGAAGCGGTGTCCTTGATAGCTTCTGGGACTGCATGGGGACCGTCCCTGCGTCTGCTTCCTAGTCACAGGGGCTCGTGACCTTCAGTTCCTGGCGGGGCCGGGGCCGGTGCCATCGCGCTTCTCCATCAGGACAGCCTTATTGCACATTAGCGTGAGGCTGCCGGGTAATGGTGAGATTTAAAAATTGCCGTGGCGGATGAGGGCTGAGGAGCCACCAGATGCTTCCAAGGGAAACGCAAGAAAGCCTCCAGGCAGCAGATCCCTGATAAGGCACCGTCTTTTTCTCCAGCAGAATCTACACCTAAATCCTAATGGAGTCTGGCTAAACCCCTGCAGCGTGAGATTGTATATCCCCTTTAAATCACCTCTATTTATAAAATACCCATTACAGCCCCAGTATTCACGTTATCCCCGTTTCTGTGGGGTATCACCTCCGGCGCGGTTATAACATGGCACAGTGCAGTCACTGGGTAAGTCACTTTTCTCGTGTTCTCGTCTCATTGTGGCAGAGACCCCGCGCCGATCTGCAGCCGCGGAGGGTGGGCATGGCTACAAGACGCCCCTGGGAGAAAGCGGCAGAGCTCCCCCGTAAAACAGGGAATTGGGATTGCAGCATATCTGGGTCAGGCGTTGTCGGCGATCGCTGCCGAGCACATGGTGAGAGACAGTCCCAAGCCTTGGGCTGCAAAGGGGAGGAGGGAAACACACCCCAGGGAGGTGCTGGCTCTGTGTTTGGGACCAGAAGGATGTGCAGCATCGGAGGCAGGACCTGGCTAACTGCTAACTACAGGGCACTGGGAACTGCCGGAACATAGGAGCAGCTAGAAGGAGGCTGTATGTAATGTTTACATCCTCAAAGTGCATTTCAAGGCAAAAACATTTACTGTAACACAAGTAAATTAAATCAATGGTGTAATATTTTAATTACTAAAAAACTTCAGGCGAAATCCTACGTATTTTCTTCTGGGCTATCATCCAGCTTTACAGCATAAATTCTTTAAAGGTAAATTATTAAATGAAATCAAGCCTTGGTTCCCACTTGCTGCTTTTTAAAACTGAAAATTGCCACTTGGCAATGAGTTATTCTTCCCTGCCCTCCCCCTTTCTTTTTTTGAAGCGAAGATTGCCACCAAGTTAAGTATGACTGCATTTTGGAGCGAGCGGAGTTATATATTTAATATAATCCCAAACAGATTGTCTACTCAAACACTGTTCATTAAATGAACTGTCTGCGAGTGTGATTTACAGTGCAGCGCGGTCATGTGAATGTCTGTGTGTATTTAATAACTGCACAGTAATAGCTTATTGGCAGGAGTGGTAATTCGATTTTGGAGTTTTATCTTATTTTTGAATTTCTGGACCGTGAAATCCCGCTGTCTGACAGACTTTCCCATTGCTTCGTCTCCTGAGATTTGTGTAAAGAGCAACTTTCCTCCTTTCCGAAGATCCAGTGCCCTGCTGTGTATTTTTTTTATTGCTAACTCCCCCCCAGTGCAGCTATTCACATACACCCACCTCAAATTTATGGGCTCGGTACCACGATATAAACTGGAGCAATAGACCAAAATATTGACATTTAATGAGCTAAGACCTCCAGTCTTGGAGAAGATAAAATCTTCCAGTATTGCATAAGTGCAAAAATTTTCAAGGATCATTTTCTGCATAATCTGTTGTGTTCTGTATTTAACTTCCTGAGCTTTTCTATTGATCTAAAGTCAAAACTCTCTTATTTATTGTACTTAAGGAACTAAATCAGTAGTTCTTATTCCACACCAAGACTCGTAAATGTGCTCTCCTCCTTATGGCTTGCAAGTTTGGCTGGTTAGCACCTGAATCAACCCAAATTATACTGTACTTGTATTTTCTGAAGGCCTTGAGAAACATTTTTTAGAACCAAGTGTTGACATTTTTCCTTTGGAGCGATGTCCAATGTCTAGATGTTGCAGCTGTGCCTTGCAGAGAGGTTATTGGTCTGGGGGGCCCTCCTCGAGCTGTCTCGAGGCCACTCTGCAGAGCAGGATGGAGACATAGCACTTGGGATCCAAGGAGGATGCAAGGCTGGCGGTAGCAGGATTCATTGAGGAGAAGGCGACCTTTGCCACGGCCTCAGGGATGCAGTGGCCCCACACTTCGGTGTGTGGAGATGACACGGTTACGGGGTAGGGAGGCTACATGCAATCAGCTAATAGAGTCTGATAGGGAATTATTATTAATTTGCATTTTTTTTACCATCTGCATTTGTCGTAGCTGTAGACGATGTCTCACAGCAAGCTCAGCTCCCACCTTCCCGCCCTTTCTTTCCTTTCTTGTGAGAAATGCACTGCGCGATTGCACAAAATATTTTGAGTACCCATAATCAAATATAATTGTACCTTCTGAATCAGTCAGCAGTGTTAAGGCTTCAAAAAGGGTTCCAGGAGCCAGCAAACCCATCCTCTATGTGACAACACAGGCATCAGCTGTCATCGTCTCCCGTTGGTAACGCAGGTTCTTTAATCACTTGTCATTATTTTAGTGTCTTGCTGCCTAATGGAACACTATTGTCCCCATAAATATAGGCCTGAATCAGCTAATTATTCATCCAGGGTTAGAACTGAAATCCTTGCTTTAAGGCTAAATCTACCCCTGAAATCATACTATTTAAGATTTTTATTATTTTAAATTCTATAGAAGTTGTTTCCTTTAAGTGTTGGAGACAATAAGTTGTAAAATGTGGTCGGGCAGTGCAGATCTGATGCAAAAAATAGTCTTTTTTTTAATAAAAACAATAATGTTAAGTAATTCCTGAACTTGTAACCAGTTTGATTGTGCAGAGAGAGGGTCACAAAGCAACTACTAATGGGAAAGGAGGATGATGCAGAAAGTTAACTAAAGCAAAACAGAAACAGAAGAAGGGTTTGGTATTCAGCATGGCAGCATCCGCGATGGGCTCCTGCTTGGAGCAGCTCTGATGTTTTGCAAAAACAACAGCAAGGCAGCGTTACAATTTCAGGAATATGTCTTAAAGTCTCTTTTGCTGGCCAACCTTTCTTTCCTTGAAATCAACGATGAAACCCCCTGTGACTAGGGCAAGCCCAGCACCAAACAGTTTGGAAAACCCCATTTCAAAACCAAAAAGGTTTATCAGAAGAAGCAAGGTGTTCTTTAGAGTCAGTAGAACTCATAGTCATCATCTCAATGCACAATTTTCTTTCTTCCTCTCAAAAGGAGCTTCATTAACACTTGTATGCAGATTAAGAGACATTAATATTCACCTTCCGTTCTCTTGACAATGTGTCTGTCTACAATGAAGGCCCATGTGCCATTAACGTAAACCCAAGCACAATGCAAATTGCCTCCTTTATACACTATTCTTTTGGTAACTGGAAAATTAGGCAAGAAAGAGGAGAAAATGTAAGAGCAAAGCGAGCTTGTGTGGATGACTGCAAGCACTGCACCAGGCGCTGGCGGCTTGGGTGGTATTTGGTGGCCTTGCTGTAACTGCTCAAGGATTTTAAAGATTTCCTCTGAGGTTTTTTTTAGGTTTTTTTAGTTAAAACAGCTGGTAAAGGGAGCTAAAGGTGTTGGTGAGTCTTAAGCTACTCTCTGTGCTGATGGAGTTTTATCAGTTTTAGCTTCTTTCCTTCATATGTGTGTGTTGATATCGTATCTCTATATCATAATAGTATCGAGCTGGCTAGATAACTGCAGGGTGCCTGTGAGTGTGTTATCTGTGTGCTTAGAAGTTCTCTATCAGGTAAGCGAATGCAAACTGCAGCAGCTTTACAAAATTAATGCCTGCATTAAGGGAGTGAGGAACCTCACTGCATTGCTGCTGCCTACACTGTCACCATGTCCTGAGTCACTCTTTGAAGAGCTCTTGCCCTGTTAACTCTGGCTTTTGCTGTTCTAATTCATACACCAGTGTGTCACCATAGGGTTCACAATCATTAAGGCTAAATGGCAGCACCCAAGACAATGGTCAAAATTCCCCACAGTCACCGCAGCAGCAGTGAACCCTGCAGAATGTGGAGTCCACAAAGCACAGGTTGATGCCTTCTGCCATAAAATCAAGATGAGGGTCAGACTTGCTGGACTAGGGCACACTTTAAGCCCATATGTGCAGATCACGCTTACCTTGCAGGTCCTGCTGCCGTTCTTCCCAGTGGGAATCTCTGACCCCCTGGTGTACACTGGCTAGACAACTCTCAAAGATGCTGTTCATTTTAGCAGTAAAATCAAAACTTTTTCCTTTTTTTCCCTTTTCCTTTTTTTCCTTTCCCTTTCCTTTTCCTTTTCCCCTCCTTTCAAAGCCATGTGTATCAGAAGGAGCTGGTAAAAGCTTCAACTCTTTGGGCTTGGAGAGAACCGGCTTCCCACAGAGGAAGGTGTGCTGTGGAGGAGACTGGGTGGCATTGAGGACTCCACTCTTTCTCTCCAAAATGGATTTTGGCATCCAGGGAGGAGAACAAGGCTGTCTGCACGAGGCTTACTCATACTAGTGCATGCTCAGCCACGTGGGCTGTTTTATCTTGCCGTTGCACTCTGTGTTCTCTTCTTCCCAATGTGTCATCCAGTCCTTCAGAAATTGCTAAAATCATACATTTGTTCCTCATCTTTGGGCTTTGTCCTGGCATTGCTGACACTGCTGCAAAGCCTGGACCTGCTTCTGCATATGTCGAGCATGCAAGGTACCAGGTCCCAGCTAATATTTGAGATTTGTTGGAGATCACCTCTCTGTCCCTCCTGCAGCCATTCATCCTGCTGTTCCCTATTGATCATCATGAACAGCAACTTCCTTCTTCTTCTGGGATCCAGGCACACAGCTGGCTTGCTTCTTAACTGGGTACAAAATGAATCACCACCACAAAAAAAAAAAATCACCAAAAAAGAGAAGCAGAGCAACATAAACACAGACCTGATGTTTTTTGCTCTTGTGCTAGTGATAAATGTGCTCTCTACTCATCCCTAAAAGGCTGTTGCACATGCTTACGCTGTTGGTGCCGTGCCATAACAAAACCCAAATCATTCCTCCCCACTTCTCCGTATCTCATCTGTTTAGGCCTCTCAAATGTTCTTATCTTAATGGAATTTTGCCTTACAATCCAGAAATTGTACCAGGGGGCCTCTTGCATATCCTGGGCGATGCTTTAGTATGCATATTATAGCACTGCGTTGTCATATGTTACTATAAATAGCTCTCACA
>WKFP01014733.1:852426-890164 GCA_011057875.1 Pterocles orientalis | reverse complement strand
TTTGAAGAGCTCTTGCCCTGTTAACTCTGGCTTTTGCTGTTCTAATTCATACACCAGTGTGTCACCATAGGGTTCACAATCATTAAGGCTAAATGGCAGCACCCAAGACAATGGTCAAAATTCCCCACAGTCACCGCAGCAGCAGTGAACCCTGCAGAATGTGGAGTCCACAAAGCACAGGTTGATGCCTTCTGCCATAAAATCAAGATGAGGGTCGGACTTGCTGGACTAGGGCACACTTTAAGCCCATATGTGCAGATCACGCTTACCTTGCAGGTCCTGCTGCCGTTCTTCCCAGTGGGAATCTCTGACCCCCTGGTGTACACTGGCTAGACAACTCTCAAAGATGCTGTTCATTTTAGCAGTAAAATCAAAACTTTTTCCTTTTTTTCCCTTTTCCTTTTTTTCCTTTCCCTTTCCTTTTCCTTTTCCCCTCCTTTCAAAGCCATGTGTATCAGAAGGAGCTGGTAAAAGCTTCAACTCTTTGGGCTTGGAGAGAACTGGCTGCCCACAGAGGAAGGTGTGCTATGGGGGGGACTGGGTGCCATTGAGGACTCCACTCTGTCTCTCCAAAATGGATTTTGGCATCCAGGGAGGAGGGCAAGGCTGTCTGCATGAGGCTTACTCATACTAGTGTATGCTCAGCCACGTAGGCTGTTTTATCTTGCCGTTGCACTCTGTGTTCTCTTCTTCCCAATGTGTCATCCGGTCCTTCAGAAATTGCTGAAATCATACATTTGTTCCTCATCTTTGGGCTTTGTCCTGACATTGTTGACACTGCTGCGAAGCCTGGACCTGCTTCTGCATATGTCGAGCATACAGCTAATATTTGAGATTTGCTGGAGATCACCTCTCTGTCCCTCCTGCAGCCATCCATCCTGCTGTTCCCTATTGAGCATCATGAACAGCAACTTCCCTCTTCTTCTGGGATCCAGGCACACAGCTGGCTTGCTTCTTAACTGGGTACAAAATGAATCACCACCACAAAAAAAAAAAATCACCAAAAAAGAGAAGCAGAGCAACATAAACACAGACCTGATGTTTTTTGCTCTTGTGCTAGTGATAAATGTGCTCTCTACTCATCCCTAAAAGGCTGTTGCACATGCTTACGCTGTTGGTGCCATGCCATAACAAAACCCAAATTATTCCTCCCCACTTCTCCGTATCTCATCTGTTTAGGCCTCTCAAATGTTCTTATCTTAATGGAATTTTGCCTTACAATCCAGAAATTGTACCAGGGGGCCTCTTGCATATCCTGGGCGATGCTTTAGTATGCATATTATAGCACTGCGTTGTCATATGTTACTATAAATAGCTCTCACAGAGAGTCCATATTTCTGCAGAGATTTGCCTGTCAGCTCTTAACAATGGTAGTCGTTCACAATGGGAAAATAGAATACCAGCTCCATCAACCTTTGACAGACTAATAGGGGTTATTTGACTTTCAATTTTTCATTATCGGGTTTGGCAGCCACAATCGTCATGTTGAAAAATACAAACTGATCCGCACTCCAACAGGAGAAAACGCTCCCAGTCCTCCTTCAGCAAGTACAGGAATGCCTGCAGCACTGTGGTAGGTGGCCACTGATAATACTGGACGGGAAACCAGCGTGTCATGTACCAGAAGTTCAGAGATCCCAGTAGTGGACTTTTTCCCCCGCTTTTGATAGATGCAGTAGAGTAGGATGATCTTGTATTGCTGCACAAACCCCACACCCGAATCTGACTAAAGGATGCTACCTCTTCAGTAGCACTGAGCTCAGGCTCATCACTGTCTTTGGCCATTGCAGCTCCTCAGTGTGTCCCCTTTACTCGCACTGTCACCATATGCCACATGCTCTTCTAGAAACTGGTTTTTTTGGGGGGAAGTGACATTGTCACGAGGCAGCTGGTCTGAGCTGTGCAAAAGGTGAATCGCTTGATAAACATTTCAAACTTAGTGCAGATTTGCTGCTGGCAAAAAATTCCACATGAGAGTTGGAAACACAAAGGCTTTAACTTTGTCTGTGATATGAAAAGGCATCTTTTTACACCAGGATAACTGTCTTGGAGTAAAATCTGGCAGCAATAAAGGGCAGTGATCTACTTGAGGTCACTGCTTTTACCACAAAGTAATTAGCCAAGACCAGCTTTATCGGCCCTTTGCAGGACCCAGACTGGCTATTTAGAAGGAGAAATAAAACATTAACCTTTTTCCTGGAGAAGATGCAGGCTGCGTGTCACGCATTTCAGCAAGGTCCCTTGTGTGCACAGCGCTGTAGGTGCTCAGACCCTGTCAAGCAGTTGGTTGTCAGAGCCGGGTCACGGTTTGGACAAGGAAATAGATCATAAATAAAGAGGCATTGTGTGGGTTTCAGTCACCCAGATGAAAGGGGTTAAACTAGAATCAAGCAACACAGTTGTCTCTGCAGAAGACATGAGGTCTAGCACAGGTGCTCGGTGGCTTTGGAATATTGGGCTTTCCTCTGGAGAGCTGCCTGCAAAGGCTCTCCAACCTCCTGCTGAGCATGCGCTGTCAGAACAGACAGCACCTCAGGAAAAAAACATTTAAAGATGGATTTTCCAGTGGTCAGTTACTTAAGAATAAGCGCCAGTAGAAGGTAAGTCTTCTGGCATGAACCTCTGTCTAACTCAGCAAGGTTAAGAGAGGGCTGCCCCGAGGACCTTGATCTGTAATGCAAACTTATATCCTAGTGGCTTTATGTTTAAGGGCCATCCAACACGTTTAAATGTAAATGAATGCATGACTCTATTAGTTCAAAACATGGTCTAGCTCTGGCTTACCTTTATAAGTTGCAAGTGTTTAACCTTAACAGTAAAAAATTACAGGAAAATCTGCTTGACTGGGAACCACAGCCTGAGGCCAGCCCCCTCTACAGACAACAGTGGTGTAGCTTAGTCTCAAGGCTTAGAAATTGAAAATTTCTTTGTTTTCTTCTCACTCTGGCACAGCAGCTGCTGGGATTAATTGAATTTATGAAATCTATTGATTTTATGTAGCTGTTATTAAAAAGAAAAGTACTTTTGCACCCCATGAAAGGTATGACTATCACTAAATGGTGTGCGATAAACCAACAAGGCTCCACTCTGTTGAGAAACCCAGAGTCACATTAGTCTCCTAATATTATTTCATAGCACAGAGACTTTCTGTTATGTAACTGAAACTTCTGAGATAGTCCAGTGCCATCAGCATCATCTCAAGGAAGAAATCCTTCATAGTCCCGGCATCTCTCTTGCAGATGAGCGAGAGAAGGGCTGAGTTGCTGGAGAAGCCGACCAGCCTTGCCTGTTCCTCATAAGGCCTTGTGCATTCTGCGTGGTGAGGTGTTTGAGGGACAAATGCGACACTCATGTTCTTAATCTCCATGTCAACTCCCATGAGTCCATCAGGAAAGTGAATTTCGTTTTAGAAGATTTGAAGTATTCCACCTGAGATAAGACATTAAGTTTTTTTTTATTGCCGATGGTTTAGTAAAAGAAAAGCTGCTTTCATTCAAGGAACTCAGCAAAGTCCTCTCCAGTCAGGCCTCGGATAGTTTCCAAGGGCTCCATGTGTTGACAACATTGAATGAATTACCTCCACTAATAGCAGGAATGAAACCAAATCCCATGGCGTGTTTGGGGATCGTTCTTCCTTATCGCTTCAGTTGGTAGATCTATAGCACTGCAGATAGATGGGTACACAAGCATTAGTTTTTATTTTAAAGCACACTTACTTTCCTATAAAACCCAAGTTGTATTTTAAGACCAGACCAAAATCCAAAGACAGCAATGTAATGTGTTACATCTGAGGTTATTTATCTTAAAATATTTTACTTACGTATATTGTCATCTTAAGCGTCGCATGGTGGTGGCAACTTATGTGTTGCTTACTTATTTCAGTGATGAGGTTATGGATTGTGTCATCTCTGCTAAAAAATGTAGTTAAATAAATCCCATAGACTATTTTCTATAAGCTAACAATTTATTGAGTCCTTTATTAGTCATGTGTGTGATGATATATAATGAGCAAATTCCTTTCTGCCTTCTGCGTTAGCTAGAAGGGATTTCAGGGCATATCTGTTAGATTTGATTTCCCAGATCACCATAGGCATACCAGGTTTTGTTTTCTAATTTTTTTCTGGGAGTTTTTTGCTAATCGGTTGTTAGAAAACTAATGATTGGAAAGTGTTTTGCAAATGGAAAAGTGCAAAATACCTGGTGGGTGGTCACAACACGATGAACACTTTAAAAATGTAATCCTACATGTGTCTCAGGCAGCAGGAGGAAAGGAGTACATGGCCAGTCTGCCTGTTGTAGGAAAAACACGTTCAGTTTAAAGTTTTCCAGCTTGTATCTCCATTGGTCTAGGTTAGAGAGTCCTTTTTTTTTTTTTTTTTTTCCATTTAATGTAATGTAAAGCTTAGGAAAGGCGTATATATTTATTAAGATTACATGCACTTCTCTTTCTAGTTTAGACTATAATGACCTGAGTACAGGCTTGTATCTCTCGTTATACGTAGTGAGAAGTGTGTGATTGTGCAAAGAGGAACAAATAGACTTCGCTTTATGTTTTAGCACTCCTGATGGAGTTTGTGTGCGTGTGTCTCCTTCAGAGGAAACATCAGCCTTTCAGGACTGCAGGAATTGGAGCCTGTTTTTAAACATTCCCTCTGAGCCATTTTTAAGCGTACGGAGCCTCTCCCATTTTTCCCTCCGCTGTTGGCAACAGTGCCTTTGCAGTTTCCGAAGTTGCCCCTTTTCAAGCGTGGCAGGTCGTGTCATAGTTGAGAAACATGACAATGGTGCACAATTGTCTTGATTAGATGGATACCAGAGAGTCAAAGGCTTAATGAGGTGCTCTGGTGCGTAATCATCTTCACTAATGGGTACTTGCGTAGAGTGCATTATTCAGCTGGATATATTGCGTCCAGCACTCTCTGGCTGTAAATAACATTTGCAACATTGCACAATTTGTTGACCAGCTGAATGAGCTTTCAGTGAAAACCTTTAAAAATCATCTTTATTTTAAATAAGAGCCTGTGTCTTTCTATACGGTACCCATGAGAGCCGCTGTGTGGGCTGAATGTTGGAACTGGTTTATTTTGCCGCAGCCAAATGACTGTGCGGTGCTTAACGGAGCCTGCGTGGGGCTTGAATAGACTCAGCCTTGGAGCCAAGGGACAGGAGGAGGAGGACTGGGAAAAACTTTTTCAGGAAGGGGAATGCTGGCCATATTATGTCACTGATGAGGTAAAATGGGTGTAGACAAGGGAAGGGTCTGAATTACCATGGGATGGGTGCTGAGAGAAGCTGATCTCAATGACAGAACTGTCTTTTGATGTCAGGACTCAATTTTTGTGCTGGCTCCCTGTATCTTTGCTCCTTAGCTGAGACCCTGTTCTTGTGGTTCTGCATGCCAGAAATGGTTTCTAATGACACAGCCCTTTAATTAAATTGCAGACTCTGACTGCCCTTTGGGGGAGAGTCAGCCTTACTGTTGTCCCTGTCCCCTCCTGGCAGCCTGGTCAGGAGGTGGCTCCAGAAGACTGTGTCCAACTCTTCCTTTGCGGTAGTGAGTGGGTTATAGAAAACACTGAGGCCGGCTCAGGTTTAATTACCATTAAATTGAGGCAGCAGTTAAAGCTTTAAATTGCATATTCTAAATGAAAGGAGAGTGGATGTTAAACTTAATGACCTGAAGGGAACACTCAAGGCCAGAGGTGCAGGAATGGGGATTGATCTACAGACCCTTTGTTCTTAAAGCCAGAAGGGACCGGTGTAATAATCTCTTCTGACCTCCTGAAGGCTGCCCTGAATTAATCCAGCTGAGCTGGGCTCTGTCAGAAAACATCCATTTCACAATAGAGGTTTACAGTGTTGAAGAATGTGGCTTAGCTCTTGATAAATCATTTCCAGTTGTTAATTGCTTTCACAATTAAAAGCCAGCATCTCATTTCAAGTCTGGACTCGCCTAGCTTAACTCCCAGCTACTGGATCGTGTTATAGCTCTGTTTATTTCATAGAGAGGCTTCAATTATTGAATGTCAGTGTCCCGCGCAGGTATTAATAAGCTGTGATCAACTTGTGCCCTCTCCTTTATTCTGATAAACTGAATAGATTGAGTTCCTTACTTTTTGCACTTAACACATATTTACTATTCCTTTAAACATTCTTGTGGCTGTTTCACGCAAGACCCATCATGGGGACAGCACTGTTACGTTACGGTTGTGGCTGTACCCATTTACATTAACAGCATGATAAAATCTTTCTGTTCCTGTGTGGCTTTATTCTGCTAACATGGTCATGGAATACCTTAGCCCTTTTGCTACAATGACAATGCTTGGTCATGATGTCCAAATTTTTATGGTTTTTAGCTCCTGGCTTCCCAAAATGGACTTCTCCAACCTGTAGAAGTGCCATGTGTTCTTTGTTCCTAGGACTCAGTTTATCCTAATTCCTAATTAGGGTTTAGGACTCCTTCAATAGCTGTGCTGCGGAGCCCATGATGTTTGCTTGTGTTGATCTTATCAGGTTGGTTTGAATCAATACCGTCTCCACTTCATTATTTACCATTCTCCTAATCTTTGTCAGTCATTTGACATTTTTATCAAATAATGTTTTCGTATTTTCTTCTAGCTCGTTGATAAAAATGTTGTATTGCTGAGGGTCAATTACACAGGGTCCTCTCAGGATCTCATTAGAAACACCCACCACACCGTGATTCCTGTGCAGAGTGCTCGAAATGCAGTAAAATCAAATGAATTGATTAGTGAAGTGATATAGGAAACAGTGACAATTAGGACACTGCCTCATTATACAGTGCTGTGATGGTAGAATTCAGAGGCAAACCATTTGGTGGCATTGTCTTTTAAAAATAATTTTAACTGTTTCAATAGAGAAAACAACCTCTTGTTACCTTACTAGAAATGGAGGCTTCTGAGCGTAACTTTGAACAGCAGCAGGACGGCATTGCAGGGGAGGTTCAGCACATGCTGTAGGATAGTTGTTGAGTTTGGGGTAACACACAGCATTCTTTCTTCAAGTGTTAATGTGAAAACAAGAGGCTTCCCTTTTATCTATTGAGCAACTGAAGAAACAGGTTTAAAGCAGAGTCATCCTTCCTCCATCCTTGCGTTCTCAGCCAATGCAACCGTATTCTTTATTCTCTGCCTGTCCATGCTCCCACCCCTGTTCAGGTCCCTTTTTTATTTGGGCTCAGCCACTCTCATCTGCTGTGCCTGCTCCTCGCCTGCATGCGAGGACAAGGCTGTTCTCGTGCAAGCTGGTTCTGTGCTGTACTACAGGCATCCACATCCCTTGGCAAGTCTTTAATATTTTGTATAAATAAATACAAGCAAAGCTGATGGGCAGGGTTTTGTCAACCTCATTGCATTTACATCAGAAACTTTGCCTATTTTAGTCGTGCAGATTATGGGATGTGATTTTTCACGCTCTGTAATATCAAGCCAAGCCCTACCAACAAAGCTTTGTTGCTTCAAGACTAATGAGGTTGTAAAACTCTATCCATAAAATCAGAATAATAGTATTCCCTTGCATCACAAGACCGCTGTGAGTACGTATATATATTCTGCACTCGCATGGCCTAATGTTATGTGCTACAGAGAGAACAAAACTTCATTTATTAATGTGAAGGGCAAGTATCTATATTCTACAAAGTTACAGTTAAAATCCCAAGGTTTTCCACCTACATCTTGCTATGTAAATAGTGAGGAGCACTGATACAGTTCATTTTATACAGTGAATAATATAACATCAATTATTGCTGAAATCTTTATTTGTCTTTTCATGTAGTTATCTGCTATGGTTTCTTTCGTATGGTCTTATTTGTTTAATTAAATTACGTTTGGTCTTTTCAGAGTCCTTTCTGTCCCTGCTTGTTGTGGACATTTATTAATAGTGTCACTTGGTTGATAGTCTGTTAATTTTAATCTTGTCTGAATTTGATTATCTTTATCTATTTACACTTCAGAGACTTTTCCCTGAATTCAGAAGGGCCTGCTCTTTCTTCCCACTGTTATGCAAGGCAAGTTGTCATGTGTACTCTGCGTAGGTAATTTAATGGCACTAATTAATCAAGAAGCAGTGCAATAGAGGAAGGAAAACATTACAAAGGAGTGCAGCCAATTTATGTGCAGAGTACCATGACTGACCCATACTGGTAGTCTGAAGGGACCGTCCTTACTCTGGCATCACCCACCAAGCAAAATCAGAGTACTGCAGGAGTAAGGCAAAGAAGATCACTGACAAACGATTAGCGGCTATTCCTTGGCACCCATCCCTTTTGCTTTAGGTCAGGTTAGGTTTTAAAGCACTAATCTCTAGTGCTGTAGGTTTCTGTAATCCTGTGATAGCACTGTGTAAGTATTTAAAGAAACCCAGTCACTTCTGGACAGGTTCAGTGCAGTTCAGAGTAACAGCGTCATGTCAATGTTCAGATGAGTTTTGTCAGCTCTCAGGTGTCTTGTTGTTTTCTCGGGGCATCAGGTCTCGATTTCTCAGCTTGCCCTGCTTTTAAGTTTCTAGTGCTTAGAGTTGATGGAGAAAAACTTGAAATACTCAAAAACCTCTCAGCAAAACAGGAGATAAGTATAAATATAAACATTTGAGTGCATTAATTTTTAATTCCATTATTTTAGGTAATTCTCAGGAGGGCTGAGAAAAGGTTGAAGGGAGGCAGGGAGAGCCCTCCCAGGAGGGCAGCTGTGGGTAGGTGAGCGAGCTGCCCACCTGCCAGCTTGCAGGCTCGCTTGGCTCTTGAGCTGGGCTGTGAGCAGGAGAGGAGACTTCTCAGGGACCTGGCTTTCTTGGAAACTGGTCAGTGCTTCCAGGAGTAACTAGGACAAGAGCAAGGGACACTTTCTTTAGCCGGTTTTGAACAAATGTGGTCACTTCTCCTTGTTTATCCATTTTTAATAGAAATGGCATGGGCAGTGGACTCAAGGCAGGGCATGTCGAATGGGGCAGAGCCTCTTGTGCACAAGAGAGATCGGAGGCAAGGCATGCGTGTCTCTGCTGGTCATGTTGAGTGGCTTTTTGCCCTGTTAATTTCAGTTACTTTAAAATTCACTATTGGCTCCCCTTGATCTGTATTGGAAGTTAAATACTTCATTCTTAGCTCTGGATTCATCTGTAGGGTTTAAGAGGTTGAGTACCTTATAGCCCAAGGTATTGTCCAATTAATAAAAGTGTTTCTTTACGTTGCACCAGTGAAAAGACTGAGAAGAACCCAGATCTGTCTATTCAAAAAGATAGTGTGTAATTAATAAGAAACGCTGTTGCCAATGGTCTCCTCTCGGTCTCACAATGGAAGCATGGGGCAGGGATCACACACAATCACCTTTCCTCATTTTATCTAACGAGGGTGAAATTCTCCTGTCAGGCATATTTTCCGGTTTAAGTCGTGATGTACAGCAGATTGTTATGCATGATTATGGAGCCTAATAAATTTCTCCCCATCTCATTTTTCATGGCTGGTAGAAGCCAGGGATTAAATGCAGCCCTGTTGGGCGGTGAGGTGAGGTGGAAGGCTGCAGTCACAGCTCACAGTACGGGGCTGCGTCTTCCCCTTAAACTCTGTGTCAGAGATGTGCCACTTGTGTCACCTAAGGTGGTGGAGGCAATTTCCTTACCAGTTTGGGAGCTCAAAAGCCATGAGTGTGTGGGTTGATACATTGAGCCTGGCTTGTGGGCCTGAGCCAAAGAAAGTGGGACTTGCTGGTGCCACGGGAGTGGGAAATGAAGAGCTCATGTAATGGTCACTCAGGTGGCTTCGGTTTGCTAAATGTAAGATGAGGTTCTTGGGTCACTTAGTTCCATTGTGAGTTCTGATTTCACACAGGCAGTTGATTATACGCTGAATGATGTAACGTCTGTTTGGGTTATCTTCAGTATGTGGTCGTGCCTCAGGCAGGACCATGTTACTCTTCTAAAAATATGAAATGAATTCTGATAGCAAAATGGATGAATAAAGATTTGTGAGTGTTCTATTATCTGGCTTCTCCGTGAGTGGTGTAATCCATACTGATGTTGGCTTTCATCATAGGGAACAAAATCTTTGTAGTTTTCGTATTTGTTTTCTTACAGCAGCAGCCTGTCTGCGTGCAGTGCTCTGGCTCCACGGTCCCTGTGACTGCCTCATCAGAAGGCAGTGCGTGGTAGAAAACATTTAACATAGTGAAGATCAGAGGGTGAGCCTGGAAATATTACAGAGACTGTTACATGATGAGATTAGGAAGGGAAAATGGTGAGAAAAAAAAATATTGTGGTCTTTATAATAGCGTTAACTATTGCAAAGGCACTTGAGAGTTTTTGGCTCCTTTTAACTCCTTGGTATTGTGAAAATGTTAATAGAGGATCTCAGAGGGTGACTAATAAGTTTCTGGACTATAACAGGTTGTTAAATTGCTTACCTTTGCTAAAGATAGAGATCCATAATGCTAACAAGGGACAGACTACAGCTGGTATTTTTTTCCAAAGTTCTCAGCATAGACTAGTGGCTTTCGTGGTACCAATGGGAAGACTGGCTCGGCTTGGCTCAGCACTGTCAGATTGTTTATCTCAAGGGAACTGTCGGTGAGACAGGCATTTTCCATTATTGCTTTCCTAGTGTTAAATTTGATTTGTTCTCTTACCTAGTTCTTGCTACAGACAATAATCATGCCCAGATTTTTTTTTTTTTTTGGTTACACAACCATTTGGAAAGATCCGAGTGATCTGTTCAGCTTCAGACTGGCACAACTCTGTTAAAAGGTTGGAGGCATTTAAACTGCTTTTTTATCTCCTTCTTCTTTCTTCTACTCTTCAGGTTACTTTAAACATCAGCAAGAAAAATACTGCTGCACCGGTAATTACTGGAAATAAAAGTTCTGTTTAAATAAATACATGCATCATACTAAGCATTGATTTTCAAGAACTGTGTAAAACAGATCCACTGTAGATGGAAAAATGAGGGGGCAAAGTGGGACAGTGGCAGAACTCAAGTACAGATGGGTGCAAAGACTAGGTTCTTTGGGTCAACTGAACTGGAAATGTAGTTGGGGGGAAATTTGTGGGAATGGAATGGAATCTGTGTTGTAATAAAATGTACTATTCGTACATCAGGAAGAAGCCATACCACTAGCAAGTCAAACCACCCGTATTTATGGCTGATACTGACAAGCAGGAAGCTGCTATTAGAATAATTTGAATGACCTCCGTGGAATAAGGTCACTCTTCCCATGAGTTCCTCAATTCTTTGTAATTGTATGCTACATATGATTTTCTGAAATATAATTCATTGTCCTTACATATGTCTTAAAATTATCTTCGCTTATATTTTTATGTCTTTATTAGTTTAAATAATTTTCCGGTAACTTTAATATTTTTCTGTACAGTCAGAGTAGTTTTTTTGCTGAGACGTGTTTTCACCTGAACCACATATTTTTTGAAAGATCCTGCACGTCTTGGAGATTCCACATAGTTAAAACCACGAGTGCTGCTGAAATTGCTAAAATATCAATTCACAATCACAGATGTCCTAACTGCATGTTGCACAGCCTTTAGCATGGGTCTTTTTTTTTTTTTCTGAAGGGCACAGGATGGAATGGAGTAAGGTTTAAGGCAAATGATGAAATGGTAACATCATTAACAAAGGAAGCCTGTTAATTGATAGGTTTGAGAGGGAGTAGCTATTTTGGTTCACTGATCCCTATAGATTTATTGGCAAATGCAATCTAATCATTGCTTGCAGTGCACTTCCAAAAGGAAGGGGGGAAAAAAAAGAGCAGCTTTTCAGAGCTCAACTTTATTTTAATAGGTTAGACTGATGCAAACCTGTGAGATAGTGTTTCAGATGAAAGGACTCAGATCTAACAAGTCTCCTTTCTGTCAAACTAGAAAGGACATAAACTATTATTTTTGACACAGAGGGGAAGTAATCAAATATTTAGGTCTTTTGTTTTCATTAACAAGAACAGGAGGATAAAAAATAGATACCAGAATATTCTTTTTGATTTGCTTCAAGAGTAAGTGAGGCATAGCTATTCATTCTTCTTCATTTTCTTTAAAAGATGAGAATCAAGAGTAGTGCTGGCCTCCCAGAGTGTGCTCCAGTTTGTTGTGGTAGGAGTATTTTCTCTGTCAGCTTAAAGTGTCCGTACAGAGCACTTTGTCTCTCTCTGTCTCTCTTTTTATTTATATGAATGGTTTTTCAGCAGAAGTAAGTGCTTAAGTGCTAACTTTTTTTCCCCCTTGACGAGAAGATGAACTGCATGTCAGTGTATACAGACAATGGATGAAAAATAAACAGAATTTGTTTCAGAGGTATTTTCATTTACACATTCTCGGAGCTTGATGTGAAAGCGCCTTTAAAATTGCTGTCGAAATGCTGTCTTTTGTACTCCTAAATGAAGACTGAAATTCTTTGCTTCCCAAGAGAGCCATTCAAAAGGGTGAAACTTAACAATTATACATTGATCCCTCTGCAGGAGAGAGTTTTATACAGATATCCTGATCCCCACCTTAGAGGTGGAAAAACACAGAGAGACAGGCAAAGAAATTTTTGCAGGGCAACATACTAGAGGGCAGTGGCAAATCCAGGAGGATAACCCAGGTCTCCTGAGTCACAAGTGAGAGATGGTTAAATTCTTTATACAGCAGAGTCTGGACTATAATGTATGAATTTATTAAGGGGCTGCTGGGATGTATAGTGCAATATGATAATCATTTGAATGGACAATTGTCCCACAGGCTGTCATTGAATGATACTGAAGTATGGTTTGTCTGCTCAGAAAGAAACTGTAAATGAACTCTTTTTTAAATTTTTTAAGACCTTTTTAACTGGAAAAATCATCCTTATGACGTCAGCAGGGAAAGATTAACCCAGGACCTTATTTCTGAATGGGAAAAAACATTGAAATTGCCTTAAGAAAATTACATACTGTGTCATGTTAAAAAGCCATTAATGCCTAAGGCATTGGGAAAAAAGGGCATTGAAATTTCAAATACATTGGACTATTTTTTCACTGGCATTTAAAGGAATGAGCGTATGCTAATTATTTTCTTACTCAGATTGGCTTTTGTAGGTTTGGTCCAATATTTCTTCATTATGTGAGAATTAAGCGTTACAGAAACACGCCACATTTTTCTTTCTGCAAGATATCCTGGGCAATTTCTCAAGAACAGAGAATTTGGTAGCTTAAAAGTCATATAATTAAAGGATTAAAATCTAAGTGTAAAAGGAATTCTGAGACTCGTGTAGCAGCTGGAATGAGTAGGATCTCTTTGCAATGGCTGTAGGAGGTTGTCAGAATTAGGGTCCATTTTACTGAAGAAAGATGTAAATCCTGGAGCCAAGGTTTTTTCTTTCTGCATGCTACTGGAGAGGAGCTCTTTGACTTAAATCTTGTTTATGTGGATGTTGCAGGGGAAGAAAGTTTCCAAAGTGTATTTCATATATGGCTTTGTGATTCGTATCAACAACTTGCACATGGAAGCAAATCGGATTCACTGCATTGACAGACTGACCAGAATAGTCCACTGTTGGTTTGGAAAAGCTGGACCATCTAACAGTGGGTTTAAATCTGCTTGTCTGTGGGAAAGGGTGGGAGAAACCTTGGAATAAATGTATTTTAAATGTCTGCCACTGATTTTATTTTCTGATAAGCTGATCTTCCTGCTAAGAAATGATGGAAGATTGGCAGTCCTTCGCTTTCTCTTGGACTGAAACAAACAGCACCAAGAGGTTGCTGCATTTGAAATATATTTGCCAACAAAGTTGATGAAGAATTTTTCTTAGTTCTGTACCCTGGCATCATGAAAAACATGCTTCCCTGTGTGAGGACAAACAGCCTTGCAATAACTAGTAGCATGTAAGAACGAAGGGTCAAATCTGCTGTTCCTTGGACTGGATTTACCAGGTTGTATCTTCACTGACCCTATTGACTTAAGAGCAAGAAAACACAACCAGCTGCCAGCAGTTCACTGCCATTGCTTTAAAAGCTCCTGCCCCAGCTGAGCTGCACTGACTGATTGTGTGTATCCTTCTAGTCCTCTGCAAAGCCAAGTGAAACAGCTTAACCAGCCCCTGGGCTGAAGTCTGTTTGACTGCACGTTTTGGAAGATGAGGAGCTTGAGTCCCACTGCCTCATCGATTGCTTCCTCTAGAGGAGGCAGGAACTTAAACTGCTCTAACTGTAGCTCATGCCTTTAGGCAGGTCTCTGTCTAGACCCATAATTGTTATGGACATGATTGTAATCTTCAAACCCTTCGCTGCATGATCTGTAGTAAAAGAAGACGAGGGAGTACAATGATCTATATGTGTACATAGCCAAATTCTTCCTTTAACTGTGTTAGTACAACCCATCTATTGAGTTCAGTAAGTGCAGGGTGAGCTCTGCCCCAGCACATTTTGATACGGACTGCTGATTACCCACAATACATATTTCACTTTACCACCAATAGAACCTTAACCTCACTTAAAAAGAATAATGACAAAACAGCCCAATTATCTGCTCCCAGAGAAAAAAGTCCATTACCAAGGGGGAACCAAAATTACCCTTTCTGTTCAAACAGCCCTGTTCTCTATTACATTTGCATTAAAAAAGGGTCTGAGATTAGGCTGCCTTTGTGCTAGGCACTGTACAAACACTTAACAAGAAATGGGCCCTGGCCCAAAGAGGTTACAGTGTAAATAAGGCAGAAGTGCAGAAAAAGGCAGTGGCTTTTTGTTTTTTTCTTTCCTAAAGGGAAATGAGGCACAAGAATGTGTTATATAGCAGAAGTGCGCAGTTAACTGAATGCTCTAGAAAAGTTGAAATACAAGTATTATACCGCCAAAAGGTGAGGCACATAGTGATCTGGTTTTACTCCAGGAGTTGGGACTCTGGGACACTTGAGTGATGTGCAGACATAAGCACTCATTTGAAGCTTGCTTGGGTTTCTATGTGGAGGTAGCATTTGAAAAAAAACATTAAAACAGATTGTGCATCCTGCAGTGTTTCTTCTGTTTCTGTCTCCCTTACTGGGAAGCACAGACCCAAAAACCTCAGGGCTGCTGGTTGTGAGTTAGACACCCCTGCATCGCTGTCCCTGCTGCAGAGAGGAGTATGTGCCAGGTAGGACTGCCCGGGGCAGGGGACAGTGGAAGTCCTGGTTCCTGAGCAAACCAGCAAATGAGCTATCAGGAAACAAGAGCACCAAAGTTTAAAATATCTTAGTCTCGATAAATCAATATTTTTCCCTGAAAATCTCTTCTGTCAGAAATTTGCTGATGAACACTGCTAAAAGCCAAGCTCTGTGTCTGTTCATCAAGGGAAGTTCCTAAGGGGGAGGCAGTAAAGTGAAGGTAGGAAGAAGCCAAGGGCAGTTTTGCCCTCCCAGCTGTATCCTGCACCCCCTCCCAGGGCACTCTCCAGGTCCCCTCGTGCCAGGCAGTGGTCCCCAAAGCAAAGCAGAGCTGCCTTCAGCTCCCAGTCTTGCCCTCTGCACCCCTGGTTTGCCTTCTGCTGAGGGGGTGAAGGTAAGAAAAAGCGGTTTGTGCTAAAACGAGCACTGATTCTTTCTTTCTTTTTTCTTGCCCCACCCTTTTTTCCCTATCTGTGTTCTGGCTGAATTTCCATGCCTTACATTGGCTTTGCATTGCTGGGAGGATAATACAGCCCTGAAGTAATAATTCATTTCAACAACTCCGTATCTTTGTCTGTAGTTCAGGGTCATTTTTCTGACCTGCAGGAATGAATTCTGAATCTTCAGTGAATCTCACTTTTTACTTAAAATACAGTTCTTCGTCATCTCTTTTCTTTTTGACAATCTTCTTTCCCTTGGAAAATCCATGGGTAGAATCCTGACTTCTATGATTTTATTGGCAAACAGGCCAGCAGCCCACCTCACGTGTTTGGTAAAAGACCTTTCACAACTGCTACAGCAAGGACTGCCCTCAAACAAGAGCTCAGAAGAGTCTGGAGCACAGTCAAATGGGGAAACAAGGTTGTTGTTGGCATGATTTTAATCATGATAGACAATTAGCAAAGCTTAATTATATTGAGAAAGAAAATCAGAGCACGTGGCAGTAATGAATTTTCCAAGTAAATCTCTTGTGCTTCAAAATAAAACTAGCTGACCTATAAATTCAGTGAAATTAGAAGAGGTGTTTGCCATATGCCTTAGCTCTGTACTGCTTGTTCTGTGAGTGTGGCTTCTCCTGCATCGCCCTTCTTAAATATTTTTCTCTCATCCAGTAATAATCCTAGGAAAAGTATTGCATTTTAGCCATTTAGATGACATCCAATGTCAGTAAGTGGCAAGAGGAGGATTTTTTTTTTCTCTAGCTGAACTTGCTAGTATTAGCAGTTAATAGGCTTATAGAACCAAGGATTTTTAAAATACTGCCATTAGCTAAAATATGTATTATTTAGAGCTTAGTCAGCAGGTTATTTTTTTAATATTATGAAAGTCTTGAATATTTCCAGAGGAATTTGTGGCTAAAATAAAAATACTAAATTGAGTGCTATCAGCCTTAAAATATTTTGGAGGATGTCTCATGTTTGTGTGTGTAGTCTGTAGGTCTGATACTTGGTGGAGAGTGAAAGCATCTTGTTTAAATCAAGAGTACTATTCAGATCATTAAACCTTTTAATAATGCCATAATAATGGAGCTTCTAGAACAAAGAAGCTTCTGGTGAAAGCAAAGAAACCCCTGTGAGTAGCTTTATGTGAGATGTCTTTAGATGAAAGCTGTGCGGTTCTTTCTCTTACTTGTTTTAAAGCTCAGGAGACCAAAATGTATCTCACTGGACAAAGACAGCCAGGTAGGTCCCACTTCTTGTGAAGTGACCTTGAGAAAGTCAAACTTGCTCATCTAGATTTGCGTGATGGCAGATGACTGTGGGCAGAGCTTGTTGCACTGCCGTTTGAGAACTGGAGGCTTCTGGTCCAGCAATTTATTTGAGACTAGGTAGCTTGAATGCATCTCATGTAAGGACCCATCTGTTCCATGGGTGGCAGTGCTGTGTTGAAGTTGTAAGCTGTATCAGTTTGCTCCACTTGCACAAACGAGGGTTGCTATTTTGCAAGTACTTACATATGTGCAGAACTGCGGTTTCAGTGGGATTAATCGAACGAGTGAAGTTCAGTGGAGTGCTTTTGTAGCATTTACATCTCAAGCTCTCTCACTTGTGAATTGCATTTCTGACTGAAAGATCAGATGTCTGTCACTGCCATGCTAATTTGCAGTGTTCTGCATGCTTCTCGGCAGTTTGCAACACAGCTGGATGCGTGGAAAGGGGTGCACTGGTCCCAACTGGTGCCCAGCATGAACACGCCTGAACTGAAAGCATGTTTTCCTGTGTTTTGGGAATTCTCTTCATCTTGGTGTCCCCAGGGAGGTTGCAGAGAGCTCAACTTGGTTGAAACCAGAGAAGAAGCAGGAAAAGTACATCTGCCTGTTTCTGGCAGTCATGATGTGCTGGGTTGCTTTACCGCTTCACATTGGCTTTTCTGTTAAACTCAGATACAGATCTCCATGGCAAGCCACCTGCGATAAGGTCAGCACAAATTTAGATTGAGCTCAGATATTCCAGTCCAAGAAATTTAACATCTGAGGCTTTATTGTGGGACTCTTCTCAGTTTGGCTTTTTTTGTCTCATCTCGGGACTATCTAAGCAGATGGGAGTGAAGGTCTGCTCACGCTGCCCTTCCTAACAGAGATCCTAATTTTGACTGGCAACTCATATTTCCCCAGAGGGGAAAACCTGAGAGAGTGTGTCTTTCCAAACCATTTCCGAAACCCAATTAACCCACTGGAATAATCTCTTAACTATTCTTGTTAGGTGCTCCAGTGCCTAAGCAAGGATACAGAGCAGGATTCTTGTTTTTGTGGAAAGGCTGCTGTGTGAGTAATGACAAACAAGTTCTTGCCTGTGGAAAAATCTTTTACAACTGAAAGAAAAATGCTTTAGCATTTCAAATAGCTATTGCTCTGAGATCAAGTGAAGTTCTTTGCTTTAGGAAGTGAAATGAATCTGTTTGATGGGATATTTTATTAATCGGTTTTAAGTTTTAGCAGTTTAGTTTTACATTTCCATTAATGTTGTAGTATCATAGGAATTTGAGATAATATTATTGGGATTATTACATGCAAGTCACTAATAGCACAGGAGATGTAAAAATTCATTACCATCACTGAATTTTAGAGCAAAGTTAAGTCAACCTAGTTATCTGTGATTTGTGAATGGAACTATAGAAGCTGAAATACCTCAAAGCCTTTCATCTGCATTGTGTTGTGTCACTGAGCCAGCAGGATTTCCCGTTCCGACACAGTGAATCCTGTGGAGCTACCCAAGATCGAAAATGGACTAGAAGCTAATTTGTGTATTACAGATCTTTTCCATCTGTAGTTAAGAACACAGAGAAAATGAACAAAGTCCCATTTTTACTATTTGCTTAGGGCAAAATCATGCAATTAGTCGAAGAATAGGTTCATATGCAAAAAGGGGCAGCTTGTGTTGCTGTCTTTTTTTGCAGTCCCTCTTTGAGGGTTGAAGTTCCAGAGCCAGAATTAATGCTGAAATTATGAAAGGGGAAAATATGTATACAGCTCTGTACATCATCCTTAGCTGGATGGTTACAGCTTCATTGACTTCTGTGAAGCTATGCCACTATTTCAACAGCTGAACAATTACACATCAGGGTGTACTAAAAGCACACAAATATCTGGGATAGCACCTAATAAAGTCATCATTTGTTCTGGTTGCTGAATTTAGTCTCTCTGAATTAAGTTACTGCATGGGCACCACTTCTCTTTCTTTAAGTTTTTTTATTGATAAAAAGCTGGATTATATAATTGCAAAGAAAACATTTACTCACTGGGGAGTATGTGCCCTGGTCCTTCCATTGTGCAATTGGTGAAGTAGATTTTTCCTCTATAGCTCCAATGATATGAGCAATTGAAAGCAAGATCTTTATATATTCTATCTTTTCACTGCTAGACTGATGTATCTGTGGCAAGTGTCTGCCTCCAGCTGACTTCAGGGAGTAGAAAAAATTTCATGGAATACAATATGGCTTTTGAAAATGAGGTGAAGGGGGGAAAGTTTGTTTGTTTCTTTTTTGTAATAAGTACCCTAAAATGTCTGTGACCTTTTCTTTGTGGATTCTACCCTTTGGTGCTTTGGACTACATACTTAAGAGCTAGTCACTGATTTTGAATGCCTAAATCAACCTTTTTATTGGCTTCTTGTCTACAAAATGAGATAACACGTTCTCTTTTATGGAGGTTAATAAACACTTGTGGAAAGCTTGTATTCCATAATGCTGAGTGCCTGGAACAGTCTATAAAGAAAGGAGCAATCTCTCTCTTCATAGAGCATCTTGAATGGCATGCAGTAAATACAGTGTGGGATTACACAGTGGCCAGGCAGATGAAGTGCTGCATGAACAGCCTTCATGGCCTCTCCTTGAATAACCAGCCTGCAACCAAGAAATGAAAAGCTGTATTGAGCGGCAGCATAGAGCGGAGCTGAATTGAAATTGTGTGGGAAAGACGTTCCCAAAGGTCTCAGTTCTAATGCAGTGTGAGAGCTGCAGCGCTGGGTCTGGCCTGAACCTATTTCCCTTCTGCCTTTTGGATCCTCTGTGTGGACAAGAGACTATTTCAGGTTTTTGCAAGAAGTTTTGTTTCCTTTTCCTAGTTGCTGGGTGGAAGAGCAAAGGCAAGGGAATGTATGCAGAGTTGTTTACTAAGCTGGATTTATGGAAGTGCACACAGGAGGAAAAATTACTACTTACCTACGTTTAAATTAACCCAGATTCCTGTAGTAGAAACAAATGGAAGAAGTCAGTGATCAAATGTGGAGCTGTGCCAGCAGACTGGCATGGATAGCACCTCTGGTGATAGAGAAAGGACTTACATGGGTGCAGCAACATAACTCAGCTTCTCTCAGGATCGCATAGTCAAGGCAAAGGTGACAGAAGTGTTTCTGCAAGTTCATAATAGTAGATTTTGTGCAGAGCATTACCCAGTCTGCGTTGAAAGATCTTAGTTTCAATAAACTGGGGGTAGAAGGCAAACTTCTGCTTGTACCTGTAATACTTAAGGAAATTAATGCAGAAGCATCCTTGCATTTAGAGGAAGATCAATGGTGGGTGAAAGCAATGCAACATTTATTCTTTTCTTCTGTTTTTGTCAATGGCTAGTAACTCTAATTCTGAAAGAAGAAACTTACTGTGAAGTTGTATACCTGTAAGTGCCAGACTCCTGTCAGCTTATGGTTAGTACCTCAGGTTTTCCATTTTTTAGGAAAGAAAACAACCACAACAAACCTAAGAACAGTAGGAAATCCATATTATCATACTATGCTTTAATGTTTACTAAGGGCTGGGGAAAAGAGGTCCATGGGTTAATTATGTATTGCACAAAAAGGAATTTCCTTTTAACAGGTTTTTTTTTTTGCTGAATTACACAGAACTTATTTAATAAATGGCTATATGCCTGCATTGTACCATTCATTTCCTGCCCTCTCATTTCCTCTCTAAACTAAACAAAATCAATAATGTAAGCTCAGCCTTTTGAGGGTACTCTGTGCCACTAACCACATAAAACAAGCATATGCTGTCCTGGAAGTCACAGGGCAGAGATGCCACTATTTTCACCTCCTCAGAACTGTTTTGGGTCAGACTGTACCTCTGGATGGCTTGTGCTGGCTCATGTCAGTGCCTGCCTGGGCATCCAGCCGCTGTGTCCTTCTTCATGGTGTAGATGTGCCTTTCACTCGCCTCTATGGATGTGTTTCCCCACTGTGGTCCTTCTGGTCTGTCAAAATAAACCTGAGTTAATACAAATTGTAACCAGGCTCACCCACAGCGGATGGGTCACAGCTCCTGGCACGATTTGCCTGCCAGATCAGACCTGCAAGCTATAAAACCAGGCAACTTATTTTTAGCATATTCCCAGCCTGACTTATCAGTAAAGCACTTTGAGGTAACGACTTCAGTGCATCTGATGATTGTTCATTTTGAAAGATGTCATTTTAAGAATTTCTGGAAGTTTCAAAACTGCCCCATGGGAGATCTGTTCCATGCCAAAATGTCATTTCAGATTCTAAACTACATACTCCCTCATACTTTCACTTTATAAATGTTTCACAGCACCTGCATTTTTTATCATTGCACTTTTATGTGACCTACGAGTTCCTTGTAGCTAACCTACAAGGCCTGTCTGAGAGAAGTAATATATTTTTTTAAATTGGCTTTTTTCTTCTCTCAGAAGGCAAAGCCACTACCCAATTATTTCTTCCTTGTGCATAGATATTTGTATTAATATTTTATCAAATGCAATGTTTATAGTCTCGCTCATAGGTGTCTGTTAAAATTAAAACAATGTGTCCTGGAAAGTGAATGCTTAGTTCCATTTCTAATAGTTGTTAGAATCTTGCCTTATTTCTTCAGTAGTAGATCAATCTCCTGATATTTTCTGCAAGTCAGACTTCATTCTCAGGCTGTAATTACGTGTGAAGTCCTGCCTGATCGCTTTGCTGGCAACACTTCCACTCTGCACAAAGCTAACGTAAAAATAACCTGAGCTAATATTTGCGTTGCCATCCTGCGTGCAGTGAGCACCACTGAAACGTTAATGGTGTTTCCCTTCAATGAGCTGCCATAAAGGGGAAGGAAAGTAAATACTTTAAATGTCCCTACAAAGGCTGGTAGCATGGGGAGGTGTCAAGTGCAGACATGCAGCTCTAAAAATGGAAGTGTTTATTAATAATAGTACAAAAAGAGATTAATAGCATGCGTAATGGACCGAGAAATGGAAGCTCTTTTCTATGCACAGCCCTCCAAAGGCATGTGAGATGGTGGTGTGGATGGGGAGAAGCACGCCTGGGGAAGCTAAGTGGGCACATAACTGGGAGCAGGGGTTTTAACCTCCTCCTATGGTCAGCCACAGGGCTGTGGATTTGTTCTGTTGCTTTTGAACTCTTCTGTATAAAGCCCTTCCACTTTGTAAGAATAAATATTCATTGAGCTAAAGGGAAGGGGAATAAGAGACTGAATACTTGCACTTGAATTAGGGAGGGCATGAACTTAAACCTGTATTTCTCTTATCTCAATCTCTTTCATGGAT
Source organism: Pterocles orientalis (assembly GCA_011057875.1). Classification (NCBI taxonomy): domain Eukaryota; kingdom Metazoa; phylum Chordata; class Aves; order Pterocliformes; family Pteroclidae; genus Pterocles; species Pterocles orientalis. The sequence continues at coordinate 868,064 of WKFP01014733.1, read as the reverse complement.
TTTGATCAGACGATTCATCCTGGATCTATGAAATCTCTGCAAAAAGTGTTTTAGGCAAACTGATTTATCACCAACCTCTCACAAATACAATGGTTTTTAATGAACCAGGTTGTGTTGGTTAGTGTGCACAGTTGAAAACTAGTAGGGAGGACAAGCCTGAGGGAAATCTGCTCACTAGTGTCAGTCACACAAAGTTCCTAAGGATGTAAACTCTTAAGTTTTCAGTGGGGCTGTCTGTAGTATGCAGCTAAAAAGTTAAATTTACTCCTTCCACCTGTTTGGGTTTTGTGTTTGGGATTCCTCCCCTGCCCTCCCAATAACTTTTCTAGGATATCTTGGTCCCCAGAGTCCTGTATTGGATTTTCCCTTTCTACTGAGTTGTGCATAAGATGGTATAATAGGATCTGATGGTTATATCTTTTCTTACAGCTACAAAGTCATGAACTCCAGAGTAGTATTTCCACCTCACAGCAAGCTTCAATAGAGCAGTAGTAATGCCTCTGACAGCCTTGGGCAGCTGTGTTTGGAGGAACACTGGGTGCCCCCGACAGTGCTGATTTAAGCTCTACCGTTAACATTATTTTTAAGGACTAAAGACTTAGAAAACCTCTAAGAATAACTGTTTGCTTCTGTGTTCTCCCCACAGAGCTGATACCAAGTATCAGATGTCACAGCAAACCTTTTCAGGCAGTACTGGCTAAAATTGTTCAGAGGTGTCCTAAACAGCAAATAACTAATTGCTTAAAATCCAAGATAAATCCTGGGAGGTATTTCTCCATAATTTAACCGTCAGGAGGAAGAGACTAGTCTCTAGCAGTAAAGAGGTCCTGTAGAAAATATTATTTTTATGCTGAATCTGTTATTTTTGTGGTGCTAAATGTCAGCCCTCCTTCCATTTCCTTTTGTTCCTTGCTGATGAAGCCTTGTCACCTTTCCCACCACACCCTGCACCTCCATTTCCCCATCTCTGCTCTCATAAAGATGTTTTCATAACCAGGCACACCAATAGATTTCCAACAGTGGAAAAGGTTAATGAGCAATTGGCACTGATTGCCCTTTTCCACACCTGTGAAGTAAAGAGCCCCATGGGGATCAGGGACACCTCTGCAGTCGTCCTCCCCAGGGACATGAGGGGTCACTGGCCAAATAGGAAGAGGTTGGTGTCACTTTGCTTTCTAGTGCTCCCTCCCTACTCCCCTGTTTTCTGGGCCAAGCTGGCAAGTGCTGTTGGATGAGAAGGAATTAATTGCAAAAACTAGTCACACTATAGCTTTTTGTTAGAAAAACAGATTTTGTTGTTAAACCAAGCTTTTTAACTAAGTCCAGAAAATCAAGAAATATATTTGTCAATACCTTGAAGTAGGCTTCCCAGACAGTGAGTGATGTGCCAGAAAAGCATAATATTAATTTCCAACAGCTTGCAAGACTTTATGTAAGCTTGTAGCAAGAGCACTAACTGGAAAATTATAGAACTGCCTTAATGACATTCCTCCACCAAGTACAGATCTGGAATAACACAGGACACCAGGGCTTGTTCTGAAATCAACAACCAATGTTGTTTAAGTTTAAAAAAATGTGTTGTTTTGTTGTTGTTTTTTTTTAAACAGTTTTTGCATGAGACAAGCACTGAGGAAAGTGACAAGCTACTGTTTCTGTTGAAACATTAGTTTAATTTGCATTCATTTTGAAATTAAAACGTTGAGTTAATATACATTTAAAATGTACTGTTCCCAGGAACCAGCTCAGAGGCAGTGCTTTACTGTCTTTGTAGAAAGTGTTTGTAATCTAATTAAGAAATAATTAAAAAAACCACAGCACAAGAATGCTAGAGGGAAATGGTCAGTGATAACAGACAACATTTCAGACTGTGTTTGCAGTGGACTTGTGACAATAAGGGGAAGTCTGGGAAACCGTAAGGGAATTACTCTTTCATATAAACCCATTTATGGACATATTTGTTCCAACCTGCTATGGTGATTTTTTTTTTTTTGCACTCTTCAAAATAATGTCTGCATAATGCTAACAAGCCATAGAACTTAGAAGCCCATTAATGGTGTAAATCAGCAATGTGGACAGAACAAATCAAAAGCTGTTTTTGATATGCTTGTTTCTAAAAACAGTAATGAACTTCTGGTGCAAAAGCTGCTCTTAGAAGAGTTTGGGTTGTCTGTCCAGCCACAAGGTGTGGAGGCACCTGTGTTGCAGCCCTTCTCCAACTCCATCTGTCCCCTGGGCACCATATCCCCATTGCAGCTTTCCTGCAGGTGTGCCTTCCTCACCACGCTTTTCTCTGTCAAACTTCCTACCCCATCTCCTTTTGTTCTCATCTCATTAGGTTACCTAATAAAGCTCTTTTTCTTCATTTAGACATCACAAATTAGAATGAACTTCTTGCTATCAAAGTATATATTCCCATCTCCTTTCCAGCCAAAGACTGTATCAACTACTTAGGTGATAAGTTCCTCGGGGCACAGGTCCTCCTGACATATTTTTATTCATTATCTAATAGGACAAACTTAAAGCGGGCCTTTGGGTCTTGAAGCCACAGCTTCTGTACTTTTCCGTAGTGTGTGGGTTACATGTTTAAAAATGAACAGTAACATCAAATTCCTCAATGCAAGCATTTAGAAAATGTATGCTTAGGTGAAGAAAGTTACCCAAGAACCTCTGCCTTTGATTTTATAGCAATTATTTGAGAATGCAAGCTATGTGAAGACTTTCTTTCCAAATACTTATACCTTTAAAGGGATACAGAACATCTAAAGTGATTAATGTGTATAAAATTACATAACTCCAGCACCATGGATAAGACTTGACAGAGTCTGCATTCATTAATAACTATTGTAAAAAGTCCTATTAAAAAATCCTTTTATTCCTTGATCTTTTAATGGAGACATAAGTTAATAATCACTGTTAAAATGCAAACATACCTAGTGAGCTGTTAGTCAGAAGTCTTGATAGCTTCTCACTTTGGTTTTTGAAAGTCTTCTAAATACATTCCATTTGTCATGAACCACAGCTTCTCTTGCCCTGAGAAGAAACCTAAAGAGACAATGGTGATTGCACGCTCTGTAAAGATTCAGAGAGAAAGGCTGAGAAAAGAATAGTGTGATTGTGCTTCCGTGCCACTGCAGCAAGTAATGCACACTGAGGTTTCAAAAGGGGGAGAAAAAAATAAATGGGCAGCATCACTAGAATAAGTCATTTAAAAGCTATCACAGAACTATCTTACCAAAAAGATTGGTTTTAATTATGCTTATGGGATAAAGCAATATAAACAAGGAAACAGTTTGCTCAGATTGGGTGGATTCTTACACAGTTGATTCTGTTGTGAGATGATCCAACAGGAACTCATTTTCCTGTAGTGTAAGTTATGTTTATTGTACATTATCCCCATACTGTATCATGTACCTCATATATTTTGCTTTATGGGACAAATCAGATAACAGTTTAGGGCTGAGTGGTAGCTGACTGTATATATTCCTAGCTAGTTAAACTGTGGGTTGTCAATGGGCATCTTTCATGTGAAAGGCAATTTCAAGGGGATGAGATTCTATCTAAGAGAAGTATCTCCAGTACATTTTTATACTTGCTCAAACTCAGTATTTATTTCATAGCAATCTATGCAGAAGATAGATGTGAAAGATACAATTACTGAAAATCCCTCAACCTGCTGGTGTCGCGATTCTTTTCGGTTCAAAGAAAGGTTTCAAATGATTGTCCCTTTACACAAAAATGATAAAAATTATCTTTTTTTTTAATAAAATCAGTTTTGCCTGTTCTTCAGTTTATTTTTGCTGGAGAAGATTTCATCATACATGTACAAATGTTTCTGTTTGATACCCCAACAAGCACTGTGACAATTACCAATTTTTTTTGCTAAATCAATTTCAGCAAAGAGGTAACAGATTTTGGTTACGTTATGGCTTTATGGCCATATCCTTTGGCCTTTCTCTACATGTTTAATTGGATGTTGAGAAACAAACAAATATATTTACAGAATCAAAAGGTTGTCTTATAAAGACAAAATTGGCTGAAAGAAATAACCTTTAATCCATGTCTGCAGTGACGTAGAAGATGTGAGGTTGTGATGTTATGAGTTACGTTGTTTACTCTTATTTTGATGCTATTAACCTGGTGTTTAAAACATTCTCCCCCCAGCCTGTTGATATATGTAATATCTTTCCTTTTTAATTTTTCTATTATTTATATAAAGGGATGAAAGTGGGGCAATTTCTATTTCAGTTCAACTGTCCTGAGACATTTCTGAATATATTTTGTGTGCTTTCCAGAATAATAATAGTAACAAAATTTCAACCAAAACTCTAAGGGCAAGACACGTTAACAAATATTACTGACTGCACAGTCCTTTCCAGTTTCTTCGTGCACTTTACCAACACTGACTCAAAGCTTATAGTGTGTTTTGAGGTGGCTGGAAATACTCCCACACACAGCAGAATAATAGACACAGCAGACAACATGAGAGAGAGACAGAAAGGTTTTCATGTCCTTAAATGATACTGATTTAGAGAATGTTGAACACTTCTAAAAGTTAAGCTGTACTGTATTTTCTCAAGTCTTTTGTAGAGTGAGGAATACAGCTATTTCTTCTGCAGGGACTTTGCTTATCATTTCCTATGGTCCCTTCATGCAACAGAAGAAAAATTCACTGCAGCAAGAGCACAACTAGGATGCTCTGGCCTGCAAACCAGTTGTCAAAACCAAGGCTCTTTCAAAGCTGGACAAATATAAAGATAGAGGCAGTGAACTGAAAATGTGATGTTCTCCTCTGTTTCTTCAGACAAAAGATCTTAAAGAACAGTAACATAAACAGTATCTTTTCCCTGCTATTTTAAAATGATAGATATGCTGGTCCATGAGCAGTATTTTACCACATGTACATCCAACATTGCAGATCACTTTCATCCTAAGCTGATTCTATAGCCTTGTGCTACTCTGCATTCCGTAATTGTACTGATCCATAGCATACTGGGTTTTTTTCCCAGCTGACCTTTGCTTTTCACTGACATTTGCAAAATATGACTAAATAAAACCAGACTAAATAGATGTTAACAGCAAAATCTTTTTGCTGCTCTTCTATTAAAAAAAAACCATCTATTTTCTGAAACTGCAGAACATGACGAAAAATGCAAAAGTTCAGATATTTGCTGTTACTACACTAAAATGCAGTTAAAGGCATGGACCACTTGCTTATTTTTATGTGCTGATTTACACAAACCAATTCAAAGTAATGAGAAGCCCAGCTGGTACAAATCATTACCAAATGCCTTTCACAGCCACCTTTAGCTAGAGAACATTTGTTCTATGTTAACCGAGAACAAACTGTTTCAAATCATACTGGAGTCTCTCAGAAGCATTAGACACAATATCAATTGTTTTGAAAGTAAAAAAAATTAATTTACCTGCTCCTTTACCACCAGATGTGTGTTCTGACAGATTGTAGTACAACAGATCCCAGTGTCTCAGTGCAGTGTCCCAGCTTTTAAGTGAAGGAGATATTTCCTTGCCAGGTAAAGCAACCTTGGCAGCAAAAGCCCCTCAACAACCTATTTATTAGTATCTCTACTCCTCCCCTGCTGTTATATTAGTATAATGAATTGTTCACAGGTGCTTCAAATGAGGTTTAGATGATCGCTGGGAGCTTTGTTACTCAAAGAAGCCAAATTGGAGGGAGCAGATGCAACAGTCCCCTAGCAAAAGTACAAAGTAAGACTTACTGAAGGTCATTTTGCACATTTTGGCCTTGGTGACCCTAAGAGCAATCTGACTGTCATTATTTTACTGTTTCTAGACAGAAAGGTGATTGCTTGTTTTCCAGTTGCCTTGATTTTTTTTTCAGTTGTCTTTGTTTCATCGTTGGGAGCTCTTAATTGCATTTAATCCTACTCCCTTTTAACTGAAATGAGATAGTTCCCGTATCATAGTTGTTAAACCGTGCTCTCAGTCATGTTTCAGCTTTAATGCTCTTTTGTGTGGTGATGTTTAAATCACCATGAGTATTCAAACACCAAGCAAGGTGAATAGAGAGTGAAATGGACATTCTCAGCTGGATAGGCAAACCAGGTGGAAGAGATGAGTTAGAGGTCGTGCCAGATGCACTGCCTGAACACTTCCTCCAGCTGATATTTGTACTGTCCACAGCTTGTGGTTTTCTTCTCTTTCCTTGTTTTGTGGCAAATACAGAGAAACTAACAAACTGCCCTTATCCCCAAAAGGCCTGTATATGCAATTAGCTTTGTAAATGTTGATTTACTGGTCTACAAGGTCTCTTCAAAGGCAAAGCATGATGTGAGAGAGCTGCAGCCCCTGGAAGAGGATGTCCGTGTCGCAGATGTGTGGTTCTGCAGTGAAGGGGTCGGCCGAGCAGTTAGCAGAGACCTGGGTCCTTACTCGGGCTTTGCCACAGATTTCACAGTGATTTTGGAGAAAAGCTCACTTATACCCTATGTCTCCTTTCCTTATTATGGAAACAGGGATGAGGATGTTTTCTTACCAGCCTTTTTAGCTGTGTTTAGTATATGCATTTTTGAGATAAGGTTTTTCTCTTGCTTTATGCTCATCATAAAGGGATTCTGGTCTCAGCTGAAGCCTCTAGGAGCTATAATAATTGCAATAAATGTGAAGGCTGCTGTACCCGAAGAGCCACTTAATGCCCTCCTCCCCCCAAATGGAAAAGAGAAAAGGCTCTTTTCCTTCCCTTTTTTCAGATGTTTAAAGGGAATGCGCTAAGGTCACAACGTGCATCAAAGGCCTATCTTTGCATCGCTTGACTGTCCACTTGGCAAGCTCTCTAACGTGTATACTTTGATAGTTCAGTGACAGATATCACTAAGGAGAAAGGACAGCATTTTAACCTTGAGTACACATTGCAGGAGAAAATTACCCAGGAACAGAAAAACCATGTACGACTCCTGTGCAATGAGCCGAAGAAAAGGATCTTCGTTGAGCTTTTCATCTAGAGAGGGTTTTGGAAGGAGCTGCCAAATGCTGTTGTTTTGTAAGGGGGGGTTACAGTGTGTTCATACTGGCTGCAAGTGGTCAGTAGTGGAATTACCAACAGGATACCATTCCTGCCAGCAAATACTGCTGATGAGAGTGGAATTAGTGTAAATATGGGCACAATCTTCTTTGTTCTTCACAGAAGAAATACCAGTTTTGTTCTTTCTCAAACAGTGTACATCCTTCTTTGCTCCAACAGGACGTAGTGTAATCAAGATGAGATACAACCTAACTCTTGAGAGGGTTTTAGGTGAAAGATGTGTATTTGGATTGTTTTACCGGTTTGTGCCTTGCTAGAACTTTTTTATAAAAAGTCTACACTGGACTCCTGGGGTGGGCGTCTCTTTCATGCTTATTGGGCTTTATGGCAGATTCCACAGCGTGGAGCAGAGAGGTAATGGTTGAATTCAGCCATGAAAACTGCTATTACTTGGTTTCTCTGTGACATCTGTTATATCCTGTTGTGTGTGTGATGAGAGGTAGATTTTGTTTCATTTTGAAATCTGTTGGTGAGCTTGAATAGTATCTAAAATAGTTGATGGCTCATCAAAACACATACAAAATCCACGCGTCCTGAGCTCAATACAGAATCATTTTCTGAAGGTGTAGCAAATTAGTGTTCTATAAAGAGAGGGATTCGGTTTCCAGACTATGTTAGAGGCAAAGCAGTGAGTAGTGGTGTCAGGCAGACTGCAAAATCCCTGTACATTAGAAAAGGAAGATGTTAATAGAATATAAAAAGTGGGAAGGTGGATTTATGGCTACCTGGATACAAATGTTAGCAACTTTTGGTTTCGTTTAATGGTACTGTTTAATTTCAGCAGATTTTCCCATGAACTCTACTTTCTCTAAACCAAGTCACGCTTGTGTCTTCATGGGAGATTATATACCAAGCCCAAACATGGACAGTGATACACAGGACTGGAGCATACGTTACTACAGATCTGAAATTAAAATAAGGGCATGAGGCTGAGGAAGCTGTACGCTTCCATTTTCTTATCCAGTATGTGCCCTTGCATTTGTGTTCTGGTCACACTCTTGTAGCTGTGAGTTTTACAGCATTCTTTCTTCCTCATAAGCAGGCCAGATGGATCTAGTCTTGCTTACCACCCACTCCTCAGCTGTATTATTGACATTTGTCAGTCCCAAGCACTTGTATTTCAACAGAAAGTAACTATTCAGTTGAATTCTATAGCTCTTTTGTAACCCATTATCTATTTAATCAAGTTTGGATCCTGTTCCTTGCTAAAGACCATGTCTATGATGTATTTGAAGTCCAGAGTGAACAAGCATACATGTTCAAAAGCCTTGTTTCTTAAACAACATGGATTTTTTTCCTGCTCTGAAAGCTGACAAACATCTTGGTGTTCTTGCTGAATTTTATTTTTATGTTGAGGAAAGAAATTTTATTGTAAAGGGAGATACACTTAGCCAGATGTTGATGAGAAACGAAGGAATCAGAAAGGAATGAGTTATTCAGCTTAGCAATAACTTGGATTTCTTTTTATTCTGTACATAACCTTGATTCCATCTAACTTTTTCTCTGGATACTGATGCTGCTGTTTTTGTCAGTTTTGCTAGAGGTTGGCATACAGATTCAGTCTTTGATGTACAATATTTGTGAAAGTAAGCCTTCCAAAAGTTGCAGCAGTGCATGCTTAGCATCTAAAACTGGAACTTGGCCCTCATATTGGGTTGAAGGGCTGTCTTTGTATTCTCTGATTTGTTGAATATTATCCTGGTTTAAAGAAATACCACCTTAGCCAGAGGAACCACATATCTGAAAAACTGTCATCTCCTCTGTGTGTATGCCATGTAGTCACAAAGTGAGCCTTAAGCATATGACAGACATCAGTCTTTTCAAAGTCGTATTTGTTAATGATCTTTGAAATTATTCTGGTTTTGTGGCAGTGGTTGAGGACTTCAAAACTGGGTTGTATAGCTTCTGTCTTGGTTCTGTCATAATTTCCTATTGAATGTGTGTAAGAAAGCCAGGAACAAAAAGTGGCATAGACATTTAGGAACCTAAACTGTACCATTAAGCAGTTTTCTAATATAAATAAACAGTATGCATTTGAGATGTTTTGTTCAGCCTCTCTGTGTTCTCTCTCAGGCTAATGTTACAATCTATTTCAAGTGAAGGATTGTCTTTTTAGATAAGGAGTAAAACCCCTTTAGAAATGAAGCCCTGAACTAGTTGACACCTATAAATTTATTACAAAACAAAAATACTTCAAACATCCATTTAAATTGTTTCTTGAAGATTTATATTGTTGCATTGAGTTGCTATGGCGGCACTTGTAATTTACATTTCTGCCTGGAAAGCTTAAAGAGAAAAAAATATGAATACAGAATGTCAAAAAGTAATGATTTGACAAGTTTTGAAATGTACTACAGAAATATCAACTTAGGCAAATATGTTTGGATGAACGCTGGCATGCTGCCCATAGCGGAGGTTTCCAGCCTTGTGCACACCTTCACTGTGCAGAGTGCCTGGGGACTGGGAGCTCCAGGGTGCAGCTTCCTTGCTGGACAAAGAGAAAATTGACATCCCAGGAGTTAGTTTTACCTGTACGTTAACTGTGTGGTATGTTGTGGGGCTCCCAGAAGTATAGAGATCTTGTACTTCAACTGCAGATGTTAGCCCTGGCAGTTGTTTACTGTTGAGCCACATACATGGAAATCTTGAGTTCAGGAGCAAGTGAAGCAGCCTCAGTCCTTGGCCGCAATGTACTCCACAGCCCAAAGGGTGGCTGAGCTTTGGGAATGGTCCCATCAGTGTCGGTTCCACTTCCATCACAAAGGAGCAGTGGCAAAACAGTCAATAATCAGCACGTGTTAAAGAGGGACTGTATCTGGGTTTGGAAATGCTGATGTTGATTCTGAAATGGCAAAAGGAAACATCTATGCTTTGGTACCCATGAGCTAGATTGAGAGGCTGGCCACTCAGAAACATAACGAGCGGGTAAAAGGAAAAGGTCACGAATGTAGACAGTAAAGGCAAAGAAATGTACCAGTTAATATTTAAACAACAGATTTTTAAAATGTATTGTTATTAAAAGAGAAATGATTAAAAATTGATTTTCATACTTTCAAATAGAGTTTTACATAGCAGTGGGCTCAACTAACTGGAAAGTGGGCTAAGGAAGTTTCAAAGAAAAGTGTTAGGAATCTTTTCTAGTGCCTAACAGAAATTACACATTAAATCTTACTTGAAAATGCCTTGTTCCAGCTATTGCTCATAATACCATGCTGAGGGCATTTTTCAGGATGAGTCTGAGGTTAAGAAAAACACCTACTGAATAACTAGTGCCACTTACTTCAGCACTTGAGTTTTCCTTAGAGGTCTTCCATCCAATTACTGACCAGATCCAGTGATATTTAACTTATCAGATCTGACAAGAGCTGAACCCAAGGTAGAATGACTGCTAAAACATTTATTTGTGTCAATGACACGTTTAAAACTCTCTGCTCTGTCCAAATATTTAAAGGAAAATATAAAGAGGAAAATGTAATGTGACATAAGAGGAAATGAAAAACAACCTTACTTGCTGAGGATGTTCACTATACACAATTGCTGTCTTCTCAACACCTGTTCTTTTGGCAGAAATTGAGGGGAATGCAGTCTTAAATATCGTGTTAGTCTGTCTCTTTTTAAAAAAAATTATTTTTACAATGGCAAGTGCTGTCAAAATCACAGAATATGACAACAGCCAAGATCTTTAGGAACCTTTGAGTCTGAAGTATTTTATTGTAAAGCTAACACCTGAAAATGAAGAAATAATGAAGATAAATATATCCTTAGTAAAAAGAAGCTGAAGTATTGTCTGCATCAGAGAGCTTAAATGCATTGACTGCTTGTTAAAGTAGACTGCATTTTAAGAACAAGCTGCAATAAGCTTCTTGGAGAAGCAGAGAGTTTAAAATTCTCAACCCCCCTTTTACTCTCTAATTCAGAACAAAGCCAAATTTCAGAATTCTCTATAAACAAATCTGTATTTTTCATAGTAACTATATATTTTCCATAGTAGATACCCTTTGCTGTCAGTTTACGTGTTTAAACTAGTGTGAGTACTTCCAAAAGTAATGCAGAACATGTGAGCTTTCAGTATATAAGGGATGCTGAAATTTTTCTTCATCTGTAAACTTTTCCTAGAAAGGAGCTTATTAAATTCAGAGATGTCTCTATATGGATCATCAGTGATGTCTGGGGGGATGAGAGAACAATGGAATTCAGACTGTGTGCATGTATCATGCTCTTCACAACATGTTCTCTGTTGGAACCTGGCACTCACATTTGCAAAAGCAAACCCACTCTAAATTAGTTTGCAGTTAATTGGCTGTGAAGGGAAACGCACCTTGCCAAAAAAGATTTGAAATATAAAGTAGTTTTGATTTGGGAAGAAGTTGAAGAATCACAGACTCTTTCATGGGCATCTGCGAAATAATGTGGTTCATAATCTCCAGTGCTTTTTTCCATTATTTGGCAAGATGGGCATCTACTTGCTGCCATGTACTTGAAGATTGATTTTAGAGGAGTAGTCTTGGACTGTGTGTTGGAGCTGTTCATTTGCAGTTGAGGAAAGTGTTTGCATTAGGGTTAGTTCAGTAATGTTTTGAATATATGATGGAGAATAACAGGAACTAGCAGATACAACGGTAAGATCCTGTTTCTATTTTTTCTCCTAGGACTCAAAATAGAATGAATGGTCGCATGTGTGACAGTCGTTGGTGCTTATGTATGTCCTTGCATGTCTCTGTGGTCTTTCCAAATATTAGTGAAGAAAGTCTCCTAGTAGGCCTGTGAAATAGGTGTGGTAGAGGTGGACACTCTTCCTGATGTGTCACTGCCAGAAGATAAGAGTGGCTTCTCACTCTCCATGAAGGATCACATCAATTTTTCTAACACGGATCTTTTTGTCAGGCAAGAGTAGTGTTCAGCAACATACTCTGTTCAGTCACCTATCAGCTGAGTAGATATCTTTAAGAAAATATCCCAACAGATCTTTAGTGGAATGAGCGAGCTGAGTGTCTTTCCATTTGAGAAAATAGAGAATGAATCCCAAATCATGATTAATTCTTCTGCTGAACGGCTAAGGAGCTAACTGTGGGGCTACAACGGTGAGAGATGGACTACCATAGCTACTGATAATGCAGCAGGTATTATTTTCAGTCAGTGCTTAATTGCCTTAGAGGGACTTATTAAACTGAAATCATTATTGTGTGAGGAACTCTTCACGTAGAGTTATCTCCAGAGTGATCAAGATGATCCTGCTGTGGGCTACAATATAGATCAGTAAATGTGTAGAGTGGTTTTGTGAGGAAGCTGACGTTTTGAGAGCTCAGTTGGCAAGGGGTGGGTCTGCCCATTGTTCTGTATTTTAGTAAGATGTTAATGGTAAAAATAATGGCTGATTCTCTTTTGAAATATTTGAATACCCACTCCAAAACCCACACTTGAATCAATTAAAGGGTAACAAATATCTTTCACTTCTAGTTTCTTTGAAAGCACTACCTAAAGCTCCTTCTCAAACATCTCTCGAAATGGCTCTGCAACATTGTTTGGTAACCCTTTATAATCAGCACAGCTTGAGATACAGGAATTAGTTTAATGAAAATAAGACATTCCATCTGAGAGAATGTCCAGTTCTCATTGATACTAATGGTGTTACACAGGTGCACTGACAATAACTGTACAGGGTTTATGGTCTAGTGATTTACCATTTATGCAGGATGATACTAGTTTTACAGCATACCCACTGTCTTAGCATTTCACATAAGAAACACATAGGGTTGCACCTGGACAAAATTCACTGGATTAAAGAAAAGAAAACTTTCTTTTCTTTTGCCAAGAGGATGCTAAAATTTTGCATCACCAGAGCAGCTCTTAGGAAGGGAAGCTCTAGAGATCTGTCTTTCAGCAAATGGTCCTCATGTGGGTCTGATCTGCAAGAAAACCAGCTCCATTCTTAGCTTGTATGCCTAACCAGGGTTAGCTGATGCTCGTTAAATTGTCTATGAGATTAAACTGGGAAGCTTTTTCCTAGGAAGTCAGAAAACTTGACTGTGAATTATCAATTCATTCACTGTCAATAATCATCCTGTGAATTCTCTCTTATTTCCGGGTAAGCATTTTTGCTCTGTGGGGTACTTCTTACAGTGGTTTACTAGCGGACACAGTTCTTATTGTAGAATGGGTAGTATAACAAATTACTTAAAATCCAGGTGTGCAGTTATCAGTAGTGGATATTCTAATGTTATTTTGAGGCAATTCTTTAAAACAATTTATGCATTGCTCTTGGTTGTAACATTGAATTCACCCCTGTCTCAATTATGTGTACTGGAACAGTTAAATAGCTTATGAGCAGTGTCCCGTTAGCTCAGATCTGATCAAGAATGAAGATGATACTACTTTCCCTTCAGTTGTTCTAGCAAGTACTAAGGGACTGAGTGCTGCAGAGGTGGCTATTGAACACATTGGAAAAACAGTTGAGTGAACTATGTTTTTAGGTTCCTATCTTCAGCTCCTCCAGCTGGTCAGCGGTTAGTGGAAATGACATCTTTGGCCTACGGTTCTTAATATGTAAATCTTAATGGTTTATCACTTAATCTGTGATGGTATAGGACATAATCAGAAAGGAGGATGTAGGAATGATGAGTTCAAATAAGCTCTACAGAGAAACAAAAAAGGCGGCTATGCTGATCATCCCACAAAATTCTTGCTCCTTTCCATCTTGGTCATGTTTTTCACTAGAGAGGAGGAACTATGACCCTATATATGTTCTCATGTGAGAATCTGTGTTGCAGTTATGACCTAAAAAAAAAATTATATTAAAACAGAGCAGATTGCTTATGGCAACTCTTGCATAATGAAGGAACACAATGAAGAACTGCAGTTCATATTGCTTTTCAGGTCTGTTCTATTTTCATAGTTTTTTTTTAAAGTAGAAAATTGCATAGAATAATTACAAGTTCATTTGCATTCATATTACAAGCTGTGAGCTAGTAGTCTTTTATATTTAAAAAATATTGTTAGCAAGTGTGACTTGCATCCATAAATTTTGGAAATGGGAATGAAGTTTACACTTCTTCAAACTTTCTTCTTTTCTTAGCCAACAGCTAGCACCCTTCCTGTAAACTGCAGGACCTCTGTGAGGCCAGCAACATGGTAAATACAACTTCATTTTACAGTGTAATGAGTAAGGGTGTAGAGCAGTTCATTTACTGTTTCCTCCCCACCCCCCCAAAAAAAAAAGTCTTTTGAGACCTGAAGATCACCAATCCAACCATTTTATTGGATTTATAGACAAGCATAGCCATATGTCATCTAAAGGATGCTCTGTGATATCCTAATGGAAAGGTGACTCCTGTTACTTCATTTTTTCTTAAGTTCTTTGTCTTCCTGAGATGCCTAAATTCTTACCAATAAGAAATATTGCTGCAATTAAGTTTTCTACTAGGACTTTTTTTTTAATCCACATTAGAATAAGTGGGTTCACTTGATAATCCTGCTTTTCATTTCTGTAATAAATGGAATTGAAGAAAACAGCTCTATAGTAAAAGTTTCCATTTCAGCAACTACTTCTATAAATGTGATATGACTTTTGAAGTGGATTTGTGTTATATTGTAAAGGTTACTATATTATCTTTTATGCTTAATACCTAATGTGCTATGGAAAGAATAATTGAGGAAGTTGAAACTGAAAATAATTGAGAATGTTACTGGATCTCTGCACGCACTTTCAATCAGTTTGCTCAGCCTTTCCCTCTGCTCTTGGATGGGCGCTCCCTGCCCTGTTAAGCATCTTGCCACGTTGGTTCACATCTCCTGCCTGTCAGCTGGAGGTAGAATAACCTGTAGACATCTTTCTACCTTGTGAGCATCCTGGTGATCAGCCCTTGGCTGTCATCTCGAAGAGTGCACATCAGCAGCTGGATGTTTGCACGCCCGGTGTAACATCTCGCTCGTAGATTCTGATCAGATTGGATGCTCCAAAGGTTTGTGCCCTTTGCTCTGTCAGCCAAAGGAGACGCTGCTGCTCAGACCCGGGAGGGGAATCAGATCTATCTGGAGGCTGCAAAAAGCTTTTCTTGTAGACATTTACCTCAGTTAGCTAGAGCCCAGCTGCTTTTATGCCTTGATTGGAGGTAATACTGGTGAAATAGCAATAACCTCGCGAACGCACTCCTCTGTATGTAAATCCTTTCGGGAAGCGCATGACAGCCTCTGTTTTCTATGGGGCTGCGTTTGCAAAGAGGCTGTTATCACAGAATAAGTTTAATGGGTCGTGAATTTCGTGTTGAAAGGAGAGTCTCTCCATGACTTCTGATCTGCCTGCAATAGACCTATTGGCTCGGCAGCAAGTGCATTAGGCTAAATACGCTTCCTCCATTGACTCGGAAGGTAACAGCCCTAAATGCCTCATTAAATTTTCATGGGTGACTGAGAGAAGCCATGAGAAAAACACCACACGAGGAGCGGGGTAACTGCGGGGCCCACCGAGCCCCCGGCGAGCACCCCACGGGCCGTGGGGCCACCAGCTCCCGGGGGCAAACAGCCCGGCCACGGGGCTGTGAGGAAGGGCCGAGGCGGGAAGTGCGGGGGGACCGTGGGCTGG
>WKFP01014733.1:837523-850816 GCA_011057875.1 Pterocles orientalis | reverse complement strand
TTTTTTTTTTTTTTTTTTTTTTTTTTTTTTTTTTTTTTTTTTAAGCTCAGCTAGTGAAAGACCCTGTGTCCTTTGACCTGTGGCCTCACATAATGAAGTGACACCAATAGTGGAGGATGTAGACTTGAAGTAGCTGCTACTAGTGCTTCAAAAGTAGGGGTACCAGAATGAACACATTACCCTGGCGCTTAGCCTGCTTGGTTCTTTTCGCAGAGCAAAGTTTTTGAATCTATGTATCAAAATAATTTTAAGCCATGAACCTTGTGATCATTTTTTTAATATATTTGAGAGGTTCTTGGTCAGGTAAAACCCAGGAAGATTAACCTTTCCCTCTTGTCCGTAACAGGCCTGTTTTCTTTTAAGTGTTTTGGATCTCAAATTTTGCAAGATAGTTGTATTGAGCTTAGCAACAAGCAGGCTATTCAGTTACATATTGATTAGGTGGGAGAACCTCTCTTTTTACAATTGTGTTTACATTTAAAAGTGGTAGCAAATACTAGTGAAGAAGACCAAGATTTTCTAGACTTCACAGTTCAAATTAACTTTCCCAGTCAATATTTAGTCAAGGTCTTGATGGTTAAAGTTAACTGTCCAAGTCAATGTTTAGTCAAGGTAATGACTTGGTTTTTATAAACACTGCCCAAGCATTCTTGCAAAATTAATCAGAGTTGCTGAATCACAGTACGTTTGCTCAGCCAATTACTGGGGAATAGAAGTATGTTATTACTTAGTCCCTCATCTGTCCTATACTGTTTGGTATTATTTCAGCCCTTATGGGGCTTCATTCTTATAGTACTGGTTCTATTTTCAAAGCATTTTTTTGCACGGAGGATTTGTGAGATAAAGTCATCTACCATCTTGTTTTTATGGGTAGGAAGATGAGTCTTGGAGATGCCAGGTGCTTGCTCCCAAAAGGAAGTGTAAAGTTTTGCAATGGGTAGTACAGCAGGACTACCAAGGACAGTTCCAAGAGAGGGTTTCAGGAGCCTGTGCTGGGCACCCAGCTCCCCATAGTGTGCAAGAAGAGGTGGGCACTTCTGACACAGCAATCATTGGATAAAGTATGAAAACAGTTTTGTTGTCTGGGAGAAAAACAATGAAATTGGTTATGTTGACACCAGTACTTGCAGTGCTAGATTGAAGTGTATCATGATGTGGGAAAGAATTGGAAAACTTTATTTCAATTCTTCCTTTCTTGGAGGAATCTTCTAGGTTGTCACTTAAGTCCCTTCAACTGACGCTAAAAACACAGTCTGGACTTCCATTGTGCCAGTGTTTTTTCTCCTCTCTCTCTTTTTTTTTTTTTAAATTATACCACTTGCAAATGCATTCTGTGCAATTACATGGGTATTAGAGTAGATATTCATTAGGATTTTACTAATCTGAACCTCAAGTGCTATTCTGCGAATTTACCAGCCTTTGTAAGGGAGTGCTTGACTTCAACAGCTGCACTGTTTTATTATGAGTATTTTGATACAGTAGAATGAAAAGCATATATTCTAAACCATGTAATTAATCAGATTTAGACAATTTCATTTTCAGACTTGGACTTGTCACATAGAGAACCTGCAACTGTATTTTGCCCTTAACACTAGATTTTACCCAGTCTAGCTACAGCGAAATTACATTTCATGGTGGTGGTTTAAGAATTTCATCCATGAATCAATCTTCCATTTCAGTTTAAAGGCGGGAGAAGTGTCACAACTTAGAAGAAGTGAGTAAACCCAGTACTGTGAGTAAGAAAGCTAACCATGTTACTGTGTGCAACCTCATCTGTGTATCTAATCTTACACAGCCATCAAACACACTTTCAAGTGTTACAGGTATAAGAAGTGTTCCCTGGTTTTAAGTGTGCAGTATGAAACTTCCCATTCTTCTGTTTGGAAGGAGCTTGCTACAAACATTGTAAGAACTTCTGTGAAACTGGTTGTAGTGAAAAGTCCTTATCTGTCTTTATTTTCAGTGATTCAGTCGCGCACACGCAGATCTTCCGTAAGAATCTGCTAGCATGAACCTTTGCTGGTTACAAAAGGGGTCTGTGCAACCTGTTTTCGGTGGTGGAGCTGTTTCAAGTTGTGTTCCGTTTTGAATAACCAGATCAGAGAGAGACCTGTTGGCTTTTGTCTCTCAATCAGCATACTGCTTTTTGAGGAGTTAGAGTGAAGCACATGGGATGACCAGCTGTGTGTCTGCGCAGGTGCAGAGGCTGTGGGCTGTCCTGTCACCAGCTGTGGGGGAAGCAGCTATCCCAGACCTAGCTCTTTACTCCCAGCTGCATGTCCTAGCCAGAGCCATCCGCAGTGGAGCTGCTGAAGGGCTACTTGCCACATCTTGCTCTGACTCAGTGCTCTTCTTAGATATGTGAAGTAGTTGGCGTGGTCTTAAGGACCTTGGAGGCGTGAAGATTTACTTTAGTTGCTTATAAAATCAGGAAGGATGATAACTGTGGGTAAGCTTTTAAAAATGTAGCATTCCTGAGCAGGAGGAGCTTGCTGGGGAGCAGACTCCGGGCAGAGTTTCCAGCCTGTAATCCTTTGCACTTCCTGTGGAAAGTGCTTTTCCTGGCATTTCACTACTGTTGGCTTAATAAGGATGCATTAATTGTTACTGTTCTTAAGGATATGTACAACATAAAAAAAATAGGGCAGTGTAATACCTAAGTACACAAAACACTTGCTGATTTTTTTCTGTATTTTGTGTATATGGATACATTATATATATATGTATAACTGTATATGGATACAGTTATATATATGCAGAGATTTATTAGCTGCTCTTTTTATTGTACAAAGATTTCTCAGGTCTCCAGATATTGTCAAGCGGTTACGCTGGGAGATTTTTTTTTTTTCCCCAAATAGTGATTACTCTTGTGGGTAGAAGAACATCAGTTTCTTGAGAGTCTTTGCAATTCCCCAAGCCTGAAGGCAAATGAATAGAAATTTAGCAGACCACCTAGTTCTTGACACAGAATTCTCCAAAGAGGAGTCTGACCTAATTTATATTGTATTGAATCAAATAATCCTATCATGCATGTGTGCTTGCCGTTTTGTTTTCTTTTAGCAGACATAATGCTGTCTTGCAAAAACTTCAGATTTAGGTGTTAGGCAATGTCCCTGTGGTTTTGGGAGGTGCTTTTCCTCAGTGGGTAGTTACTGGAACATTACATTTAGAGGACGTTGGTGAAAAGGCAGACAATAAAGACTAATACTAAGGCTGATAGAATTATTCATATCTGAATGTGAGTGTATCATTGTTTAGTACTGAGGGTAATCAAGAGTCCTCTAATACAGAGTTCTCCCGTTATTGCTAAAGGTGGAGCTGGAAACTCCGCAAAACACTTTCTCTAGCAAAAAGCAGTATAAATATCTCTGTGATCAGCGTGACAGGGATACTGGTAGGTGTGCTTTGCTATGGGTGATTGCTGCAGTTCCTCTTTGCAGGGTTGCTGATGATAAGTGGTGCTGAATGTATTTGTTGGGGCCAGCAACAATTAGCTTTGAAGCTAATTGGGAGCTGATTAGCATCCAGGTGCTGCAGGTGTGGCCTGTTAAAGGAATTCCTGGTGTACAAATCCCCTTTCTGGTGCTATTCTCTAGGTTATGGGACTCATCAGTCTATCTTTGTTAGGTCCAGAGATACACTCTGAAGCTTAGCAATCTGTCTACGTCCATTCATGTTTTGAAAAAGAACTTCTTAAACCTGCAGTTTGTTCTTGCAAAGCTAAGGAAAGTTGTGGGTCTGCAGAAATTCAAGATCATAGCAACAGTTACCTGAAGAGGGTTCTTTGCTTTTAGAGTGAGTAGGTATCCCAGCTGTGGGATTCTTACGCTTGTTCAGCGTCATTCAGGGAGGTTTTGCTTAAATCTCTTCTGACAAGAGTTGCTTTTTGCTTAAAAGCGTATCTCTTCTCTTTTGAAATGTATTGTTTAAAAGCTTTTGGCTTTCCAGTTAGAGATTGTTTTCCCCTCCACTGTCATTTTAGGACAGCTGAGCATAAACACCCCTTTAGAAGGGGTGAGTGATTAGCGAATTAATAGGTTTGACAGTCACTGGGTAACTCTTCTTGTTTTAGGTCTCTGCAAAACAAGAACGGTCTTATTTCTTCTCCAGCTGTGGAACAAATTGGATGAGGTTACACTTTTCTTGGACTGTGTGTGGTCAACACAAGAGAGAGAACAGAATAATGCACTGTGTAGTGTTCTTAGCACTTGTTAATAGTATTCAAAACCAAAAGAGGTTCTTCGACAGATACTTTCTTAATGCCCAGAGTGTCACATTGCTACGGTTTTTCTCTTCTGGATGTCTTTAAGATTCACAACATACTTAACTGGAAAGACGATCCACAGTCTGAAGATGATCAGTTACAAAACTTTAAAATAACTTTGGAAAAAAACCATGCATACAGAAGAATCATGGGCATTAGGGATATCAGTTGATAAACAGTACTAAACGATTTGAAATGGTTGCTTTCAGTCAGCACAGGAAGTTTCAAAGTTGCAGTGGATTTTGCAGTGTTACTGTATTCAAGTAAAGGGAAAATTTCTTTTTTATTGTATCTGGTTTCATACCTGCCCTTGTACCAGTTGCTGTTGGTTAGAAGTTGACTCACTAATGCACAGCATAAAGTAGCTTCTTATACACGACTGCCTTAATTGCACCTACCAAAAATAATTTTATCAGTCAATTGAAATGTTTCAATCAGATTGTTATTGGGAGCTTCACATTTAGAATTTGATAATTTGAAGACTTTATATATCCCCATTTGCAAAACTTGAATTACTGGGAATCCATTTGATGCAATGCACATTTCTTATTTTTCTTTTACATAACTGTCTTCAAACCTGTTGGCAGATTGGTCACTTAAAGAATAGCAGGCATCATATTGGCCGTTTCTCAACCTGAAGGATTATAAATTTATTTTTCAGTACTTGAAGTAACAGGGAAAAAATGTGAGGGATCTTGATACACCAAACAAACAAAAAAAGTTTAATTTCTGTTCCTAGTTACTTGAGATGCAGTTCTTAATAAACTGTGCTAAAATGGCAAAAAAAAAAAGAGACACTTCACCTTGCTTAACCTTCATTTGATTTATTCAGGTGCCTCAAGTAGTTCTTGAGATCAAGACAGAATGAAGAGATCCAAGCCGGCAGGATTCAGTGCTCACGCAGAAGCAGACAGTGTGTTAGTAATTTGACAGCGTTTCCAGGACCTGTCAGTCTCTGCCTGGAGACTGGCCATAACAGTTCAATTGGCATGTGCTTTTTGCCGGATTAACATGTAGTAGGTCACTTGAATTCTCCCCTTATTGAGTTCAAACCTTTCCTTTCATTCTCTCTCACAGTCATCTGTCGGTGTTGATGGGAGGGAGGAAGGAAAAACTTTCTCCGTATTTAGGATTGTGGGTATTTTTAACAGGTAGTTAGCATGAAGAATTTCAGTTTTATCTGCTTTTTAATTTCCTTGTGTAACCTTTACCAATCAAATAATTTTTTTAACATACCATATTTTGCTTGTGGCTATGGTGGTGCAGAGGACTCTGATTCCTTGAACTTTGCTGGCTCTTGAGGTTAATGGTGATGGGCTGCTGGCACACTGATGCCGTGGACTTCAGTGCATTGTTGCAATAGAGGATTTGGGGCTGGAATTTCCAACTAGCTGCATAATTAAGCTGTACGTAAAGGTAACTGGGAAAAAAAACAAAATGTTTTTAAACTTTAATGCAGTCCAGCTGATATTCATGAAACGGTACTGCTGTTTGGTTCATCAACAGTCAACGCAGTGAATATTTTATTAACATTTCAATTTCCCCTTTCATTCCTTTATGTAACAAAATACACAGTTAAGTTAGTTTTATTTTTTACTGCCTTTTATGTCAGTTTTCTTCAAGCTCTGAGGCATATTAGCAAATTCAAACCTTTTAATGGCAAGATTAGATGACCTGTCAGGTGTTCGTGTCTTAACTATAGCAACTGTAGCACTGATATCAAAGATCTTCCCAGCAGGTGGGGGTTTTTTTGCCCCCTTTTTTTAACATAATGAAGGTTTTCCCGTGCTAGGATTTTTCTCCCTAAATGTGCATACATTTTTAAAATTTGGTCAGTGTGCCACAAGGATACCGGCAGCATCATTTGAAAATGTTGAGGCCCCTGTTTAACTGTTGTAAAACACCTGGCAAGTGATTGCAATAAAGACTCCCCTTCTTAATTACGCTATAATTAATACAAACCAAATCAACAGGAAGAACTACTTCACGCAGCATGTTGGCAGTTCGCTCAAGTTTAAAAACAGTAAAAAATGTCAGTGACTTCAATAAAGATTGTTTTATGGATGTTTGGGTTTTGTGGTTGTTGTTTTGTGTTTTTTTTTCGTGGCTGCTGAAGTAGTCCAATCTCAGATTATGGCTTCAGGACAATTTTCCATCCACCATCCCTGTGTGACAGTTTTCGTGTATTCAGACCCATTTTTCTTCCTCCTGAAAACAAGAGAAATAAAATGTTTGAGAAGTCCTAAAGAGGATAACAAATTGAATTGACCACTTACTGTTCCTGGCACTCAAATTTTATGATCCTTACCTCCCTGGTGATAGAGTGAGCTATTCAAAAGCACTGTGTGAGAGTTGCAGCTAATGAAATTTTGTAAAGTTCTTTCGAATCGGAAGAACTACATTGATTTACATCAAATGAGGGCTTGTCCGCTGTTGCTATGTTACGTTTGTAGCAAATGCTAATTGATTTTGGTGCATACAGATCCTCAGAGAAAAGTGAGAATTGTTATTGAGTGAATCCTACTGTGCCAAGCTTCAGTTTCTGGATTTCAGTGCAGGATGATGCCAGAGAGGACATCAAATCCTCTTTATGCTGGGAAACAACTGTAGAAAAATAACTTTGCCACAGCAGCAAAACAGTTCTGAGACTTCAGCACTCCCAATGTTGGGCTTGACAAAGAATAGCAAGTGATTTTTATAAGGGAGCTCTCTGCAACTCTGTTTTTTTGTGGAAGGACTGTTACCCAACAAGCTACTTGCCTGTAGGTTGTCCCTTTTGAATGCAGCATTTCTCATGTTTCATTCTTGCATTATTGGTTCTGTGGGGCTCTTGGGTAAGGTGAGGAGACGGCAGAGAAGACTCTCCGTGGGTGCTTCTGTCGGTCGCTGGGCTTTGTAGAAGCAGCCTAGTTCATTAGCTTTTTCAAGATGCCCAGTCCTGACAGCTAAAATTTAGGTGAGAAGAATCCTGTTCTTAGTCATGAGCTCTAGCTGCCTTGCATTTTCCGGGCGGCAGAAATCCAGGGAAGTGGTTCATGTGCATCAGACTTCAAAATATTGCTCAAGCCTGTGTAGAGAGCTAACCCTGTTCTTTATTGCAAAGATCATCTCTAGTTCAAAGAACAGATTGCACATGACCTGTAAACATCATGGGTGGCTGATTCTGCTGATCAGGGTTTGGAGATGGAACTTTTTGGTGGAGACGAGAAGAAGTATGTTACAGAGAAGGAAGATAGTACAGGTAAATGTCATTTGTTTTGTGGATCCAATAACACAAGAATACATTGTCTTGATGAATACAATGTTGATTTTCTTATTGGTGGCTGGAAGTGTGTACATGATTTACACATAGATAATGACTAAGTCCAGCTATAATATCAATTTTAGTGTCTGTAATGGACTACCTCTGGGTTGGTTTTTTTTCTCATTTTGGTGGACTATACTGTATTATCTTTGGCTGCTTCACCATGACCATTTATTTATTAATGAGAAGTACTCATGTTGAATGATAGTTGGTGTATTTCATTTTCATATGTGGACATACATTTCCATGGGACAAACTAATGTGTTTTTCTAAGACTTTCTAGGGTTTGATTTGTTAGGAGAAACAGGCATGAAGAAACCACCAGGAATTGTGCTGGTTTCTAGGTTTCTAAGAATTAGGCTATGTACGGTTTCTTCTCCAAAAACCATTCTGGAGATCAGTGCAGGGTTACTGTTGTGTATTCAAACAATACTGGAAAAAACAAACAGACTGGAACCAGGATCTCTGAGGATTCCTTCCTGTTCCAGTCATGAGGTTTCTCCAGTGCATTGATGATAACTTCCTGATGCAAATGGTGGATGAGCCGACTAGGAGAGGAGCGATGTTAGTCTTATTCTCTAGTTTGCGGGTTGGTGAATCAGTGCTCAAAAGTTCAGCCTAGAGTTACAAAAGATTGTTATACCGGTTTTGATCCCTGCTCACATACTTCTGTTGGACTGCATCCTTAATGTTTTAGTGTCACTGCATGAGATAAATGCAGACATGATGACATAGTATGTATTAATCCTGTTCAGTCCCTTGAAAGTCCTGAGTGTTGCAGCAACTACTTCCTGTGAGAGGTTGGCTATGCTGGATGCATTAGGGAGAGCACGGTGCTCAATAAAATGAATTGTGCATTCAGATGTACTCTACCTTGTACCTTAGTTGCAAAAGTGGAGAAAATCTTGTCCACCTGTCTTGAAAGCGTGGGGGATGATGTCTGGAGGAACAGTTCCAACACTTGGCATTTAATAATATCGCTCTCAAGAGAAGCTTTTAGCAGAAAACAAGCACGTAGGTTACAGAGCAGTACAGAGAACAGTGGGTTTTTTTGTGCTGTTGCAAATATGTTGAGATCAAATAGCTAATTAATAGGGATGGTGCAAGTAGAAAAAATTATTCTAAATATTAATCCATGGCATGTATTCTTTATTGTTGTAATAAAAGCTTGAGAAGAGAAAAGGGAGACTGCAACTTGTAGTAGAGTTCACAAAGTGCTTTTTTTTCAACGAATTTCCTTTAAATGAAAAATGCTAGTGTCATATTTTGGTGAGATGCTAGTAATAACTTGTAATGATTCTTAATGCATCTATGTGCAGTGCTGGGGGAACCTCTTAATCACGGTGCAGCAACTCAGTATGTCAGCAGTGCTCTGAAAAGAGCTCGGAACTAGAAGAGTTACGATCACTCGTTCTGAGGAGCAAATGCTGTGTAAATGACTACTACAGCAGGGAGAAGGTCTGTCTTACCTGTGGAGTGTTGAACTGAATGCTTGTGAGTGTATGAGCCTGGTTGTGGTACGCAGCTGTTATGCCTGGATCAGTCAAGGACGTGTCTTCTTTCTGCTTCTTTAAAGATTATTTTAAAGCTTTTTAATAAGCTCTTAATATATATTATATATGTAATGTATGTAAGATATTTAAAAGTAGGAATCGCTAATGGGGTCTGTCTTGTGGTCTTGTAACAATATACCACACTTAGGGAGAGAAACTCTCGAGTTTTGGCACACGGAAAACAGCCTTGTTGACCCTCCCACCTCCAGTCTCACATGCCGAAGGTTACCTTTTTAAAGTTAAACGGCCCATTGTGTTTCATTGTTATAGCCTTAGAGGCTGTGCTACAGTGTCCCAACATTATTTCAAAAATATAATGTAAAATCCAGATCCCCTCCTGTGATAATTGCGATTTGATCAGTGGTGCTTTTAAGACACTAATATAGCCTGTAGAAGAATTCTTAGTGTATGGCAGGACTGTATCTTGCTTATTTTGAAGAAGTGGAGTTCGCATATGTTCAAAAAGATTTGTAAAACAGTTCCTTTGCAACGATTGTAAGTCAAACAATGCATTGCAATGGGGACTTCAGCCTTCTATATATTTTGTGAAAGCTTTTCCATGCATTTCTGCTTTTTGTTTTGTTCTTGCATGATTTTCTGGCACATGTTGATGTTTGAAATGTCACATTTTCATTTGGGTAGAAAACAAGTTTTCAGATATTAGCTAATGTTAGCAGTTAACTTTGCTGGTGCTAGTCAGAGATGCCCTTCCTGCCATTAGCTAATTTCGTATATTGTTGTTGCTGATTCAGTTGTGCACAGAAATGTGTTACGCTTAACGTAAAAAATGTTACTTGGCCTTGGTTTTATATTGTGGGAAAACAGACACTCTCATGCTCTCGTTCAAGGCTTTACGCTGTTGTGTAGCTGTAAATCTTACAGACGGGGATCCTGTACCCTGGGGTTCAGTTTTTCCTTGTACCCAAGTGAGCAGTAAAAAAGCCCTTGCTCTGCACAGAAGCCTGTAGGCCTGTAAGCTCTGCATTAGCTTCCGGCTTCAGTGCTTTCCTATGTAGTGGATGTAGGTAGAAAATGTAACACTACTTTCCAAAATGACCATCATAGCTTTCTAATTAGACATTTGGATTTTTTTTCTCTTGTGAAAGAGTTTAAATGTTATATATTAGCAATAATGCTTAAATTGATGAAGTGTAAAACTAGTGAAATGGGTTACAGGGAAAGGAAGTGAAAATATTATGAGCCATATGCACTAATTTATGTCTTAGGAAATTTGTCTAATGAAATAAAGTCTTTGAAATAGTTCAGCTTACAATATTCAACAACAGGTACGGCAGCAATGGTAAAATGATCTTGCTTCTAACATAGTAAATAGAATGGAACCCTGTTTTGTTTTGGGGAAGAAGAGTAACATCAAATCACACTGTGTCGCGATCCATGTGTATTGTCAAGACCAGAGGTTGTTGTCCTTCCCGACAGGCTTACACCGCAGGGTTTGGTAACAAGTAAAATCCCTTCCATCCCTGGAGGGGTTCAAGGCCAGGCTGGATGAGGCTTTGAGCAATCTGGGCTAGTGGAGGGTGTCCCTGCCCATGGCAGGGGCGTTGGAACTTGATGATCTTTGAGGTCCTTTACAACCCAAACTATTCTGTGATTCTGTGATTCTGTGAAAATAATCTTACTTTTCTAGGGCCCTCACCAGAGAATTCAAAACATGCAAATACTAAAGTCAGTGGGTGGAAATGTCATCCTTCAAAAACATATGAAATGCAGGGACTGTGATAGAAGTGTTGTGCACTTTAAGGTGTCTCAGTTACAAAGAAATCTTGTAGTTCATGGAATTATATCTATGAGCCTTTTAATATACTCAGGTTCTTTATCTTCTACAGAGCATTGCAGAATTTGTTTCCCTGGAGGTGTCTGAAGTCAGGCTATAAAAATCCTACCTGATCTTTAGTAATCCCGCACACGCATGGTAATACTCCAGAATTGTACTATCATTGTATAATTTACACTTAAATCCTTTCATCTCTCTGCTCCCACCCTCGAAAAAAAAATCCTCAAGTGTTACAGGGAGCCAGTGACTGCATACGCACACCTTGGCCTTGTTGCCAGTTTGGACTCGCCTGCTTAGACTGGTTTATTGTGGTGAGGTGTTTGGTTTGGTTTGATTTTTTTTTTATTTTTTTTTTGGAGAGCAAGACTGAAAAATACATTTCTTCCATTATAGTTAATAGATTCAGGAAATAATTTGCAGATGAAGAAACAATGGATCTCAGATAATAAAAGCACTGCCTAGGTAATTCATAAGGAAGATAAAGTTGTATTGTTAAGCTTGCACATTTTACTCTTATTTGTAGGCCATATATTGCTCTCCTGTGCTTTCCACCATTAAGCAGTAATGTTACTGCATTAGTAAAAAAGCACTGCTGCTTTGACTGGCTTTGAAAAACACACACAGAATCAAATAATGTATTTTACTGAGTTATGAAGAAGTGTGTTGTTTGTTTATAACTGCTCAGTTATTGCTCTCAGTGCTCCATGTAACAATTTAATCACCGCTTTGCATCTCCGGAGTTCACGCAGGCTGGTGTGAGACAGTGGAGGGACAAAGCAAAATGACTGGCAGTTAAGTGTTTCAATCAGTCAAGATACTGATTTATTTCTTTGAGGAGGAGTGTAAAGGAAATGAGAATGGCTGTTTTTTTTGTAACCGATGCATCGAATAGTCATCTGTTAAACTGTGGAGGTCATACATACGAGTTGAAATAGTTCTTGAGAAAGAAAGAAAAAAAAAAAAAGCCACTAGAGTGTGGCTTGTCATCCAGACTGCACACAGTCTTTATGAAGCTTGTGATGTTCAGCGTGTCCTGTAAAGGCAGCAGGAAGGATGAGTCTGGAACCCTTTCATTTACAGGGTTTGCATCACAAAAGAAGTTATCCAAAGAACTAAAACACAGGGGGTCAGAAATTCTTTGTTGTCTGTCTAGTTAGTATCTAGAGCTGCAGTTTTAAACGGTATTCAGGATGTTTGTATTGCGGACTGTTTACACTGGAGTATCTATGAAGTGGATCCTTTTTGGAGTACAAATTATAACTCAACTAGAGCAAAAATAGGAGTAAAAACATTGGCGGAATATTATATCTTTGCTTTAAAAATATTCATAGGTATGCCTGAGATAGGAACAGATGCATCAAAGTTTTCATTGCCTACTTTGATGCAATAGAAATCACATAATTTTACATTTCTTCCCCCCATCTGAGCTTTGTCTGTTTAGTAGCAATAACTTTCTTACCTTGAAATGCTGTTTTTAATTTGAAAAAAAGATACCCTTTTTAGGTAGTCAGAACAAGAAATATTCTGTAGCAAACCTGACAGCATGAGGTGGTATTTATAAGATGTAGAAAATTCAACCAAATTTTTCTGCTAATGGTGTATCGTCATTTATTTTTCCCAGTTCTGTATCCCATCTGAACTCATGCAGATAGAAAATCCAGAGGAAGCAGGCTGATAGTTTTGAATGAAATTAGATCTTTCTAAGACTTTAAACCTCCAGAGCCCACTGAAAATCTGTGCTCAACAGTCATTGCTTTACAGCAAGAAAGATACCTTACCTATCAAGAGATTACTGTGGTGGGGTATTCCCTAGAAAGCCCACTGCAGCCTAGCCTACATTTCATGTTCTTTTTCTAACCTAAACCCTGAGGTTTTCAAACAGTTTCATAAAAGGTGTGCACTAAATTTGATGAAAATGTGGCTATATACAAAAAAATATTAACTACTTTAAGAGGAGCTTAAAGTGCTGACAACAGAGAAACTTTTCCCTGTCTCATGGAAAACTGCACGGCTGAAACTGCGACCGCAGAGAGAGAAGAGGTGACTTGCCTCTTGTTCAGAGGAGAAATTTCCAGGCTTGCGGCTAAATGAATTCTGGGGAAGTGAAGGTGTCTCTGTGGTGGGAAATGATATAAACAGCCCTCACTGTTGCAGTGCCTGGATGGCAAAGGGGAAGCCCTGCTTTTTTATGACACTGATTTCTGCATGTTTTATGCATGTTGCACGAGCTGTATCCAGATGAATTGGTATGTATTTCGATGACACCCATTAAGACAGAGATTCTGAGACTTATTTTGCCTCTTTCTCTGGGAGTGTGCAAGATATGGTGATGAATGTGTGATCATGATAGTTTTGGAAGATGAAGGAGAAGAGAAAG
>WKFP01014733.1:752264-823223 GCA_011057875.1 Pterocles orientalis | reverse complement strand
CCATCAGCCTCAAAGCACCCAGGCTTAGGGACTGTGCTGATTAGCACACAGGTTACAGAAAAGAATTTAAAGGCATTTAGTGGCTACTAAAAACTAACTCTGTATGGAATAGATCTTTGAAACCAAATAGTTTGTACACCAAAGGCTAAGAAACCCTGTTGTTGGGGAAGTTGTGAGGAAAGTTACAGCATAGTGCTGTGTTCGTGAAAGGGAAACTGAACAACTGATGAACCTGCACAGAAATTTTAAAGGCATAAACAATGTGTTTGTAAGTATAATATGTCGTAATAGCAATAAATTAGTGTTTAGAGTCTCTGAGGTAGTTGAGTGTCATGGATGTTTAAAGAGGCAGCTGGTACTGCTATGGTAGAGTGAAGCCCTGGAATGTTTTAGGGAATAACAGCTGTAGTGGGGCTAGTGTTTTAGTTTGGAAAAATAAAGTTGTTTTCAAGATAATCTCTTAATTATATCTGTTATTAAGTGCTGCATCAACCTGTAATGGGGACGTGGGTTCCAAACTAAGGAATAAAGGGAAATTCCATGCTTGGTGTGGGAGTTCGGAGTAGCTTTCAGACTGGATGTGAACGGATCTCTCAGACTGCAGATCTCTAGAGCTAGGAATTTCAGGAAAAGGACTGAGAAAGAAAAGGGTGATGAACAGCTGAAGTTGTGAGAAGAGTTATCTACAATGACATTAGCTGCTACTCTTAAGTATAATGCCTCTTCTCTTGGAAGATGGGATGTTTGTCTATCACAGTGGACTGTGGCTTTTGGGATACCATTTTTCCATTACAATATGTCGGAATGTGTGTTTGGAGCTTATTCAAAAACCTTTCGGGTTTGTTTTTTTTTGGTTGGTTGTTTTTTTGGGGGAGGGGCTGGGGTTTTTGGTGGTGTTTTTTCTTGTGGGTTTGGTTTTTTTTCTTCTCTTTTTCATGGAGTAGACTGCCTGCAGATTTTTATCTCTGGGTGCTGAGGTCTCAGCTCAAGGTATTCTATGAGGATTGTAGTAGCCACCACTGAACTTCCTAGTGGAGAGAGACCCTGATGATAAATTGGAAAGAACCGAGTCTGTAAATTAGCATTTTGCATGTCATCCGTTCTTATGGGAGCAATACAAATTGTGCAGACAACAGTAACGTTTTTAGTTAATGAACCCAGCCATAAGCACTATTCACATTTAACATGTTTACAGGGGGTAGCAACCAGTCAAAACCTGCCATTAATTCTTTTTGCATGAATATTGTGTGCATGAGTGCATACATTTATGTGTGGATGTGTATGTATGTGTACACTATTAGTGTATGCAGTGTTAAAGCATATATAGTAATTCAAAAGAACCACTGAAAAAGTTTCATTATGCATGTAAATATATTCAGCAGAAGACTTAAAATAACTCTTTAATGGAAAAAAAGGAAAAAATGTGCCATTTGACATGAGGAATCTATTTTGAACTGTAGTATACGCACAGTCTGTTTTCTGCCTTTCCTCTCTTGAAATTGTTGCCTGAAATATTGTGGTGGCATGCAAAAGCTTTGCTTTAAGTTTAATTTTAAATTTAATTTGCCTGAATGCTGTCAGGATATTTTTAAATAGACAGTAAAATTGGAACTTGGTAATATTTGGCATTTCTATAGAAATGGCATTCAGGATACAACTTTGGACTCATAAGTAAAGTAAGATGAAATCACACATGTTAATGATGATTTTTAAAAAAATTTTCAAACACATGTAATTTCTGCCTTGCTTTGGTTAGTTATACGGGCAGCAGAGGGGAGGGTTTGTAGCAGTCATATAGATGTAAAGCTGTGAATGAACTTTTTCAATCTGTTAATCCAAATGTTCTTTAATGGCTAAAAATAGAATCAAATCACTGCACATGTAAAAATCTGGGAGTGACTTGCTGAGCTTCAAACAGAATTATTCTTCCAATAATATTCTGAATATTCTTGTCTTGTCTATGTTGTGGTCTTGAACAGACTGGCAGAGGGTTACTTTGCTGCTAAAAGGATAAGCATCCTCACCTGTGTTCATTTATCATCTGGTGACATCAATTGTCTTCAGTTACACCTCAGTCTGGTAGTGCTGAAAAAAAAATTAAAGGCTTTTATTAATATGAAATATTTGCTTTGTTAACTCTGTCTCAGCTGAACCCAGGACAAGATGCTCAACCTGTCAATAAATTTCTTACCAATATAACTTTTTCCTAAGTTGTGGCCAACTTTGTGAAGATTTTTGTGAAGGTCACTGTGGATCTGCCTCAGTTATTCTCCTTGCGTGGTTTCCAAGCCATTCAGCTCTGATGAGGAGCCATCTCTGGCCTCGTGGTGCTGACTCCAGTGGAGGTTCAGCCCCTGCGGGTGGACCCAGCTGGCAGAATCGACCCGCTTGCTTCTGCTCTTATCAGCATTATAGCAGAGTAAAGCGTAAATCACACTGGGACATCTCTACTGTGGGTCTGGACGTGTATGTTCCTTTCAAAGTCGTCAATCTGGAGAAAATAAAAGGAAAATAAAACCCACACCCAGAACATAAACAGATGTCTTTTCTGTCTGAACCATAAGCTGTATTGCAGGTATTCCAAACTTGCCCTTGTGACCCTCTATCATCATCTTGGGCAGTTACTAGATTTTGCGCCAGCCTCCTTATAGGAACCTAAACTGGCAAACAGTCTTGCCTTCTATGACCAGGCTGCTTTTCCATGTATCGGGGCGCTGCACATGCACAGCAGCCGAATTTTATTCCCAGTGGATCGGTTTGGTGAGGTCAGCCCTGTTGATGGACTTACCAGAGCTGGTAGAACCAGTACCCTGCCTTCTTGTCAAGTGCTGTACGTGGAACCAGGTGGCTCACGAGTGACCGTGGTACTTCGTCGTGCAGGCGAGGCAGTGGTGGATAAAGTACAACCAGCCTTCAGTGGTGCATACTTTGTGGAGAGGAATCGAAGAGATGAGACAGAAGCTTTATTTCTTGGTTGCATGTCACATGTCCTAAGGAAAGTCTTCGGTTCGAAGATGGGCTACTGTGACTTTGTGGCTGGTTGGTTTTATTTAATAAAGTAATGCATTGCTTCTAATAATGGAAACCCTTTCATAGAATCATTAAGGTTGGAAAAGACCTCCTGAGCATTCAGAACCTCAAGACTGTATTTTGTCTTTCCAAGCACTTTTTGATACTGCTTTGACACAAACAGCCCTGAAAGTAAGTCACAGCTACAACTGGACCTCCTGTTTTTCTTTCCTGTCCTTCTCTGCCAAGGTCTGCTCTGAGAGGTAGTCACTTCTGCCTGACTCTCATCACTTATCGCTAAAGGAGCTTTTGCAGGAGTAGGTGCTGAAAGAATGCAGCTTGCAAGCTGAATTCAACAAGACTGCAATATGTTTATGGTACAGTAGTGTTGCCTCTTTTTCCTGTATGTTATTACACACATACATAAAAATGTAAATTACTCTTAGAGCCGAACACATCAGTAGAGAAATGCTGAATTTAACACTGTCCAGACAGAAGATAGATGAAGATAACAGAAGATAACTTCTAGTGGGAGGTGTCCCTGCCCATGGCAGTGGGGTTGGAACTAGATGGTCTTTAAGGTCCCTTCCAACCCAAACCATTCTGTGATTTTCTGATTCTGTGATTCTCTGAATGCAAAGTTGTGTATGCAGTCACATAATGACTTTTCTTTCCGCATAAAGTCTTGCTGGAAAAGAACAGATCTGCGCTGAAGGACCAAAACCAGGATTGCATGATGTAGGCAGTCATTGTCTGTAGGAAGCTGTTGCTCAGTGAGTGAGGTAGGAGGAGGAAGGGATGATCTCATGCCTCAGGGCAGCAGGGCAAGGTCTTGCTGATTGAACTGTGTGTATCCTTGGTTTTGCTCTGGGGCATACAAGACGTCAGCTCCAATATACTTTGGTTTGGTAAAGAAGCTAAAATGAGAATTCATAATAGGAAATGTCAGGCAACTTTAGCAACGTGATGCTACCAAACACCATCATAATTGAACCAAAATATCTCCTGAGTAACCAAAACAGCAAAATCTCTATGAAAATGACAAAAAAAACCTAATAAAATTATTGTAGGAAACATTAATTTTGACTCAAATTTTATTCTCATGTTTGGGCCACTGTAATGTGCATTTCTTTGGATGGATTACCTGAGTTAACGCATTAAATATCATGAATTGTAACTACTGTGTAGCCACACGTAGCTTCTGTGTACCTGTGAACTGGAAATACAAAGTGCTTTCTGTGACTGTGGTTGGAAATAAGTCCAGAAAACTCTTATAGTTTGCAAAAGAAGCAATACTTTTAGACAATGAAATTAATTTCTCTTTGCTGAACTAATACCATGTCAATAGTCTTTTTCAATTTATTTTTTTTGGTTTTTAATGGACTTTATTACTAGCCACTGTTCTGTGTATTACATTGTTATTATCAATGTAATAATTAGTAATCTGCCCTTCTCACTTTGTTTTTGGAAAAAAGGTATCTGAAAATGGAACCCAATATGCGTGTTTGTTTAAAAAAAAAAACAACAACATGTCTATGTTCTTACTAAAATTAAAGAATATGATGTATCTTGGGTTTTTAAAAATCGAAGTAGGATGAAGAATTCACTGCAGATGATACTGTGGAAAGGCTTTGCAAGAGGAGGGCAATCAAGTAGGGATAATTAGAGTTACTATTTAAATATGCAGGAAGCAAAAAGCTTATCTGGAAAAGCAGAGTGAAGTTATAACAGCGTAAGACTAATGTAAGAATGATTTGCAAGCAATAAAATCACATCTCCCTGACTTTGTAAGTACAAAATAATCAGCACTATTGAATAACGGAGACTGTAATAGGCTGGGTGATAAACCCAGTGGTATGTGATTTTACCGTTAGATCTTACCTAAAGGGGATAGATTGGTTTAACGCTGATAGAGGTGAGCTCTGTGAGGATTACAGGTATTTGGAATGTGTGTGCAGTAAGAGACGAGAGTAATTGCTGAAGATAATCTCCTAGCAGTTAACTCAGAATAATTATAAGAAGTTGGCAGAACCTCTGTTTTCAGGTTTTCCTTCTTCCTCTGAATAAGCCTGAATGTGTGAGTGCCTCTGAAGGAAGGAGATGTGACTCTTACTGCTGCTGTCATTTAAAAGGTTTGATGAAGAACAGAAGAAGGTGCTGTTAAGAACAAATGCTCCTTGGCAGAGAAAGGGGTGGGATGGTCTTAAAAGTTCTTAATCATCTCTGATTTTTGTAACTCTGTAATTATTTTCATTAATTAGCTTGGGTGAGTAACACAAACGTCACGTGTCTTCCAAAGCTAATATTATTGCTGCCTGCTATTTAGTCTGTGGAACTGAAAAAAAACAAAACAAACCAAATGTTAAAGCAACACGTAGGCAATAACCTCACTGGATGCATATTTATCTGATTTAATAGGACATCATCTACAGTCTCACCAGATTGTGCTGAGAGCCTGTCTGATTTCCCAAGCTGGGCAAAGCCAGGCCTGCTAGTGCTGGGCAGTGCAAGGAAGCTCCCAAGGAGCTGCTGGAAATGTTCAGGAGCTGCTGTTCTTCCCTGGGGCTTAGCTAGAGGGCATGAAGCTGCCGAGGGTGCCCTTCTCGAAGGAGGAATAGAGCCGAGGGCCTGGCCACTGGTAGTCATTTGAGTTCCCGTGGCACTGTCACAAGGGCTTGGGTGCTTAACCCAGTAGTCCTGGCTACCTTCCAAGTGGAGTAATTAAATTCTGCATTCCTAAATTCCCTCTCATTTTAATTGGATTAGATATTCTTCACCTTTTGGCTTTGAACTCAGCTGGCTAAACAACTAAGTTTTTCATTATAGCAGAGTCTTTGTTTCAGCTTAGGTTAAATTATCCCCGAATATAATGTCCATTGTTCTGAGTGCACCAGGTGTTCCAGGAGAGCAGTGTACAAGGTAGGTCAACATTCTACTTAGATTTTTAATTGATCTCCTTTGCTGTACTGAAGTACACTCATTTGATGGTTATTCCTGATTGCCCAGAGAAGCTGTGGATGCCCCATCCCCGGAGGGGTTCAAGGCCAGGCTGGATGAGGCTTTGGGCAACCTGGGCTAGTGGGAGGTGTCCCTGCCCAAGGCAGGGGGGTGGAACTGGATGATCTTTAAGGTCCTTTCCAACCTTAACCCTTCTGTGATAAGATAAAAGCCTTGTTGAGACTGTGTACTCAAAAGACAATTTATAAAAATATTTCAGATCTCTGCTGCACCCAGGAAACCCTCTTGTTTGCCTGTGTGTGCAATGTTCATCTCATTTGTGTAGTCACTGAAATCTGGAAGTTTATCTTCAGCGTGTATTCAGGTGTTCACCTGATCGCTGAGATTGCTCAGTACTTTGGAGAAGCAAGCCTGTAAACAAGGGAATCTGTGCTGTGTCTCCTCTAAGGTACGGCTTGGTTTCTAGTGTGCCAGTAACTGCTGTTCAGGTACTGGAGCCTAAATAATTGATTTTTCAGTGTGTGCTGTTGCGTAACATTTTAAAACCCAGGCTGCATTGTTGATGCGTACTGTGATTCTGTGGAAATTTTAATTAATGAATGGGAATATCCAAAAGACTCATGAAATAATGAGAGTGGATACATGGTTTAAATCTGAGAAGTTAATTTGTGGACAGTACAAATCTTTGATATGGATAAAATTCAGATGCGTTCACTTAACGATTCACCTGGCCCTAGTGATACCTAAATTTAGAACTTGTGAGCACCACTGGCCTGTAATCAGGGTATTTTTTGCCCTGCATAAAATGGAATTATATTAGTCAATTTGCATTAGCCAAGTCTGAATTCTGTCTGGTTGGATTTAGTTGCACTCTGTTGATGACAGAGCTCTGTTTGGCTCTTTGTTTGACCTGGATATGTGCATCTTTCTTGGTGCTGTCAGTCTTAAGTTGCTCTACGTACTTCTGTAACTGAAAATCTAGGATCTGTAGCCCTTTATTAAATTATAGAGTACATTTCTTGTACCTGTAACATTCACCTTGGGGCATTAGGACTTCCTTTTCCTAGAAAATAACCTGGTACAGGATTTTGTGGGAGTTTCTTACTCTAACATCTCTGAAAACTCTTGAAAGAAAAAAGGAAAAAAAAAAGGAACAAGAAGGCATCCAGGCATGGGAAAGTCTTTAAAAAAAAAAGACAGTAGTAACAAACATACCTGCTGTTTTGTTTTGTTTTGTTTTGTTTTTTTTTAATTAGTCAGTTTTTTTCTTGTAAGCAATTGCATAGGAGTCTTTTAAAAAAGGAGGATCCCACCTGTTCTGGACTAAAAATGCACTTTCTGTAGCATTCTGCCCCCTTTCTGTGTGTTAGTTCTAGAGAACTGCTCTAAACTGACATAAAGCCTTTTCGTTGTGGGCTTGATTTTGTTGGTTTGCAAAGAGGGAGGGTAAAACCAGCATCCTGTCTTTCATCCTTCTGGATGAGGATTAATCATGATCACAGCTGCAGAATAATGCAGATCTTAGCTGCTGGGGTTGGAGAGGGGGCAGGGACAGGCAGCAGGGGAAGCAAAGGATGTAGGATAGCTTTACTTCCACATGCCCCTTCCACCCGCAGAGGCACTGCGTTTAACAGAGGAGTTGCAAGAAGCAGGTTCTCAGAAATTGTTTTTCTTCCATTGACTTGGCAGATCCTGTTGTATTTCAATTTAAGCTTGCTGTCTGCCAGAAGCATTCCTTGACTTTGTGTGCACTGTCCCTTACTACAAGACACAGCACAATACTATATATTCACTGTATGAGAGCAGTTCATATTATAAATAAAGGCACAGATTTCCTGTTGCCCCAGATTACCTTTTTTTTTTTTACTAATTAATTTTTCATACTGCTTATGTTTTTTCCTTTAATCATCAGGAATGCATTCAATTTACCAGTAACACACACACACACACACACAGTTTTTGCATGGCTTACTTGTTTTCCTGATGATGCATTAGGCAATGGATGCAGAAATGTTGCTGGCTCGAAGGTTCACAGATTTACACCAGTGATTTTTACTATGTCTCTGTAGATAGCCTATAAATGCCTTGCAGGTCAACTGTTTTTGAAATGGGTGAAAGTGTGCTAATTCCTTCAAGGTAAATCAGAAGGATTATGACATCTAGGAAGAAGAAAATGCCAGACAGCTCATGAGCAATATAACTAGGACTGACCCAATAGCATCTCTAAAGCTTCCAATAAAATCGCCTGAGGAGTCTGCCAAGAAGCCAGATGCTGCTGCTGGAAAAATACCTTCTGTAGCTTGGCATTTGTCCTGTAATTGCTTCCAAGAGAGAATAAACTGTAGCATGACAGTAGAAGGTGAACGGTTCCTCACTGCATGCTACTTGGGTGATTTGGGAAAATGTTTAGAAAATAAGCATGGTTTTGTGACGCATTACCACTTGTGCAGGTCTGGGTACTCATTTAGCTGCTTGACAATTCCCCATCTGAATATCAAGAACATCTTTTTTTCCCTGACATTTTAGCCTGGCAGTGGCTAAATTTTTTTCTTTTAAGTAATTCCTTTTAGAGGATCCCTAACCTGATCGCTTAGGCTTTGATTCTGTCAGCGCGTGACGTGGTTACGTAGACCTCCTCAGCTCTGTGGTTATAGCAGGGTGGAGCCCGCTGTGTTTCCTGGGGTGGCTGTTTCTCTGGATGGAGTTATGATACAGAGAACAACACCTGGCACATGCAGTTTCTAGGGTTAGATTGTTGGGTGTTTTGGTTGGGTTTTGTTTTTTTTTCCTTATAGTGTGTTTTCCAGCTATGGGAAGAGTGGTGTCTTTTATTACATAGAAACACTGCTGAATCTCACTGATGGACAGAAAACAGATAGAACCTGACTTCTTCTGGGAGGTGCTGCCTCCCTTTTGGAATGGTGAACATTCTTACTGGTACAAAGCAAAGGCATTTGTGGGCAGCGTATAACATAATCAATTACAAGGCACTGCATTCACAAATGAGATGAGAACTGATAAGTGAATTCAAGAAAATTATTGATGGTTTGAAATTTCTCCAGGAAAATCTAGCAGCTGATCTCAGATACTTCTGTTTGTTATTGTTCAGATGTCTACCTGCTGTTTGTCTTAGTAGTCATGTGAAATTACCTTTGTGAGTGACATTGCTGGTTTGAAGAATTGTCAAAAGTATTTCTGTAGATAAAACTAATTTTCTAGACTATTTAAAATATTGCTACTTGTCAGTTGTGGAACAATAGCTTAAAAGTTATTTTTGCTTGTATGTGTCAATTCACACTTAGAATCCCAGAAAGCTTTTTGCTTTTTCCTCTTTGCTCTGCTAGTCAATGAACTTTGGTAGAAGTCTGGTGGCTGGGTTTCGTGTGATAAATCAAAAGTCCGTTTACAGCTAGGTGAAGTCCTCTGATTAGTTTTTCTAATACTTAACTGTCAGGGAACAAGGGCTGAGTGGTGAAAAATAGCAGTGAATATAGAGATCCTGGCATAGGCGGGTTTTTTAGATGTTGTTGACATTAGGAAAGTTTGCTTTGCTTTGCTGTAGTGTCAGGAAACATTCAGAAAATTGAAAGGCACGAGGTACAGGTTAACTTGTGTAACCGAGCAAATCTCCAAGGCACCTGAAAAAGTTGGTGCAAAATTCCCGTCTGTTAAGGCCAGCGTAAAGCATCACTTGAAGCTGCACTTCAGGTTTCAAAGTATAGCTTAAGTTGGATTTTGAGTGGGTGTTGTGCTGTATTGTATTTAAAAGGAATGAGAGGATGAGTTGCAGTTCAGTCTCACTTGCGGTACTAAGAAAGTAATCTTGAAATTAAAAATTAAAAAAGCTAAATTAAGATATTTCTATGAAGGACAGGAGATGAATAAGTTGACATCAACTTACTGTGCCACTTAAAAACATGCTGAGCTGTCCAGGATGGGAGACATTTAATTCCATAACCTTTTCTTCCAGTTAGGAGGCACAGATTCTGGTTGTGAGGAATTTGCATTTAAATATAGAACGTGGTGTCTCTGACATTGCTTTTACCTTCTCCCTGGTGATGCTCCTGACTGCTTACTTCTCCCTTCCCTTCAGCGTGATGATTGCACCACTGCGCTTTAGTAATCATTTAACAGCTTTAATTACAGAATACTGTGATCCCAACTGTGTACTTTGTCCTTTTTCCCTTCTTAGTCTTCGCTCTGTCTCTTTGGTGTCGAGAGGATCGCGAAAGAGCCGTTCTTCTTTGCAAAAAAATAAATTCCAAAGACTCTGCTTTGGTAACGTACAGATTTGCATTTTCTCATTGCTTTAGAGTTAATGACGTAGAATTTTAGACATCTAGGAGTTGGTTAGTCTGGTGTTGTTTGTATCAGTCACGCTGGCATAACTTCACTGACACTAATGCAGATACACCAGCATAAAATTGGTGTAACTCCAACTCCATTAAAATCGGTGGAGTTATGCCAATATAAGTCAAATGTAAGGCTATTGATTCTGTGCTGCTGTGACTTTATTGACTATAATGGAGGTGAGGCAGTTTTCTGCTAGTGGGACTGGGATTGCTGTGCCTGGGCAGTATTTCTAGCAGTGGTGAGTTTTGTTTCTTGTTTCTTCTTATGCAGCGCTGTCAGAAATTCTTTTTCTTTTCTGCTTTTGCGTCAGCAATGGAGTAATCTGAGTAAAGTCTTGGCGTAATGCAATTCATATAGGAAAGGCATTTAGATAATTCGGTTTCACTGTGAGCACAGGGAATCTCTAGCGCAATCTGAGTGAGTTCGTATGTTATCTGGTAACGCAGCAGCCTCTCAGTGTAGAGGAACGATGTGAAGTTTTTAAGTCTGTTCATTCAGTGGCAGTTGTCTTTTTTTTTGTAATAACCCAGCGAAAGCTTACAAATAGCACTTTGGGTGGAGTTTTGCATCTTGGAGCAGAAAAATATCATAGAATGGTTTGGGTTGGAAAGGACCTTAAAGATCATCGAGTTGCAACCCCCCTGCCATGGGTAGGGACACCCTCCAGTAGGCCAGGTTGCTCAAAGCCAAAGATGCTTAAAGGAACAATGTGTGTTGTGTTTATCCCCCCAGCACACAGGTTCTGTTACTGGTTTTCAGCTCCCTGGGCTGGAGATGCATTCCCGCTACACAGGCAGAAGAGAAGCAAACAGGAGCCTGTGTATCGCTGGTGCCCGCAGCCCGGTGGGAGCGTGCTGGCTGGTCTGCATGTATCTAGTCTTTTCCAGGACCAATTTGTTTCATTTGTCATTTCCATTTTGATTTGCAGCGTTTCACTTTCTGTGGCAGTAGATATGGGGTTTGATTCTGTCCCCTCTAGCCTTGCAAAACTCCTGAAAGCAACGGTCCTCGTGTTGCCTGATGATGCTCCCAGGTATATAACTAGTTCAGAGAAGAGGCAGGTGTTAACAAAACCCGTGGAAGGGATGTTAAATGTTATGTCAAAGAGTGGAAGGTGATTCTTGGTTCTTGGAAATCAGACTGAGATCAGCTGGAGGGAGCCCAGCAGCACTGGGATTACACAGCACTAGCTCTGGCCAGCAAC
Source organism: Pterocles orientalis (assembly GCA_011057875.1). NCBI lineage: Eukaryota > Metazoa > Chordata > Aves > Pterocliformes > Pteroclidae > Pterocles > Pterocles orientalis. The sequence continues at coordinate 811,699 of WKFP01014733.1, read as the reverse complement.
AGAGCAGAACTGGGGAGAGAAGCAGGTCCTGGGTTCTCAGTGCTGGGTGGTTGATTTAAAAAGAAAAAAAAAAGTTTTTACATTGTGATTAGAGAAAATCTTTTAAGAGGATGAATTTCATGTTGAAAGCATTGAAGGAAAAAAACATTTTTCTATTGGTCTTTAGTGGCTGCCTCAAATCTAGCAGTTTTTCTGAAAAGTTTTTGAATATCTTTCTTCTGAGAAATTATGAACCAACATCATGTAGTTTTTCCTGAATGCAGAACGGCATAATTTTGAATATTTCAAAAATTCTGTTACAGCAAGGTCAGTCCTCTGTTTTGCCATTGTTTCCAGCATGCTGTCCTCTATACTGCAAAACAGAAACTGTGATATTAAAATGAAATGTTAGTAATTTCCCGTTAAAAATGTTGATTAAATCAATTCATTCCTGTGAAAAGCATCTTTTTAATCCGGTCAGCATTTTCTATAAGTAGAAGATTCACAGCACTTCTGGTGAATAATCAGTGAGGTGGAGTGTGGTATTCACCACTACACGGAGTGTTTCCCAGGAGGAATTTCAGTAATTATTCCTGCTGTTATTGGAATACTAATAAACATCTTACTTTGGAAATATTTTATAGGTCAATTTTTTGGCAAGATGCTCTGCTGGTGGTAAATCAGCATCAGTGGTGCTATTTACACCACTGAAGGAACATAGCATGCCTGAAAGATGCCCTAGAGATAGAACAATGAAGCGTATTGTAAACCACAATAAATTTAATAAAATGTGTTATTTGCCTTAGTTACATTTAGGTTTTCTTAAAAAGAAGCTGCTTGTTTTCAGGAGATAAGAGAAATGATTTATAGATACAACTAAACAAATAGCAACTATATGCAACGTGAAATTAAATGTTACGGTTTGACTACTAAGTAGTTTTCTGATGTCAGAAGAATTGAAAAGGGTTAATCAGGAAGTTTTGGTCTGGTGTCTCCCTACAGACATAGTACAGACAGTACATACATCTCCTCCCTTCGTCTTTCTCTATAGGAAATCAGAGGTGGAGGGGAGTACTTGCTAATTTTAGAACAAACAAAACTAAGTATGAAATGTGGAGTGGTTGTGAGTCTTTGCAAGCTGTGTGCCTGGGGAAGGTAGAAGGAGGGGTGCTGGGTTACAGAGCAGCATTTGCAGTGTTCAAGGGGAGATTCGAGGACCTAAAATGGGCACTTGGCTTTCCTCATGTCTGCCGAGAGAGTGAATTTTTGTGTAGGGTCTCTGTGTGCATGAACGGTGAGCTTCCTTTTACCTTCCCAGGCTACAGGAATACCAGTAAAGACATTGCAGGAAAAAGCCGGGATTGATGTGCCATGCCGTGGCAGAGGCTCATTTGACTTTGTCACTAGAACAGTTTATTATGCTGTTCTAGGGGCAAGTGACAAAACTAGAGAACAGAGACTGGGCACATGCAACAGTCTTAATGGAGATGGTTTCCTTTTGCAGACTAGCCAGAATTTTAATGCATGAGCTGGCTCAGATTTTGCTGCTAAACACATTGTTATAGGATTTGCTTTAATGAAGTCTCTACACAGACGTCTTCTCCTGTTTGCTTTTCTCTTCCTCCTCATTTTCTCCTCTATGTCAGTATCTTAAGCTCCCTCTTTGACCTCGTCTTCCTCATTTTATAGTTCTTACTTATAGGCCTTATTAACTGAGATATATCGGTGGGTTTTGGACCAGTCCCTTGGGTTTCAGTTTGGAATTAGCGTAGTGCCTTCTGTAAAAGATTAGTACTCTGATGCCGACTAGCTTCCTGCAGGATGCTCACAAGACCTGACCATTACGGAAATGAGCTGATGAGTACAAAATACTGTGAGCAGCTCCAAAGGATTTCACGGCCTCCTGTCCCTGGAGGGTACGAAGGGCACGAGTGGCCAGGATGGGATTTCTGCTGTCTTGGTGTGGGATCCCACTGAAGTTCTCTGTGTTAGGCTTCGTGTGGTCAGATGAGGAGTTGGTGAGTAATGTTTTCCTCCCTGGATAGCAGTCCTTAGCACCTGAACTGTTTTCAGTTTTCCAGGATCACAGCACTTCTACAATAATGTTGTCAGTTATATCTTGCCCTTTTCATACGTTTGGGCTTTGGTTCACATTTGCAAAATCACGGGTGTCAGTGTTCCCTTACAGCTGATTATATTGAGTGCTTTGGAGGAAAGGAAATGAATTACAAATCTTCAGAGGTACGAAAACAAGAGCTAAGGATGGCAGTATGGTTTTTGTTTTGTCAAACCAGGGTGTGGGAGGTACCACACTCTTGTGAAGAGCCTGTAAAATCACACTTTGGGGCTGTGGAGAAATTAAATACCTCAGGAATGCCAGGGCTTAGTTACAAATCCTTCCTAAGACTGCTTTTCCTTTACATAAGCAGATGAAAACCAGTTTCAGGGGAGGGAACTTCTTAAGTTTTGAGGCCCTGAAGAAAATGAATAAATTCATGTAGTTTAAAGCCAGAGGGGGAAGTATTATGATTGTTATGTCTGACCTCCTTCATAGCTTGGGCCAGGGGAAGTTGCCTCCTAACCCCTTCATGGGCTCGCTCAAGCGTGGCTGAGAAGACTCATGATTTGATAGAAATTGTGGTTTTACAAACGCGTGGGGAAGGTGAGTGGAGCATGTGACTAATGTCCTCTCTCATAAAAGGTCCAACCTGCGTTAATCCTAACTGCAAAGTGAATTTGCAAAACTATTTCTTCACTAAGACTTTGGGTTTTATGCCAGCGTAGGAGTAATACAGAATGCGGGCTTAAGACTTCTCTTGGAATTAAAAGCTGGTTAATTCCAGAATGCGCTGATTGTGTTCCTACTGTAGCTACTTAATAAGGGAACAGAAAAATGTCAGTATTTTTTTAAAACGAGGAGCTCTGAATCCTCTTTATGAAAAGCTGAGGCACGCACAACATTGTAATAGCTGGAACAGTACCAAGGCACACAAAGAGGTTGTTAGGGTTGGATATGTGCAAGATGATGGATTTATTTTTTTTTTTTAAATGCAGCTAACAACATTTTGTCTTTAGAACAGGAAGAGAACTGTGGCAGAACTGATCAAAGAAAAAAGCATCTCATTGATAAAACACATGCTGCAGTACTTCCCACAGTTGGGAGACCGTAGTGTTTAACAACGGTGACCTAGATTGGAGGAGACAATAAAAGCTGTTGCGGTGAAGAACAGATTGACTGCCATTCTCATCTGGGTAATAAAGGGCTGAAATATGGGCAGTATATGAAAGTTTACTAATGTAGCTTACATAAAGACCTATCCTTTTGGAGGAATTGTCTCTGTAGCAAATTCAGTTTGAACTACGGCTTGCAGCTGACAGGCGTTTATGTGCTCCTTTACAAAGATACCCATTACTTTATTCAAGGATCTATGAGCCTGCGAGAGTATGACCTGATTAGGTTTTAAAGTAAATCGATATGTGAAACTGTCCAAAAGTAGACATGCATTTATTTTAAAAAATATTACTCAGTGGGATAGCCTCGAGGGGATAGAGCTTTTCTGGAGAGTTTCAAATGAGATAGCAGTCATACGTTGTTATTTTAAAATATTTAGTGCCTTCAGATGCTGCTATTTCAGCTGTCCTGTTGAAAGTAGCTGACAACAGGAGATGACATTCTTGATGCTTTATAACCAAAACAGTCTTATAAGGCATGAAAACTTGCTTAACTCTTGACCCTGGAGGTATTTGGTATTTATTTTTTTTTTCTTTGCTTTGGTTTTATTATAAATGGACCTATAATAAATATTTTTCTTTTGTTAAGTGGTTTGTGTTAGTGCTTCTTGCAAAGTTATGCAGTTAACCTTTCAGTGAATGTAAATCCAAATTCTAGAAAAATAAACTGTCAATCCAGCTGTGACTTCAGAGATGCTTTAAGTAAGTGCCATTGAGCTGTAAAGACCAATGCATCCCTACTGTGCTGTAAAACTAAATATTATTAAATTGGGTTGTGTGCAGGGGGAGGGGAAGGAGCTGGGGCTTGCGAGGGACATCTGTTCTCTGCAGCGCTTTCCTCCCTGTTTGCTGGGGGGATTTCAGGCGTAAGGGAAGAGCGACTCCGTCAGTGGTAGGGTGAGGTGGTTCCCTCGCAGCGTAGTGAACACATCAATGGGTCCTGGGACCCCGTGGTCGCTGCACGTGGTGTCCCACCGTTACTGTGACTGGGGGGACATCTCACTGTCCACGGACCTCTCCAAAGAGTGCTTCGATCCTGGAAGATTGTCGGGTTTAGGGCTGTTATTCTTTGCTCCTCTGTGATCAACCTTCATTTGCTTTGTCCATTTCTACTATTTTAACTACAAATGTTAATCAAAATGCTTTTAGTTCATTCAGGTGTTCCAAGAAGGTGTATTTAGCAAGCACTGTGACTGCTATTTGTGTGTTGCTTTGTTTTTTCCTCTTTTTTGCTGTACAGGGCTTATTCAGACGCCATAGAGGAGGAACAGGGAATTTTGTATTTCAAAATCAGTTCAGCAGATTTTGAAAAGCTGCCTTTGAATATTCTATAATGCACATACAGATTTGAAGGGCTTATTAAAGAAAGCCCCTGACACACTTCAGCAATATTAAATCACTTCAGACGGTGCATGGCAGTGTAATGTTACTGAAGCATTTTAAAATGTTAAAAAGGGCCTGGATTTGAAAGTACTAGTGGGTGCACAGCCCTTACTGTGAAAAGTGATTTAAACTGTCAAAATTATTTCAATGTTTGCAGCATATTGCTTTCTTAAATTACAGAGAAGGGACGTTAGTAAATGAATATAACTGAGGTTAATCTCTGGCCAGCTAACCAGCTGATATGCTGGGTTAATGTCTTCATTAAATGCTTATTTAATAACTGGGCAGCTGTTCAGACAGGCCAGATGGACTTCACTGTAATTGTGCTAATAATGAGAACTTCTTCACAAAAAGAAAGAGCAATAAGAAGATGTATTTAGTGAGGGAACATCATGACAAATGGCTTCAGGACAGTGTGGTCCTCTGCCCTCGACAGCCTGGCTGAAGGAGGTGGCTCATCCTTCAAAGCAAGAGAGACTGGCAGTAAGAATTGGAGTGATGTTTGTTCTTTGCTTGGTTGTTTATCTTTTTTATATTCTTTGCCTCCACAGCCCATACATCCCCAGTCCTACTTGCAGCCTTGCAGCCTCGTACGGCTCCAGCGTATTTCTGCAGTTACTGCTGTGGGTTCCCAGACAATTCCTTTGTGTGTCTCCCCAACAAACACCTGTTATGTAAAGCTGTAGACTGTTCCCTAAATGTTATCCTTTTGCCCCCTATCTCATTTGTATTTTGTGAAAACCGTAAGGTTTAATTAACTGTAATTTCAGAGTTCTTTGCAAGAAAAATTACTAGATGGGTGTTAAGAATTACAGCTTTGTTTACGTGGAGGCACATTCTTTTATACTGGAAACATTATCATAAGCAAGAGGAGTGGTGGAGTATGATGTTCTCAGTGTGAGTAGTGAATACATTTTTCATTTGTCTTTGTTCAAGTAGGACAACAAAAGCACTGAAACAGCATTTGAAAAGTAAAAATCTGAACTTAGTATCTGGCAATATGTTTTTGCCTTGAAACTGTTGCATTTAAGAGTTGAGTCCTTGCAGAATTTTTTGCTCTTGGTGACATTTCCAGCTGCTTCCTGGATCGTAGTCTTTGTCCTCCAGCTGCTGGTCCAGAAGTAAACGTCTTCTGTACACCTTGTGTGGTGTTTCTAGCCGCTGAAGACATCTCAGATATGCCAGAACATCTCAAACGGGACTAGATGACTGTGCTTAAGCATCTAAAACTGTGGGCAATTGACTCTGTAGATGGAGAACTTCATAGGTTTCTTTTTTTTTTCTTTTCTTTATGTTTTAAACTCAGAAAATGACTGTTACTTTTTTGTTTCTGTCTTTAACAGCACTCGAAAGGAGTGAATGAGATGAACTGTTTGGGGTATAGTATCTGAAAGGCTAAATTATTCTCTGGGAGAGACATTCTAAATGAGCCTGACCGAGATCCTGGATCTGTGTGAAGAGGACTAAGGATATAGGATGTCAACTGAGACAGAACTGCAAGTGGCTGTTAAAACCAGCACAAAGAAAGACTCCAAAAAGAAAGGTAGTGACTCATTTTTCTTTATTTGTATGTATTTTATAGTTAATCAGCTGCTGCATCAACCATCTTTTATGCATCTGTGATTCTTCTGTTATCTGTGTGCTCAGTGCAAGGAAAATTTGTTAAGCCCAGTGGAAGCCTGGTGTGGGACATGGGATTTGATTCTCTGACATTAAAAATATATCATCTTGAAATATATTTCAAATGTAAGAAAGAAATGACATATTACAGTTCATAAATTTTTACTCTATATGTATATTGTAATTGTTTCACAGATGGAAATACAATTTAAAAAATTACTCTTAGCAAAAAATAACTTTTTCTTCTCTGTTGGTAAATAGGTTTTCTTCTAAAGGCTTTGTTGCTGCTTTGTCTTGAACTAACCAGAGCTGAAATGTGCTGGTACTGGAGTGTGAATCTTACTCACACTTTGTGTAGTTGCAGAGAACTCAGTAGCAATCTATAGAGAGATTAATTGTGAGCTGGTAAAGGAAATGTAAACAAGGAGGAGAACTCAAAGGAGAAGCTATGAATAAATGTCTGGTTGTGATAAGTTCATATTTGTATTTGCAATTTTGCATCAGGTTGTGGGGCAGTTCCTTGGATGGACAAGCATGAGAAATGGGACTGTATGGATTTGGTCCTCATGAATAGGAGTGCTGAAAGATTTTTAGTAGGAATTTTTATTAGTATCTTTATTGCTTATGGTTTTAAGTACTCATGGCTTTGGAGGCCAAGACGTTGAATTCTAGCAGTAATTCGTGTTGTCTGTGTAGCTCTCTTTGTTTCGTTTTGTTTTTTTTTTTAAACCTATATAAATAATGAAATGGAGATTGAAAACAAATTTAATATGAATTGCTCAAATAAAATAAAAAAAAAGAGGAAAATCATACTTAGTAGTTCTAATACTTGAGGCAGCAAGATTTGAACTTTCACGTGAGCTTTTCAGTTTGTCGTGTTTCTTTTTGTGGGTGTATAATTTAGCCATTTACTTCTGAGGATGTTTAAACATTTTTTTAGGACAAAAAAATTCTTATCTTTGCTCCTATATGTGTGTTGCAATTAGATATCTGATAATTTGTCCAGCTTCTGGGCAGCTGTACCTTTTACTGCAGCAATTCTACAAAAAGGGTAATTAGAGCCTTGTATCAGAAATCTATATTAGTGTTTTAAAAAGAGAAACGGCAATTAAAAAATTGTAAGCGTTTGTTTGGGAAGATGGTGTAGAATCCTTATGACTACTCTAGGGCTAAACTCACAAGAAAAAAACAGTCATTTAAGATAAAGCTGTGGTTTGGAAAGGCAAAAATAGGGGAACTGATGTAAATGAGAATGTGATCTGGGAGGGGTGTTCATGAAGGCAAGTAAAGAGAGTCAAGATGGTTTGGTTGTATGATCAGTCAGTATTTTTGGGCAGGCAGGAAATTAAAAAAATATCGGTTCTTTGCAGTACAGATAACATCTTTTTGATGTGTGTCTCCTATGCTGTTTCTCCTGCTGGAGGGTGAAACTTTTGAAAACAGCAGACAACTGTTTTAGGAACTTGATGTTTATGTTAATAAAATATTCAGCATCCAACTTCTAAAAACATTTTTATAAATCATAATAACTGAACGCTTCTCTGCACAAAAAATCTGATTCTATCCCCCAAATGGAAATTCTGAGTTACCTTTACTGCTGAGGAGAAGTATAAAATATGTTCTGTGGCAGCGATCAGAGCTCCCTGCAGCATGTACAACTGTCTGAAGAACTGGAAGGGACAATGTACGGCAGTAGCATGTCTCCGGAATTAATCTTTCTCTGTATTTTACGTGCAAGCCTGAGTGCATCTGGTCACATGCAGCCATCCGAAGGCCTCGCGGTACAGTGAATGCTTTGGACAGATGAGGTGTACGATTCAGACAGTGTTCGCTATTCAAATCCCACGTAGTGAAAGTCAAAAGAAACTTGGTGTGCTCATTTACTTGTCATTGGATTGTATGTATTTGTGTGTATTTCAACTAATGAGCCTTCCCCTGCATCGTGTGAATGATGGATATGCGACATTTCTTTTTTTTTTTCCCCCCCAAGTTCATGAACTATGAGTACTGACAAGTAGCAAGCACTAACATGGAGTTTCTAATGTTACTAATCAATGAATTTGGTTATTCAATGGAACTGAGTGCCCTAGTCTTTGTTTCATAAGCAGAAACTTCAGCTCTAGGGTATTTCCAGTGAATCGGGTTCTGTTGTCCTTCTGCAAGAGCCCTGCAACCATTTCCATCCAGAGCAGGGAGAAGCCTGTGTTGCTGTATTATTTACCATTCTGGTGGTTCTCCTGTCTTCTGCAGTTTACAGTACTGTGCTGAGAAAGAGCAGGAAGTTTGATAATAAATTTTTAATGGAACGACTGTCCGACAGGTGTATCCCATGCTGAAGATCTGGGGTGACTGAAAGGGGATAAGGATTAGTATGGGGTCAGAGCACAGGACACAGTTCTTTCCGGATCTCTGTGGAGTCTCAGCTATATCTTCAAATCTCTCTGTATCTGTGTAAGGATTAGTAAAGTAGTGTTTTATATTTGAAGTGTTGAAGTAATACAAAGTTTAATTCCTAAGACTTTTAAAGTATATGAATATGAAACGTGATAAAATGTTGCCTGATAAACACAAGCGGTTTGTTCTTATTGAATTTATCAAAAGCAAATGGTGGTTATTCGGGTGATGTGACTTGTACACTTGTGGCATAGTGCCTGTCTTGAGTTAAAGGCACTGTAACATCATTAGTTAAACAAACAATTTAATGACCTGGACAGGATAGAGGAAAGCTCCAGGAGGAGTCTCATGATACTCGATGAGGGTGATGCAAAGTCCTGCTACTGGGATGGACTAACTCCCTGCAGGAGGGTAGGATGTGTGTTTGAAGTTCTTTTATTGTTTCTTATAATTGCTTTTAGACTTTTATTGCATAGATTACTGATTTTATTTTTAAACTATGACAGTGACATAGTTAAAACTGGTGACAGAGACATTGTTTGATTTCTGCTGTAGATGGGGCACATGGCATTAATGCTCCTGCAAAGTTACATGTCATTTGTGTGTTGGGAATACTTATCTCTTTTTGTAGTCATAGGCCAAGCAATTCTCACAGAATAGATCATCTAAAACATTTCTCATTAGGCACAGTGCTTTTACAGCCACAAGCTTTCTAGTCCTAGTCAACTCTTCAGTCCCTCACCATTGTCATTCGAGCTGGTTCGTAAGGGGGTATTCTGCTCTGACCCTGAAGGATTATTACTGCAGTTAGGAACTTACATATGAAATCCTCTCAGAAGCTGGTATTTAAGTAGAATCGCAGCTGCGAAACTCTAATGTATGATAAGTAAGTTCAATATTAACATGATAATATCAACTTGTAATTTTCTAAGGTAACATTATCAACCTGGATAATCTTAAAATTAGGCTATTAAAAATAAAGTACTAACTTTGCCTTTTATTCAGTCAGTATTGATCTGATGGATCCAATATTCAATGGTCTTTTGAAATGCTACCTAGTCATACTGCCAGCAGAGTGCAGGAGTTTTAACTGACCTGAAGACATAGTTATGAAAATAGAGGCAAGACAAGCTCTTCCCTTCTTCTCCAGATTGTCACTTTTTACTCTGCGTACTGTGAAGATACTTGTCTCTTGAGGACCTGTGTTCTGCCCTGACCTCCGCAGCCCTCCTCTCTGCTCTTCATTCCATCTCAGGAGTTTACAGCACACTGGATGCTGTTAGAGGAGATTATATTTCTGCCTTCCCCCAACCCCAGCCCTAATCTTCATGATACTCTTGGCTGATATCTATTAGTAACTGTGTTGTAATTACCTTTTTTGAGAACAAATTTTAAAAGACATCCTGAAGAGGTTTCATGTCGCTCTCTAAAATAAATAATGCAAAATTCTCAGAGAATTTAGAGAGCTCTATTCTAGGAGTCTTTTGCTGATATTTTGTGTGTGTGAGTTTGACAAAAATCACAGGTTCTTTAAGAAACATTTAGAGAATTAATGATTCAAATAATGCTGTTAGAGGCTGATTTTAATTCATTTGTTTATGTCATCTGGTTCATTGAGAGGTGAATAAACATTACATGTTTTTACCATTCAGAATAGGAAATTAGAATTTTTTATTAGCCAAAGTTGTTAGAAACATAAACCATGTTTGTCTTGTAGTACATGGAGGAAAAGCCATTTATAGGTGTGTGTGGGTTATTGAATCAAATTGAAAACATTTACTTGAGCCTGTCGAAATTAAAATTGATTCAGAAACCTCTTTGGGGGAAATGTGTTCCATTGATGTTGAATCCACACTGATAACTACCTGGGAAAAGACCTTCTTGCAAAGTTAACTTAAACAGGAAAACTGAAATGAGAGGTCAGTAACGAAGTGATCCAGGCTACCAAATTTGAATGTAGGTCTGCCTCTGCTTGGGGGAGGCTTGGAGACTTTTAGGGGTTTGGTTTCTTCCTCTGGCGCTAAAATTCTGTAATTAATGTATTTGAAGCTTAGGTTGTGTTTTTGCAAAATTATATCTCACTATGTCCCCTGTAGCAAGACTTTTGAGTCAATTTTCAAAATGACAAGGACTTTTAAAAATGGAAGCAAGATACAAAGAGGAGCTCAGGCACGTTGACAATCAGCGTAACGATCTTTGATGCTAAGGATCCCCGTGGGTGAAATTCCCTCATTTAATAGGTTTCCACTGCAATGCATGGGAAGCACGTGGCATCTAGAAACAGATTTCACAGTAGGCAGGATGCCAAGCTGGGGATTGCTGTAACTAGCCAGTAGGAACACGAAATTTAGAAGGGGTGTGATGTGTCTCTAGCAGAGCTAGGTGCCTGCTCACAGCCATGAGCTGGGCACTTTGTTTGACTGAATGAATATACAAGTTCTGAAGCTGTGCTTGAGGAGGGAAAGCGAGAGCGGACTCCGCTCCGGGAGCTGTTTAATGCCAGGTAAGGAATTACTCTGTACCAGCAGAGCTGAGGGGGTTGCATGGCAGTGTTTTGTTGGTGGGAGAAGACCTGAGTTTGATCCTTTTGGGATCAGGACAGCAAAAAGCTTCAGTGTCCCATTTTAACTGGCTGGCTACTACTTAAAAGGACAGCAGTGGCTCCGGAACGGTTCACATATATCACATTGGGCCTCTGGCGGAGTTGCATCTATTTCCTGGGTCTTTTAAACTCTAATGAGAGCGTGGAGTCTTTCCAACTGTCTGAAGGAAAACCTTTGCATCCCCAGAAGCAAAACTCCAGTCCTACTGAGATCAAACAGGAGGCACCTAGTTAAGTTTAAAAGCCTTTGGGGATAAGCAGCCTTTAAACAAGGTTATGTTTTGCCATTTGCAGTTTTCATCAGAGTTTTCTAATGCTACCCAAAGTCCTGTTTTGGGTTTCTTAGACCTCATTTGAATCTAATCTTTGAACTAATTGTTGCTAGATTTGAGAGTGGGATGGAAGTGTGTGGTTGATGTGAAATTTGGAATTTTGCCGATACATAGAAATCCCAATGTAGTTTTTACAGTTCATTTCCAGTCTGGAGTTTCACTTTAATAAATGAACAATGATGGTTGATTTTAAAAAAATATTTAAAAATTATTATTATTTAACTTTTTTTTTTTACATTACAATGAGCTAACAATTAAAGCATCATCACTATAATGAGACATTTCAAGTTGTCAGATTGGTATAGGTTCATTTATTTTTCAGATTACACAGCTAAGATTCATGGAATCCAGCAAAATTCAAATTCGATTTAAAGAGTAATGAAAGAGGGGCACAGTCAGGAGCTTATTTCATTGACGGGGAGTGGATTTGCTTTGTTTCCTTGCAGTAGTTATGAGTTTTTCAATAATTTATAGATCAAGTAACAGCAGCGTTAATTGATACACTAATTGAGTCCACATGCCTGCCTTTAACAAATCTCTTTTGTGAAGTGCTTACTGACAATATTAATTGCACGTCTTTTGAGTCTTGATATAAGTTATGAATTCATTCTCAAGTTGAAAGAGGGTGGGAAAATCATTAATTTTGACATTGTGTAGCTATAATTAACAAGAGTTATCCAATAACCTATCATAAATTAGAGAGTTCATGAATTCTCTTTTAAATACCGCGTTCAACCAAAGGGGGATCCATCGTTGTGTTAATTGAAGCATTCTTCGGGGGTGATGGATGTTGTCTCTTGTTGCGGTTAAAATGTTTACTGTTATTTTTAATTGAGAGACAGGTCTGCCTCAGTTAGGGTGGAGAACCGTTATTTTTGCTGCTTCTCGGTGGAGCAATCAATAATCTGTTGATTGTAAGAATAACATTTCCTGAGAGCTTCTGTTATCTTCTCGTTTCTCAATGTTTTAACAGTCGTCAAAGCATTTAAGGTGAAACTAGTAATTAGGAGCTTAATGCAATGCACGTTCTGTGGATGATTTGACTCACGCAGCCGTCATTAAATCCACGTGGGTGTTACTGTACTCCGAGGCTTGCTGTACGTTAGGAAATTCGCTGGTTGCTGGCAGCGAGGATCCCCTGTGCGTCCACTTCAGCCTGTGCCGTACATTTTTTCTGGCTCTGTCTACTTACACTGTTAAACTGTGTCAGAGATTTGGTTGAAATATGGACCAAGTGAGTGAGGGTCTAAGGCTGGTAAGGAGGTGAAACTTCCAAACAGGCAAATAATTTTCAGGGAAACTTTTTGGCTACTTGTAGTCATTGAAAAGACTCCCAGTGAAGTTTCTATTGGAACATTAACGAACAAAAAATTGTGTTTAGAGGGTTCAGGGAAGAAAATTCTGTCATGTAGTAAATGTGACCGAGCAGGATTGACTTAATTCATCCAGTTTAGTAGCTAAAATGCCTCTAGAGGTTTGGATTAGTGGAAATATCCTAATATGGCTCCACACAGAAATATTCCACTGGGACAAGTATGTTGATGATAATGTTTTTAGATCATTCTTCATCCAAGACATTTGCTTGTCTAATAAATATTGATGATATTTCTTTGAGCATGTTGCATTACGTACATTTGAACTTTTCTACTTTTCTGAATAATTTTGTTTTTTCTTATGACATTATGGGAAAATTCTGCAAGTAACAGTAAAATCTGTTGAAGCGTTACTCCCTGTGAAGTACAGGTTCGAGTTATCAGCTGTATTGGTAAATGCTCCCATTTTGCTGATGGGAAATTAAAGACAAGTAAATCTGGAAAATGAGCTTAATTCCAGCAATCTTGGAAGCATTAAGCTGCTCACCAATTTTCCCTGAAATCAACAGTTAACACTTAGCATTAGTGTCCGCATTATTGCAGTGTATACTTTTTGATATGACTAAGGAGAATTCCTCAAAATTTACAAAGTCTTATATAATTTATAGAAAGCAATGAGCTTTCATGACCTGTGTACATATGGGGAAAATGTAAATTGATTTCCAAGGTGGTTGGATCTTTGCATCACAAGCCAGTGCTGATCTCTCAATTACTTTCCTAAGATTACACCACAAATCAGGGCAGAGCTTGATATGTAATCTGAGGGTCCAGTTCCTTAGTTTGTGCTCTAACCGATATGTTTTGCCCTCTTGGTAGTGATACTCGCGGTAGTTTCATTAGTCAGTTTGTGAAGAAGAAAGTGTGGAGCAACGCACAGGTTAAGGGAAACACGCAGGGTTTGGCTTGTGAATTTCAGCAGCCAGAAACTCAAGTGTTTGACTAAGTGCCACAGTAAATTAGTCATAAAAAACCAGATGAAAAATCATTGTGTCCTTCATCTTTAATGTCCTAGACCTTTTGAACACTGGTCACTTAAGAAAAACTTGCCACAAAACTGCTAGCCTTCTTAAATCTACTGTGGCTGAATTTGTAAGCCCTTCGTTCATGCGCCATGGCATATTCCTGAGCTCAAAGAAATAGACAGTGAATTTGGGCAAGTGATAGAATTCAACTCCTTGTGATAAATATGTCAGGCTCAGACATTCACTGTGCTCCTCGGGAGTAGAGGAAAGACGTGGCTGTGATTCTTGTAGATGATGTACTCTAGCTATATAATCAATATTCACATTATTGGCCATCCAGAATAAAAATAATATAGGTAATGTATTTGTGTTGTCCAACAGCACAGTGGATGAATGTGTTTAAGTATAACATTCCTCTTGAAAATTAATCCCTCTTAGAGATAAACGTGTCCTCAGAAATAATTACATATTGTTTGTATTATTTTTAACTAAACATCGTTATATATAATAGCTAGTGTTAGTGTAAAGACAGGAAAAAATACATTTATCTTGGTTGGTTGGTTTTGCAGATGAGATTAAATAATGTGTTTGCGTGAGACTTATGTAGGAAAACAAATGAATAAAAAGCAAACTATTTTTTTCAGTTTTCTAAGCTACACTAATTCTTAGTGAAATTATGGATAGGTGTATTAAATGCACTTAATGGAATCTTTTACAATTCTTTCAACATGTATTTTAATGCAAGTGTTGGATGATCAGGTCGTAACATATATCTCTGGATTTCGAACAGGCATAGTGAGTACGAAAAAGAATCAAGGACCGCTGTGATGTGAGCAGCAAGAACAGGAATTTTTTTTAGATACTAGCAACTGATGCCGAAGACAACTGAATGCTTTTGTTTTTGCATGAAAGGAGAAATCAGAGTACTTCTTGGTAGCTTTGCTCCTCAAGGAATATCCTCCAAAAGATGTTTATAGAATCCTGGAGTCCTGCGTGAAATAAGTTGTGGATACAGTAGGAGATGTGCCGCTCTGGAGGGTGACAGTGGAGGAAGCCCTGACAGGGCCAGGTAGCAAATCCGGGGACATTGTCAGGGGTCAGACTGACTTCTGTAAGTGAGTTCTGGCCCCTGTGAAATTGTAGGAAACCTGCATCCTGAGAGCAGAGTGGTAGTGTGCAATAATACCCAAACCACCAAGGGTTCTCATGTCATGTATCTCCAGAGTTTTCCTTCTCCGGTTGAAGTGGTTTGTATTGCTGGTATTAAAATCATGAACACTTGGATGGTAGGCTGATGGATTATGCACCTATGATCCCGTTAAGTCACTTTTTTTAATGATAATAAAAATTCATTCCCTGATAGTATTAAGAATTCTTGCTGCTTAGAAAAATAAGAGGCTCTCCATGAAGTTCAGAAAGATTGTAAATCCAGTGCGTAAAGTTACCGGTACTCATTGGGTGTTCACTGAAGACCTCCATCATTGGGATCACCTTCTGAAAACTTGAATAACTTCTCATTCTGCATTCAGGTATCATTCACACCAGACCTGTTTGCATCCCGCTGTCCCAGAGCTCAAGCTGCAGAGGCCTCTGCCTGTCTAACGGCTCATCTTGAGTAGGAGCTGCCCCATGTTTCAGTTAGTGCTCTGTAGTGAGGCATTTTCTGACAGTGATCCATTTTCTAAACCATGAAACAAGGCAAATCTTCCCTGCTTGAATCTGTGTAGCCTCTCTGAATAGGAACTGTACGTGAATCCACGCCGTAAGGAGCAAATACTTTAGTGCTCATTGACATCTTTCCTTCTGCTAGTAACAATAGTGAGGCCAAAGCTAACACCCCAGCACTGAACTAACCTGGGATTTGGAGAAGGCCATCTTTCAGTCATCTGCGCTCTGCACAGCCATGTGTGGAGGCACTCCTGACATCTCACAAGCCACGCTTCTCTACCTTGATCCACCCTGAGCAGCTGGTGCCACTCTTCCACAACGTCCCTCCGTAGCTGAGGCTCAGTGGAGTCGACTCGCTTCAGATTTAGCCACAGTGTTTATCCTGCTCTTGTTCCCCAGGCTGAAACACCAAACAATAGAGACTGTCACTTATTTGCAAGCAGGTGAGTTCACGCACCTTATTTGCTGTAGGACTGTTGCCTTTTTCCTGTTCCTTTTATTTACGCTGTTGTGCAGCGCAGAAGGGCGGTTGCCAACACAATATCCATTATTATTCTGACAGGAACAGAGTAGCTTTCACTTCCATTTCGTGGAGACAGCGTTACTCATTGTTGCAAAACAGCAATAAAAAAACAGGAGTCGTAGAGCAAATTATCATTTGGCTGCTGAGTTGGGAAAATGCCCTTCCTTGCTCCAGGTAGATGGAGTTTGGAGTGGAGGTGCAAATAGTGTGTGTTCTCTCTGGGCTTTGTGATGCTTGTGTTAGGGAAGAAAATAATCTGTTGCACAAAAGTCAGTATGTGTGGAGCCAAAATGTTCACTTGATCATGTTTCCAGGATCTTCCATTAGCGGTAATTGAATCTGGTGGGCTGCAGGGCGCGGGGGGTTCATCCCCTCCCAGCCCGATACAAGGCTGCTTCAGTTTGGTGTATCCATGTCCAGGCATCGGCAAGTTTGAGCGTGTAATCCCCATCGGTGTGTGTACACACGCTGCAAACAGCCATACGTATCGCCCCACACAGAGCGGTGCTTTTAATAACACCCACAGAAACAGAAACAGCACCTGTCTGCACATGAGCAACGTGAACGGCTCAGTCCTGCTCCTCCCCTCTGGCTGATCAGGGTGAGGTTTGCTGGTGGACACACGTATACACACGCACCTTCCATAGGCGGTGTTAGACCTCCGGTTTGTCCGGTAGCTGTCCCTCCCAACACCAGTTTTGGCACCTGAACATCTGGGCCGATGAGGATTTCAGCTTCTTGCCTGTGTGGCTGGCACTCAGACCTTGCTTCCTCCTTGTCAGCCAGTCTGACTTCAAGTTCCTTAGTGCTCGTACGCAGGCTCAGAACAGAGCTCACCTACGGTGGAGTCCTGACCCAGGAATACAGGGTGAGCTCAAGGGGAAAGGAGACTTCAAGGCATGCGCGTACTCCTGGGTTGTGGGTCGGTGTTCTGGGAGGCTCCTGCATGGCTGTGTAGCATGGGCAAGCCTCTTGTGTTTCCCTGATTTGTCCTAGATGTGAAGGGGTGATTTCTTGTGAGGGATTCCTGGGACAGCTTTGTGTCCTCCTACATTACCCACAGCTGACCCCAATGAATGCAGCTGGGGAGGGTGGGAGAATCCTCTGGCAGTGGTTTCAGTGGTGGTAGGGTGTTCTGCTTCAGGATGGCCCTGCAAAGTTGTCCAAAAACACAGAAAGCTCTGCTTTGACTTAACAAATATTAATGTTTCACAGCAGTCTCTTCTATAAATGACGGGAGGAGCGGCTTTCTCTGGAGTCAACTTGCTTTTAATGTCTACCCCCGTTTTAACTGCTGGCAAATGTTGAACAGCTAATCTGCGATCTCTAATTACACCTCTGGTTCTTTTAGTTTAGTTAGAGGAGAAATTGTGTAGTGAAAAGGATAATTTGGGGAGTGAAATGAAATTAAGCATAATAAGTCTTTTGAGGTTAGCTATTAATTTCATATTTAAATATAAAATTGCCATCAAAGTAATAAGAGGGTAATATTTGCACGTCACAATAATGTGGACTAGCATGTTGATAATGAGGTGGAAGGCAAAAACATCAGTAGCAGTTGACTGAGTGACTTTTTTTTATACTTTGTGTTGCCTGGATGAGTTGTACATTGAACTCGAAAGTACAAAATCACATTAAGTGAATTAAATGCGTCAGGGAAATTGGGTGCACCCTGTACTTGGGCATGGCTTAAGTTTGATATTGACATGATTGTCTATGTGTGTGTAATGTTTTCGATATTCACTAGTGCAGGGACATGTATGGATTGCAGGTTTTTTTAAAGAATGCAGACTCTGAAGTATCTCTTTAAAAATAATATGTTATCAGCCCTTCTCAGTAAAACTGGGTGTGGAAGGACACAGCCTCTGCTGTTCTGAGCATGTCAAAAAGATGGCAATGCTGGAGAGACACTACAGATCAAAATGAAAGCTACCTACAGAGTTCGTCATCTGTCTCACCTATTTTCTTTCTCTTTGCTAGACTATGACTAAAGCAATATGTTGTATCTATACCTCTATGTTTAATTGCATTAAAGAAATGCTGGGGCTAGAAGGTTACGCACTAGAATTCTAAGGAAGCGCAGACTCAAAGTTGCCTGTGTATGCCTAATTTAACATCCCTTCAGGATATCCATTTTCATACAGTTTTTAATGAGCTGAGCTCATATAGCTGTTTCCTGGAGACCTTTGCCCTCCCGGTGGTAAGGGAACGTGCTCCGTTTGGTGCTGCTTTCTGGGCTTGACAGTCAAGATGGAGCTGCCCGCTTTGTTTGCGTGGTGCCCCAACCCCAGCGTGAATACATAGATATTGATGGAAGCACTAGATCTAAATTGTTTATATGTTAGAAAAATTCTTTTAATATATACTACTTTAAAAAAATGGTCACACTCAAAGAGTTGAGGTCAACAGCTCAGTGTCCAAGTGACAAGTGGCATTCCGCAGAGGTCAGTATTGGGGCCAGCGTTGTTTAACATCTTTGTTGGAGACATGGACAGTGGGATTGAGTGCACCCTCAAGAACATCTTGAGAAGAGTTTTTGCAACCTGAAAGCCTGCTTTAGTGCTAATTTATAAGTTCGTGGGTGGTTTTTTTTTTTAATGTAGTGATATTTAAGAGAGCAACAAGGATCCTGGGGTCGGATCTTGTGAAAGCAGTGAACCTTCATTGTGTTTGGAAATATTTAGGATGTTACATTAATTTCATTGTTCATTCTTTTAAAATTATCTCATCACCATTTTCAGGGACATGGTCGTTTCGGCAAATGAAGATAAAGTAAATATATATCACATATATTTGAAAACCTAGTGAACTCTCTGCAGTAATTCCTTAATTCGGTAATTCCTCATTTTCTATTCAATGCATAAGCTGTCAATATACTGAAAAGATTATGAAGATCATAGAGGAGGTTTAGGGTTTGTTTTTAATCTTGTGGTGGAACCAATCATTTGGGGCTAGATGTCCACAGAGCTGTTGGATATAGGAATTTTAGTAAGTGAAAGTATTGTGCATTTATATGAAATAGGCTGTGTCTTTGTATTAAACTCCTCAGTTCTTAAAACAGAAGGTAATTTAAAAAACCCACAACACTTTGAGGGAAGATTTGGATCCTTTTCATAATGAAGCAATCAATGCCAATTTAGCGATGCAGTAAGAACTTTTATAAACATCCTGTGAAAATGGTTTTCCTGTTGTCTGATGATCATAGGATAGACAAGTATAAAGATATCACTGTTAATCATAGAATCGTAGAATGGTTTGGGTTGGAAAGGACCTTAAAGAGCATCAAGTTCCAACCCCCCTGCCATGGGCAGGGACACCACCCACTAGCCCCTCTTTCAGCTTATACCCGTTACCCCTTGTCCTATCACTACCCTCCCTGATGCAGAGTGCCTCCCCATCTCTCCTGTAGCCCCCTTCAGGTACTGGAAGGCTGCTATTAAGTCTCCTCGGAGCCTTCTCTTCTCCAGGCTGAACAACCCCAATTCTCTCAGCCTGCCCTCATAGGGGAGGTGCTCCAGCCCTCCCTCTGATTAATTTTGTGGCTCTCCTCTGGACTCTCTCCAACAGGTCCACGTCTTTTTTATGTTGGGGGCCCCACATCTGAACACAGTACTTCAGGTGGGGTCTCACGAGAGCAGAGTAGAGGGGGAGAATCACCTCCCTTGACCTGCTGCTAATGCTTCTCTTGATGCAGCCCAGGACACATCTGCAAGCGCAGCCCAGAAATAAGTAACTTGACTTGATAACTCTTTGTTACTGGAGTCCAGTTTGATAGTAAGACTTTCACAACGGAGGAAATTCGAAGCCTTGTAATTTTGAAAATCAGATGTAGAAGTTGTTTTTCGCCTTTTTTACTGAAAAGTTCAGCTTCCAGTTAAGTCATATCAGCATTTAATCTGGTTTTGAATATTCCATAATAAGACAGCTCATGTGGGTAACAACAAAACACAGCTCCATCTTTTGTAGCAAAATATCGGACTCCTGGCAGCACTTCTGTTTAAGCCTGAAGTCAGGAGTGGCAACCCTTCTTTTCTTCTGTCATGGCATTCACAGTCTCTTTCATATTGTGGGGTCTGAGACCACAGGTGTTGGTAACGCCAACAGTTTAACCATTTAAGGTCGAACAAGGAGTGGAATAAACTTGTGAATGAGGTTTTATGTGGCTGGAGTTTGAAAGACAGAAAGAACACATGGGATGAGGGCAGTGGAGTTTCTTCTTCTTCCCAAGAAACTCGCTCATTTCGAGTTGTTGGCAAACACAAAAGAGTGAGAAAGTCAGAGCTACTCCTTTGTGTGGGATTATCAAAGAGGACTTTTATGTTTTATTAAATATTAAATTGGGATGCTGTGTGTTAGACATTGTTTTCCACTGCTGAATCCCAGGGGAATGTGCTAATTAGAGATGGAGGGAGGAAAAGATACCAAAGGGTATCTCTTACTGTGTTTTTTTGGAAATATGAAGATACCTTGAGAAAGGTAACTTGAAACTCATGAATTTACTGACCATCAGATGAACTCCGTGAGGTCAGTATTACATATCCCCTCCTTTCTTCATGCTCCCTTCCAGACAGTGTATCTCCAGCAGATACGTCTAAACCATTACAGCATCATCTTCTGCTAATGCACTGTAACCTCTGCAGGTCAGATCTTGTCATTTCTGTTACCACACTAGTTATATCCAGACACAAGCAGGTTGTTTTTTTGGGGTTGTTTTGGGGTTTTTTGGTGGTTTGATTTGTTTGTTTGTTTGTTTTCCAAAGCACATGTTGTTTGGAGGAGACTGGACTCTCTAAGGTTGGTAATGAAATTTCTATTTGAAGTAACCTAGTTCAAAGGGAAAAAATTCTCTTTTAGGTTTAGACGAAAGGTTCTAAAAGCCAGAAATGTGAAAATAGAGAGGCACTAGCTATGAGTACCTTTCAAATTATGTCTCTTTAGACTTGCTGAAATGTGTGGTTAAGCTTCTTTCTTGCTGCCTTAAAATATTCAAGGTTATGGGCCTGTGTTTAGCTCAGAACCCTTTACATATCTTTTTTTTTTTAACCAACTTATTCAAAACTGACAAGCTGAATGATGTAGAAATGGGGCTGTTTGAGGGGGAAAAACAGATTGGAAAAAAGGAACTGGGTATCTTCTAAAAATATATATTTTAATGTTTTTACATGCAAAAATTAATTATTTTAGTT
The DNA here is from genome assembly GCA_011057875.1 of Pterocles orientalis. NCBI lineage: Eukaryota > Metazoa > Chordata > Aves > Pterocliformes > Pteroclidae > Pterocles > Pterocles orientalis. The sequence continues at coordinate 790,446 of WKFP01014733.1, read as the reverse complement.
GCCAATAGCAGCTGTATAATGCAACCCATTCTGCATTGCCAGTGCTCCTTATGTAAGGTGAGCATCCCTGGAGTGTGGGTGTTTAGTCAGCCACACTTTCACATCTAGGAAACATTAATGTGCTTATGCTGGTGTGACCAAGGCAAAATGTTCAGAATACATCACCTTTCAAAGTTAATTTGCATTTACAGTAGCATTTTCATTTGATTTGTTGTGTACGATGGGCTTTGAGGTCTGAGATTTCATCGTTAATAGGTTTTGGTTAATCAGAATTTCATTTACCTGGAAGTGTTAACTTAGAAGTTCACTCATCTCAAGCCTGATAGTAGTATTAAGTTAATTCTAAGTCACAATTGCAGAAGGAAACACTTTTTCTCATGAAAATTTCAACTTTGAATCTGGAATTCAGCCGTTAGAGGGGAGGGTTTGGAGTCCAGCTGCAACAGTGCCAGTGGATGCACAGCTGGGGCAGTTCTTGCCAATGACGGTGATGGTATTCCTCCAAATGATGATGTTTCACATACTAATTTATAAAGGGAACCAGATCACAGCGAAGGCTGGCGGTGAACCCCAACAGTCATTATATAAAGCTGAAGCACTAGAGTCATTGTACGATCTGAGGTGCTCTTTATGCTCCTTTTTCTATAAACCTTGTAGCACGTGAGCGGTATTAAAGACGGCAAGATTATGCCAGAAGTGTTGAATAACTCTGAGTCTATCAAGCCATTGTATCCTGCAGATTTTTGTTTCATATGTCAGATGGAGGTGTGGCTAAAGCTTCACATGACTCTTCTTTAATGTACTTAACCTTTGTACTAAAAGCATTTTTATTCATGTAGTTGGTAAGTATGAAAGGAGATTGGAGCAGCATGCCGTTGCAAAACTCAGTAAATGCTGTAATCATGGTATTAACCTACTTCAGAGCCATAGGAGCACGCTCCCTTTGTGAGGGTAGTAAGTAAGTTTTCATCACTCCTAGTTCGCTGACAGATTTTTGAAACCAAATGATGTTCTTTTGATTCGTGTCTTTTAGCGGAAGGCTACAGTGGAAATTATTGTTCCATCTCATGTTCCACTTAGAAGAATAAGAATCTGCGGCACGTTTTCTGTGCCTGCATGAGAAAGTTTGTGTTTATTGCTGCTGTGCACAGAGGTAGAGATTTTCCTAGTACCTGGAATGTTGTTTTAGGAAAAGGAATGTATGACTTGGCGCACCCCACAGTAATTTGCCAGTCAGCTTTGTCAAGCAGAGCCTCTCAGCTCTTCAGGCACAAGAAGTGAGTATAAAAGGCAGGGCTTAAGTACACCATGGACAGTTGTCATGGGCACCACACCAAAAGATCACATGCCTATAAAACTAACCTGGTTCTTTAGTTAGAGACCCCCATACAGAAATTTAGGCATGGTCGGGTTTGTAGGCAGCTATGCGTAACCTTGTGCCTCTTTTCAGTTCTTTTCTCCTGCAATTGAAATTCAGCTTTCCAGATTCACTAGTGTGATTTAGGGAGGAATGCTGTGTGTGAACGGTCCTGTTAGCATGCGAGTACATTCAGAGGAGGTTACTTGGAGCAACTGATTTATTAAAGGTGGAGCTGACCCTGAAATGGAGTCTTCAAAGAAAGCAAACTAAGGGGGGGAAGGAAGAGAGGAACAGGATTGCTCTCAATAGAGAAAATGATCTAGAAATGCAGCTTTTTCAGAAGGTATTGAACAAAATGGTAAACTTCAGAAATTATTTCATGTCTTATTTCTCATTTGAGGATCAACTTTTTTTGTTCTCTTTACTGTTTTTTCCCCACATTAGCAAAGATACCAGTGCAGGTTTATACAGAAATGATTGCTCCAGGGATTTGGGATATGGCAAAGACCTGCAGTGAAAGGGCACGGGGGGGCATCACTGATGGGAGCACTGGGAATTTCTTTGTTGAAAAAGCACTTCCACGATGGCAAAGCCATCAGCCGTTGCCTGGAAGAGCAGACAACCAGCAATACTGGGGAAGTGAAGAAATGCAGACATTAAATACTATTACTGAGAGCCATCCAAAACCTGTGATTAGAACACTTCCCGATACTAATCGAGAGGCACGGTAGATTCTACTAGTTGGGTTGACCCATAATCTGCAGACCAGCTCCTCCTAGGGCTTGGGTGTGACACCAGCCAGGCAGTTGTCTCATCCAGGGATGCTCTTGGCTGAAAGCAGCCCTGCTAGAAGGCGTGGCCCGCTTGCAGCTCCACGCAGGGCTCGGTAGTTGACATGGGAAAGGTGCGTGGTCTGTGCTGTTCTTGACTATTGCTATTAATCTGTTTTTAGACAAACTATCTCTGTTTCCCTTTTAGATAATTTTCATTGAAACAAAACCACCACCAGTTTTCTAGTTTTAACTCCACTCAAAATAATAGCACGTTGACAGCAGCCGTGAAGAAAGGAAAATTCACGCCTGTGCGGCTAAACATTTGTTTTCTGAACTGTGTTTTAATTACAAAATGTCACTTCTTGGTAAATGAAACTTTATTCTTCTAGCTGGTTTCAATTAAGTTTTGCTTTAAAAAGGAAGAATAGGTTTAATAAGGCTCAAAATGCATAAAAATATTTCATTTTGACTTTAGTAGAACAAAGATGATTTTAATATTGAATGAATATTGAATAACTTAAAGTTACCTTGGCTGTGTGCCTTGGTTTCTTGCTGTCCAGTTTGCTCCTTTTACTGCCCAGAGTCCCCAAAGACTCCAGTGGCTGTTAGCTTTCCAGATCCATCCTGGATGCTGGCAGAAAAAGTCAAACCAGCCTTGTGCTTATGGTTCCTCTGTGCTTGGAGCTTTTATGGAATTAGGCACACAAACAGGGACTCACTTTATGATTAAGGATTTTGCCTTCAAGGGAAGAAGCTGTTTCCAGGAACAATTACAATGGTACAAGCGAAAGGAAGTTGAGCTTTTATCCTCTAGCACACAGAGGTTGGTATTTGTCACAGCTGTATTCCAGAGGGTCTCCTCCTGACTCGGTAATGAGACTGGAGATATTGCATGACCTCAGAGATTCATCCGGAGCTCAGAAAGTTAATGAAAGCCAAGTAGGTGATAACTTTGGATGCATAGGAAAGTGAAGTATTCAGACCTTTCTCGCTTAGGGTTCTCGTGAGGAGCAGCACCCAGTTTGAATCACAAGGAGGTGACTGTCATAACACCAGTGGGAGAGTGGCTTGAACTGTGTTCTCGGCGGCACTGAAAAACAATCGCAGCTTCCTCTGGAAATGAGTTCCTCGGCGATAGAGCAGCGTGGGTCAGCTTGGGCAGGGATACGCTGACATATTCTGCAGGCAGTATTCTTGGCATCTTCAATTTTTTTTTTCTAGTTAAGTGGAAAAATCTAACCTGCAAATTGGAAACATTTAGTGAGATAGTGAAATAGATGTGATTTAAATAAGTAAAAACCTGCCTGAGAAGAGCAGGAGTCTTTACTCTTCGCCTCTCTCGGGTGAGTTTGGGATTGAAAGATAAAGGTCGCTGCTGGTAGATCTTATTGTGGTGAATAAACACAACACTGTAAAATAAGAGTTTTAAATTGACTTTTGCAGTAGTAGATTCATCATAAGACAGTTTACTAAAAAGATTCTGTCTGGATCCTGCCTGAAGTGCTGTATTGTTCGTTAAGCTCCAGGCTAAGTATCTTTGGTGAGATTTCACGTAAGCAAGAAATGTTTACACTCATGTGGGAAACTAAGAAAGAATTAATTTTTTAGTTTGCTAGAGATATCCCACTTAAGACAAATTCGCTGTGGACTCTGCTTTGGAACTAATGCAAAAGTTTTGTACGCATTTAATGTAGTGGGCTGAGCTCTCAGTCGTTCCAGAAGAGATATGCTGAAATCAGTGCAGACAATTCCCAGAAGTTACCAAAGCAAGACAATATTTTACATTATATTTCCTGTTAGCTGAAAGCAGACTTCTTCAGTACGGAAATGTGTTTTCCTAGAATATAAATTTGAAATGGAGTGTTGTATTTTTGTGTATTTTTAAGACCATAAGATAGAATTGTGTTGGTTTTTCAAAATTAGTCATTCTGTCCTAATTAGGACTAGCTGAAATGTGTAAGAATTGTTGACATCGCAGAAAAACAGAACTTGGAACTGTTTCATGCTAGTGCTGATATGCCTGGTTTGTTTATTATTGTTGGTTTTATCATTATAGTTTTCTTTTCAAATAAGTGGCCACTAAAGTGAGATTCATAAGATTTTGTTGGAGTAGAAAAGTGGATAATTACAGAAAATAAAAAATAACGTTTGGGGTTTTAACTGTTTTATTGAAATATAAACGTGATAGGAAACCAAGGTACCCGCATTGTCAAATGGGCTGTGGTACAGCAAGCAATAGTGGATCCGCATGGGTTTATTAGTTTTCTTATGAAACTTTATTTTTGTGTTTTGGGATGTAAAATATGTTACTTGAACCCGTTACACAGGCATCATTGTTTTCTTCATTACGTGGACAAATTCTTTAATCTCCCGTGTTCATTTTGGAAAGTTCCTGTAGAAAGCAGAAAATGATGGCAATATTATTGTTGTCACAAGGAGGAAGACATTTTTCTGTAAAGCTTTTTTAATCCAAGCTACGCACACTCGTATGGAAGAGCTTTTGTGGTGACCAGCTCCTGCGTGGGTGTTGACTGAGAGAGTGGCAATGCCCTTAGGCAAGAAAATGAAGATGTGCTTGTTGACGTTGCTGCCAGTGAAGCTATTTATGCATTTACAGTTCAAAGCAAACGTTTAAACATCACTAGGAAATTCAGAGGCAAACAATAAAATAGTTTTTTAAAAATACAAGCAGCCTCCATTCATTAGGCTGTGAATGGTCTTGGGATGTTGCTTAGGGCAGGGGACGTGGCAGGGATTTCAGGGCATCGATGTCCCAGGGGTCTGTCCGTGGCAAAGTTTTGATAAAAGCAAATTTGAAAAAAATGGTGCTCAAGATGAAGGCTTTTTTCCCCCCCTACTCAGCTATATAACAAACCCACAAGATGTTGCAGCATAGACAAAGGCTCAGAGTGGCTAAAAGCCCTAAATTCCACTTATTGCTGGCTGCTGGGAAGTGCATCAGCCACGTCCAGGCTCTTAATGGAGCACTCTGTTAAGGGAATGCGATTTTCTCTGTGAGATACCTGAAATAAAGCTGGTCCTCTAGGAGGGAGAGATTTTAAACGTTTTGTTGGGAAGGGATTTTGGTCCCCAGCTGTAAGAATAAAGATATGTGACTCCAGGTCTGCCGCTTAGAGTTGTGCAAAATACTTCGAGGAAAATAAATAAATATCAGTGATTTCTCTAGTTAGCTTTTAAATGCAAATAAATACACCTCACAATGCGAGGTCTGTCTAGTTTTCAGAATGGTCAGCGTAATATGGTTTGTGTACGTGGCAATTTAATGCTGTGAAAAATACTCTGGCAGTAAGACAGACGTGACAAACCCCATATTGGGAGTGCGTTGGAAGAAGAGCAGGTACGTGTTGAACACTGAGCAGCTGCTAAACACGCAGACACTTTATTTTCTTTGTTAGTGAAAAAGGCAGAGAGGTTATGGGATGGGAGGAAATTGGAATTTCTCTAAAATTTTCATTTACATAGAAATAAAAGGAAATTGATACTGAGGAAAATAGAAAAGCTGCTTCAGAAATGAAACTGCTGTTAGATTCGGTGCTTTAAATACTTCTTGCTCTGTGTTCATGCAAGTTCTTCACTGTCACGTAACGTGACCATATTCACCAAGAAAAACCTTTATCTCGGACCCATCTTTTCTCTGATAAAGACATACATCTTCCTGCAAATGTGTAAAAGGCTGTAAATATTTTCATCTCCCACAGGTAAAATATGCAGCGTGACATAATTAAAATATAAAAATATTCCTCATATCGCTTAACCATTTTTTTCCCCTTCATTTGGCAGCAGGTTGTCGGGACATTCCTAATGAATCCAGTCTGCAGCACGGCAACAGAAGCCGATCTCTTCCCAGTTTCCCTTTATGAGTTAACAGAGAAAAGTAGGAAAAGCGTGTCGATGGCATTGGGGAAAATGACAGGCGGCTTCAGGGGCTGGTGTTGCATCTGCACAGCTCTGAAGGTGTCAGCGTGCCTTGAAACACACTTAGGACTCTGCTTGTAGGAAATCGAGAATTCTGCCCAAGGCAGATAAAAAGGAAATTTGGGTTTAAACAACTTCTGTAAAAATAACTTTGGCAGCAAAATCTTTTTTTTCTTTTTTTTTTTTTCAAAAGGCACACAGCAATCACTTCAGCCTTGTGCTCTGATGTTTCTTTTTTATTTTTCTTCCTCTTTTATTAGGCTGTGTAGCAGATTTAGGCTATATCCTGGTTGAGTTTTAAGGAAATCCTCAGAGCTTCATATTTATGATTTGTCTTCCCTTGAGGAAAACTGTCATGCTGAATTGAAATTAGGCATACTAGCTGAACTGTAATTTCAGGTATTTCCTTAAACTATTTACAAATATTCCTGGAGCATATCAAGCACTTCTAGTGGTGCATTTTTCCTGAGTTGAATGATTGCTTTGAAAACACCTGCTTAAATTTGTCACTTTATACTTAACATCCCTTGTATGACGAGGTACCATTGTAGTAAAAAAAAAAAGAAAAAAAAAAGGAAAAAAAACCCCACACACACAAATGGGAATTTTTTCGCCGGTGTTAGAGGTCTAATCACAGTGAGGGCTGCAGGGTGTCACTCCTGCTTCCAAGCTGTGCTCCACCCCACTGGAGTCAAGGAGCTGGGGGCTGCACCTGTGGAAAGCTGCTCCGCTCCCTCCCTGCCCTGGCTTGAAGCCGGGATGGTTGGAAACCTTCTCTCTTCCGTGGTTATTTTTTGCTTTATAATTTGGCTGTTTATAGGCAGGAGAGCGTGTTTAGAAAATGAGAGTGTGAGGCTGGTTTTATATTTGTTCTGGATGGAATGAGAAGCCTAGAAGAGGAATAGCCATACAAGCTTTTAGCCTTTGTCAGGACAACTGCTTTGCATCGTGGCTACTTGTTGGTTGGGGCAGCAGCACCTTAATCAGAAGTCCAAGGAAGTAAATACGTGTGACTGTTCAGGACTCGTCATGTTTAATACTTTGGTTTTCTTGAACTCTTTTTATAGTCTGAATCGAAATTTTTTTTTCAAATTGGATTTAGTAGGATATTCCTGAAAAAGCTCCATTTTTCCTCACCTGCCCATCAAAACTGGCAGCCCAGAAGTCACTTTGGGAATATGGGAATTGCAGTATTTGCAAATACACAGGCAGGAGATTTCTCTAGTACAGCTGTTAATCTTTATGGGTTTATCTTCATAATTAATTAACCATAACTCTAAATGAAAAACTGTTTAGAGTTTCTTTTCCTTAGGTGGCCTGAAATACAGTATTTCAAGTAAATTGTCTTTCAATGTCTTCCCAATTTAATTTGTTTCACTTTAATTACTGCTCTTTGGCATCATTACAGTCTTGTTTCCATTTCTGTCTAAACATAATGTTTCTGCAGTGCTTTTACAGAGGCTGCAGGTAAAGAGCAATAACAGTGATGCACAATAGAAAAGGATGGTGCACACGCGGTCTCACCAGGATCAGAGCCAGTGCTGAGTGTAGCTCATGGAAAAGAGCCAAAGCTTAACTTTCATGAAGTACTAGAAGCTGCGTTTTGCAATCATGAAACAAAACATCATGTGGTTATTGAGTTCCAAACTTAAACACTGGACAGTCACCATCACATCAGTATATTTGTTTTAAGTATGGAAATAGATATTTTTTTTCTTGAAGGACCAGGAGCTTGAGTGAACCATAACATCTGTTTTGATTTGTCCTGTCCTGATTTTTTTTCTGGTTTACAACAGTGTCCTGGGAGGTGTTGCTGACCAAGTCCAAGGATGGTTTCTCTAACTACATCCTAGAGGGCTTCTGCAGACCTGGCTTGCCCTCAATCTCTTCTGTTATTTCTTTCCTTATTATACCCATACATCCTGACACTGAGGGCTTCCTCACAGTCCTACTCATGTTTACATCCTTGCTAACATTAGTCTGAGACACGCTTGAAAAAACTTATTCTGTGCGTATTCTTCCATAATACACTTTCCAGGGAGGTTTCCATAATTAACTTGTTGTTTAAAATAAGCATCCTTGTTCTACTGTGGAGTTGAAAATAAGCTGATAAAAAGATCCTGACAATGGTTTCTCTTTATTGAACCCACACTGAGGATAATTTTCGGGAATGCCTTAACAACAGACATGATTTATAGCAGCTTAAAGGATGGCTTTATATAGTCTTCCCGTTCCTTTGCACATTGTCTGGGAAACCAAAGGGGGTTTGTCAGGATGTAGTAATGCTGTGCTTTGTCAGTTGTTATGTGTTTGTGTGGTTACAGAGTTCTAATGCATCCACGGCTGTAATTATGGTTCAATACAGGAAGGATAACTAGTCTCTGAAAAGGTCTGATTGGAATTGAGGACGGTACGCACTGGGTGACTGCAACGCTATATTACTGATGCCATCATGTGTGTTGTCACTGAACTAGAGAACCGCTGTTTTTCCTTCCCTTTGCAGTTAGAGAAACAAAATCTAGAACACTGAGCTCACAGCTGAAGGAGAATGAAGATGTGGAGCTAATAGCAGGTATATCAGATCCAGGTGGCTGCGTACGTGGGGAATCTCAGCTGCCTTTTTACATGAGTTCGGAGGAGTTTCATCTCTCTTCAAGTCACAATTTAAAATCTGGGACTTGTGATGTTGGTGTTTTTCCGTTCAGTGGGGGTAAGACAGTATTTACAGATTTGTTTTCTGATTCAATTCTCACTCTCGCAGTAAGTTAGGATACGGTGAAGAATGTTGGGGGGGCACAAAATTGGCACATTTTTACAGAAAGCTTTGACCTAAGGTTGAGGAAGTTTCAGACTAACCTTTAGTGTCCAAGGACGGTAACACAGTGACTGGTGAACATAAACACAGGAGGGATTAACATTCAGATGCCACCGCGGAAAAGAGCACACTGTGATAATGTCTTGGTAAGCCAAGAACATTCCGGTTGATGGTATTAAAGTGTAATTCAACAGCTTTCTGTGCTGGCATGCTTCACATTTTTATTATTTTTTTTTAACTGGAAAATTAAAGTATTGCTTTTTTCCTTCCCTTTCTGTAGAATGGAAAGGGCAGTAGGCTGCTAAAATGTTGAGTCTAACCTGATAACATTTAAAAAGTATTTTTGAAAACCTGCTTTACAAAAAGCTAGTGATGCTCATGTACATGTTGAGGTTTCCGTTGCTGGAGATATTTATGGCATGTTTGAACACAAAATTAGTAGAGGTGCTGCACACATCTATAAATGCTGTCTATGGAGATGGAGCTCTGTCTTTTTTGTCCTACATCTCAAAGTATTGTACAAACTTTAAAACTAAATAAAGACAAGATTCAGAGAAAACTGCCTAGGAATCAGGGGTGCATTCTGCCTATTGTGAATGGTGCTTTTTAAAATTTTATTTTCGAGCTACTTTTTAAAAATGAAAATGAACCTGCATACATCAGTGATGGGCAATGAATGCAAAAATAATAAAGCAATCAGCCACCACTGAAATGCTGCCACCTCTCAAGAAATGACAGCAATTTACCATATGCTGCAGCGCAATACCGTATCATCCCTCATTTTAATATTGGATTTCCAAGATTCATGTTTCTGATATTTATGACAGATGTAAATCTTAGAAATCCAGAGATGTGAAAATTATGGACTTGGTGCCCAGAGTTAGGCTTTTGTGCTTCTCTGCTACTAAGTAACATCAGAGTTAAAGGAAAAACAGATTCTTCTGTCTGAACATGAGTCTTCCCAGGTGTGAATGTCTTTAGGTGTTTTCTCTGATGATACGTTACCAAGTTCTGTGTTTTATCTTGTATTTCAGTGGAGGGTAGATACAATACATTGATTTTACAAAAGAAAATGCAGATTTTTTTTCAGCATTAAATGATACCAACAAAACTACCTGCTTGTAAAGCTTTGTATCCTCTGCAGAGGCATCACTCGGGTTTTGTGTGTTGCGGGCTTGAAGTGGTTCAGGACTGGAGAAGTTGTATCTGTTGCTGCGGAAGGGCTCGCCGCCAATGGGTCTGAAAGGAATAAGGTTTTCACTGACTCTCCAATCCCCAACGTGAGTTAAAAGCTGAATTTTATGTCACCATCACTCAACTTCGCCTTTGTGAAAAAAATCAAAGCTGGATGTGCGCCCCTTAGGTGACAGCTTCAGCACGATGCTGCGGCTCTGAGCGGGGCCGTGTGGGGTTCTGTCAAGGTGCAAGACTGAGATGCAAGGGGGTGTTGAGTTCCGGGTCCTGTTAGTACTTCTTTATCAGCCTTGTTTCAGATTACTAGTCGTAGTTGATACCATTTTTCTTGCAAAGCCATTGCTAGGTGAGCCATCAGACATGGGTGATGGAAATGCTCAGCTGCGTTAAGGGATGTGCTACCTGCAAAGCTGCGAACGCTTTACTTGGAGCTGAAATTATTGGTAGCTGAATAAAAAAGACAAACATTTGCTTCTCAAAAATTATATTAAACTCTTCAAAATTAAGAAAGATCTGCCCTTTTGTTTACTGGGGGACATTCACCTGGATTTCACTATTCCTTTGTTGGTAAGAGCTGAGTGCTCAATCAATTTTTGAATTATTTCTCCATGCTATGTTTCACCTTGTCTTTTTTTTTTTTAATAAAGAATAGGTTTTTCTGTAGCAAGTGAGCAATCTGTGTTGTAGATTAGACATGAAAACGTTTTAACTGCTCTGAGTTGGTTGCTGCTGAACCTCAAAGTGCAGAAATGGTTTAAGATCAGACAAAGCTGTGTGAAGTTGGCCGTCAGCTACACTCAGACTTTTGACGGGGGATGTAAATTATACTCTGCTGCGGCTCTCTTAGTTAGGTGATCTATGGAGTGAAATTGAACCTGACTACCCAGGCGGCTGTTCATCTTTCTTCTTGATTGAGAAAAAGGCGCTAGTGGCACCGAACAGCAAGTACCGATGTAGAGGGAAAAGGCTCAGACTGGGGGAGATCGGTGATACCGCTGACAGCCTTTGGGAGATGGGGAGTGATTGAAGTGCCAGCCCTCCACTCTGCTGCTCTGCAAGGGGAAGGTTAAAAAAGAGTAAGAAGAAAAAGAACAGAATGGCAAATAAAATAAAAATGTCGTTAGTTAAAAAACCCCAAACAAACAGTTAAAAAAAACAAACCAAAACAAAAAACCCAAACCAAAAAACAGAGCTGAGTTGTAACTTTCTCATAAGTGTGACTGCAGTTAATAAATACAAATATATAGAGGTGAAGTACTTGGGAAAGAAAGTGAATATGAAGTTATTATCTAATATAATTTATAACTGAAATGTGACTTTACCTTTATTTTCCTGTGCTTCTGCTTTCATCTGTGATTCTGGAGAGGATTTTCAGCTTTTAATTCTGCTTTCTAGTGTGCTGTAAAAATTATTCTTGAAATAATTTGATGAGATTGAATTGGTTTTGCAACTTTTCTTTCAGTGGGGACCTTTATTTGAATCTTTCCCCTCTTTCTGGCTTCTGATCTTCATAGAATCTATGGGAACTTGGTATCTTTGGTATTCTGTTGAATTTGATTGCAGTTAGTTGGTAGGTTGGATCATTTTAACAAGAGAGACAAAAGTTTGGGCATCATGTCTCTTTAGGACATAAGCTTACAAAATATATGAATGTAAAAAGGGATGACTAAGGAAAAAAAATACATAATATCCTTTGCCTTGTTGTAAACTGCCAACTTAATAGAGGAACTGTGGCACTGATGGTGCTCAGTGATAAACAGCCATAGCCATATATTTCTCCTCCACAGGAGCGTAATGAACATCTTAGGTTAGAAGACAAACCACAACGATGTTACTTAAAGGTACTCTAGGGAACTTCCCTATACAGAGGGCAAAATATGGAACTATATATTTACTTTTACATACAACTATATATTTACATTTGAGTCAGCACTGTGGCTGGGAAGATCATGGTGAATAATTGCCGTTAAGAAAATAAAGTGTAAAATATTGTACTTCTTTCGGCTCACTGAATCCTGTGCAGTTCAGTGAGATAATACTCAGCTTGGATATGTTTTTCACCTGAAAGAAATGCAGAGAACTGATGCCAAGGAACAGAAAAAAATATCTCCAGAATTGATGATTGCAAAGAAGAGTTGCAGGAGAAAGGCTGAAGATGAAAGCTGTAAACTTTTTGACTCAAGTCATGGATGATACTAAGTTTGCAGTCTTCAAATAAAGACATCTTGGCTTAATAAGGTCTTCTAGGAATGTATACATTAGACTGCTGGCAGCTGGGGCTGGTAGGTAAATTACAAATACTTCCATTTATCCTCTAAAGACATTAACTTAAAAAAATGATAGTAGAAAGTGAATTTTATGTAATTTTATAGAGTTATGGGGCTTGAAAGTCACAGAGGTAAGAATTGGACCATGCCAGGCAGATGTTCGTCTAAGCTGCTCTTATAAAAACTTTAATGAAGAAGCATGTTATCATTAGGTACGTCTTCCTATGGTCCAAGTGCAAGGATGAAAGTTTTCCTTAATCTCTACCCTGTAAAGTTAGCTGATTTCTTCTTATCTTTTTCCTCCACACACACAAAAATTAATTGCCTGCCCCTTAATACTGACAATATCATAGTATGTCTGGAGAGAGGAATAAATCTTTAAAAAGTATTGCAAAGGTTCTGTAATGCCATTATGCTACAAGGAAGCATAGTCAAAAAGATGGTAGATACGGAAGACACAAGAGAAGCTGGATAAAATTAGAGTGGTTAGTGCAGAGAGTTGGCAAAGATAAATCAAATGCTTCATGCTAATAGGTCAAACAAGAAGTAAAACCTGAAGAGCAATATGTGTAAGTTGAAAAAATGATATTGATATATGTCCCCTGCAACTCGCCACTGCAAGATATGAGCGCTGAAAACTTCATCTTTAAATAATGGACATTTATTCTGAATACCTGGATAGCCTGCTTTAAGAAAAAAATAAAAATTGGGAAACAAAATCCTGTCCGGTTCACATCCAGAGACTTTCTGATAATGGATTTTGCAAATCTGTTGACTGAATTGAGAGACAAAAGACTTGCACGTTAGCCAGTGAGGCAGAGTCCGAGATAGTGCAGCTGTAAATGTTTACCTACTGTGCCTCATTTAAATGTTAAATATTACTCTCTGAATCAGTAGGCGTGTGGGAAAAGGTCACCTCTGCCTTTGCACGCCAGCGGTAGGCTGACTGCAGGAAGAGGGATGAGCTCAGGCAGCAAAGATGGTAGTCAGAGGAGAAAAATTCATTATGAGAAACCGAAGTCTGTGGTTAAGTGGGGTCCTGTGCCCGTTGGTGGGAAGCTCAGTCCAACACTCTGCAGTGCTGGTGGGTAAGTCCTCGTCCTTTCCACTCCTCTGCCATGATCCTCCCCTTGAGCCTTTGTGCGAGGGGAGGACGCAGCCTGAGGCAGGACGGGGTTCATGTTTTTCCAAGTGCTACTTCCATGTTACAAGTTGTTTAAATCAGAAGGTGTCGGTACCTGGATAGGAGCTTCTGCAGTTGTTACCGAAGTCGTTAGATTTCCATCGATTTGAAAAAACAGGGTAGTGCACTTCAGTGCTTCTGCACGTTAAAGCAAACACGTGTGACTTTTTTGAAATGTCTCATTACTGTTCTCTTCTCCTCAGCCATCATTTTCATTATCCAGTATTGTTGGAGCAAAGCTCTCAAATGCCAAGGTCTGATTTCAGCACACCGAGCCGCTGCTCACTTTGCACGTAATGACAGGAGGCTGCGGGGGACCGTGGAAGAGAGCCGCAGAAATCAGGGGGAGTCTAACACCGAGACCAGAGGCACGTTAGGACTTTCTGTAGTGATCCTCATTATTCAATAGCTCCACACAGAATCGTTATTAATAAGCTGGCCTGAAAATCCTGTTTGTCAACAGAGATTTGCAAAACAGGTACATTAACCCATCAAAGTGCCTGCTGTCGTGCACAGGTGCACAGGATTTCCTCGTGCACTTGTGTGGCTGCTGGACAAGTATATGCTTCAGTGTGCACAAGAAAGCATTTGAACGTAAGAAATAGTAAAATTCAGTTGTCTGTCTTTAGCGTTTGTTCTCCAGTTTTGCTGTATTATTCAAAAGATGAGCTTGTGGAGGATAATAATGACACGTCTAGCCTTGCTGTGAGCAGATGCCCTTGTATGGGTGAGTGCATATTTCTACTGCTTTTTTAAGTCTGAGGAATTCTGAAATGACAGCACTAACACAAACAGCATTAAAGTCTGCTTTGTTCTTCTGCTGTGGCGATGCATTTAAGATCCAGTGTTTGTCATTTTAATTATAGGCAAGGTGAAGAGGTGGTGAGTAGGAAAAGAGTATGGAAAGGTTTAGGCTGTGGATTCAGATTTGAGGTAAAAGAGCTTAATTCTTGCAAGCTATTTTACCGAAAGCCCCAAACTGAGTAATTCTCATGTAACAGACCAGCCTGGAGAGGTTGCTGCCACCCTGGTATTTCTCTGGCCGTAATTAGAATGAACTGAGTGTGCTGGTTTTTTGCTGGGATGGAGTTAATTTCCTTCATAGTAGCTAGTATGGGGCTGTGGTTTGGATTTGTGCTGAGAACAGTGTTGATAACACAGGGATGTGTTAATTCCTGCTGAGCAGTGCTCACACAGAGCCAAGGCCTGTCCTTCTCCTCACCCCACCCACCATCAAGCAGGCTGGGGGTGCACAAGAAGTTGTGAGGGGACACAGCTGGGATGGGTGACCCCAGCTGACCAAAGGGATATCCCACACCATATGGTGTCTTGCCCAGCATATACAGCTGGGAGAAGAAGAAGGAAGGGAGGGACGTTCAGAGTGATGGCACTTGTCTTGCCAAGTAACCATTACACGTGCCGGAGCCCTGCTTTCCTGGAGGTGGCTGAGCACCTGCCTGCCCAGGGGAAGCGGTGAATGAATTTCTTGTTTTGCATTGCTGGTGCACGTGGCTTTTGCTTTACCTATTAAACTGTCTTTGTCTCGACCCATGAGTTTTCTCACTTTTACTCTTCTGGTTCTCTCCCACATCCCACTGGGGGATGAGTGAGGGAGGGAGGGAGGGAGGGAGGGAGCGGCTGTGTGGGGCTTATGTTGACCAGGATTAAACCATGACACTGGGCTAACACTGTCTTGTGGACTGAGCTCGAAGAACACACAACACACATGGTGCTGAGTTTGGGGCTGGGGTGGTTACTGGGACCTCTGTAAGCTTGAAAAGCATAGCTTTAGTGATTGATACTGGACTGTATGGAGGCATCAGGATCTACTCTTCTTTCTAAATGAAGTTCATTTGTCTTCCTACATCAAGAACATAAGACTGTTTCAGGACAGCATTTAATTGGGAGGAACTTTGAATCAAGCCCCTCACAGTCACAGAGAATTCCAAAAATATATATAGGAGTTTATTGTAGTCTACTTCTTCAGTATCTTGTTGCCGTTGCCAGTCACCTTCTGCATACGCTATACAAGGCTGTGAGCAGCCAGCATGATTGAATGATGGGCTGTGATGTAGTTGTTGTTTTTTCTTGAGCTCCCTACTGTAGGTCAGTCCAATAGATGTTCTTCTA
The DNA here is from genome assembly GCA_011057875.1 of Pterocles orientalis. Taxonomy (NCBI): domain Eukaryota; kingdom Metazoa; phylum Chordata; class Aves; order Pterocliformes; family Pteroclidae; genus Pterocles; species Pterocles orientalis. Next base: position 774,788 of record WKFP01014733.1, on the reverse strand, counting down.
CTCAAGCCTGTGGCTGATTTTTTTTGTATCACCATGTCATCTTCCAGAGCTCTCTTCCCTTATTTTCCCTATAAATCTAAGAAGTCTCAGAGGAAGACACCCGAGTGAATAATTTGTATTGCCTGGTTTCCACATGCCCACTGCTCCTGCGTGAGACAGCTTTAGAAGCTCCATGTTCCAGCTCTTACCACCACCCTTGCAATTGGCAATATAAATGTTAGATATCCAAAGTACACTGACATCGTCTTTATGTAAGACCATCCTTGGGGTTTGTTTCCTTCATGTGAGCACTTAGACACCAGCTTTATCCTCTTCTCCCCTGGTGTTGACAAAAGGGAAAAAAATCAAAGTTCTGTTAGTCTCCTCTCCTGTGTTAAGCTCTGGGGTCAATATTCAATATTTAGACATCACGAAGCAAATAACTTCCTAATTTCTTTTAATGTATTGAGTACATCTCAGTTCTCTGCAAATGTTTCCTTTCTTATCTGGAGAAAATGAGAGCTGATGTGACCAGGTCATGCAGAGCTGTGAGTGTGGCATGTGTCTAACCTCGGTGGAAGGTGATGGAATTGGCCCATGAGAAGTTAACAATTGGAAAGATCCCTGTTTTCCTTCCACATCTCTCCCTAATTTCCCTGCCAATTGAGGAAAAGCAAGTCTAAATGTCAATAAAGTCTGTTTCTCATCTTTATTCCTGGAGCAGGCATACAGGGAATAACAGACATCTTTGTGATACAGATTGAGGAGAAAACTGTTTTTCTAGCATATTCCTTGGAATTTCCAAGGACCCTGGTCTGGCTGTCTTTTAAATGAGCAAACAGAAGGCGGCTGTGCTTAGAGAGGTTGTTGTAGTAATGTTTTTATTTAGGGGGGGGGTTGGATTGATTTGATGGGGCACATGGCATAACTTTCCAATCTCAAAATCCCTGTTTTTCCTATTAAAAGAATTTTGGAAGTCTGATGTTAAATACTCCTATCTTGAGATCCAGGAGAAGAAGTTCACAGTTGTTTTTTGAGCAGATTTGTAATGGGAAGCAGGTAATGTTTGGGTACCCTGGGCGAGAAGGTGACTGGTTTTCAGGAGCGGGAACCCGGAGAGCTGCAGCCGTTTGCAGCAGCTGAAGACCCTGCGCTCGCCTGCGCTGCAGCCCCGGCTCTCCTCCTTCCCTGCCCTGAAGGCAGGACATGCTGTGCAGAGAAAGCTGCTGGTTGCTGGCAGATAGGCAACAGGGGAGGCCATTTGAAGAAGGTTTAAATTAAACTCAATCAGGCACGACAGCCCTGAGCTGAAGGGGCAGATTCTCTGCTCGGGTACATGCATTTAGCTTCTGTTTCCATTTATAGGGTTTGAGAAGAGAAGGTGGGCATCCAAAATATGAGCAGGAAGCCTTGTTCCCATCCCTCCTGTGTTTAATTTTTGAGTCTGTTTTTTCCTCTCTTTTTTATATCCACTCTTTCTTTTTCTTTGAAGACTTTTTTTCACTGAATTTAAAATCTCAAGACTTAAAACCGTGTATAGACATAATTATGTCTCTTCGTATTTGCTTAATCTTCCTACTTGTTCTGCATACTCTATTAGCGATGACACATTTTCCTGGGCAGGGTTGTAAGTGATGTATTTTCATGAAGGATGAATATTTTGAATAGAATAACTTATTTCAATAAAAGTAGGCAGGTGCTGTGTTTAATATGTTAACCCCTGTTCTTTGAATTTGTTTTAGAGTCCTTCTGTCTTGAGATGGTAAAAGGCTGAAATGGAATTACGGAGACCAAAGACAGTCCCTTGACATTTTTAGGTGCTGAAGTAATGGGCAGGCAATCTTGCTTTATACAGTGCTGTCTTCCTGTGTAGAACAGCTAGTGTTAATGTGGTAATGATAATTGTTCCTGTAAATTATTCTTAATTAACTATTTATGTAATAAGACACTTAAGGATCTGTATTTAACAATTTTGAGGGTTTTTTTCCCCCTGCTAATTGGTTTCTCAATATATTTCTTTCCTGTGCTAGTGACTGTCTTCTGTTCTTCTGTGACATCCAGGCTTAAAATTTGGTGTAGATGATCCTTAATTAACACAAAATGGTGCATAAATGACCTACTAACAGGTGGGTTCCTTCCTTTAGCTGTGCTGTAATTGCCAATTGCTGGTTTTTCAGTGAAGTAATCGCACTCTAATACAGATCCCAGCTTGTGGGGCCACCAATCCTTCCCAGTGTTGTCACTCTGCAGTTTCCAGCAGGTGACAATATGCCCCTCTGCCTTTCCAATGTTCAACTTTATTCTGTGCCAGATGTGGAAGTGCCTCTTTGGGAGTCTTCTGTATCCAGCCGGCACTGCGGAGTCAGAAAGGGGGAAAGTCTTTAAAAGAAAAGCTTCTGGGCAGTCAGTTTACACTGGTACTCGTAAGCAGGGAAGAGAGTAATAACCGTATGATCTCCTGCCTCATTTGGTGTTGCTTAGTATATTTTTGAAGGGGTATTGAAACAAGGGAAGGGAGGGGAAAGAGCCTGCTATGTCATGTGCTGTTTAATTAGCTCCTGTTGTTCTCATCTGGACTTTTTTCATCTTGAGAATGTTGCCTGCTGCCCTGCTTTTCCCTCATTGTTTTTTCACTTGCATATGTGTGAAGCGTATACCAATATTTTATGTACATAATTGGTCTGGGTTTCTCTATACTGCCTAATATAAGTTCACGTTCTCCTTTTTTACTGTGGTTTATGTTTATTGCACTCACTACATTGGTTTACGTGCACAGAGCGCTTATTGAACGTGTGGTGTAGTTGGAGAGATGTTATATTCCATTCTCAGCATCATTAGTGCTGTTTTCCTAACTGACTTTCATCAAGCTATAGTTTAATTTAATTCACTTCATTATTTTGTGAAACATCTCATATCGGTTGGATTTCCTTTCTGATGCTTTTAAAGCCACCAGTGTCTCAAAACAGTGAGAACCTGAGTATTTTTAGCTCTGTTTTTCCTGTTTTTGACATGTTATGAGCATCATCGGATTTCTGTAATACAGCAAATCAGCTCAAACCAAGTACTGATAGCTTTACAAGTTAATTAGCACCTCAGTTCATCAGCAGTTGCGCTCGGATTAATGCCGGAGTAAGCATATCAGAGTCTCATCTTCCATTTGTGTTTAGTGAAGGTGATTTGCAATATGTTAATTTGTATTGTGTGCAGAGTGTACTTAATTCTCAGTGCTCTTATTTTTTGACCTATTTAAACTCAGGGTTTAAAATCTTACAGGAACTGGCTTGTTTCAGATTATCTAACGAATATGGAAAATTCAGACAGTTGCTAGGATTTATTCAGGTTAAGCAACACTAATATATTTCCCTACTCATTCACTTGGAAGGTAGGTATTTCTTTGACTATTTTGGTTTATTTTTAGGTGTGTGCAGTTTAGGGCTCTTGATGTAAATAAAAGCAACCGTGTGACTAAAGTAGGAGAAATAACTTTAGCTTCATCAAGCCTTAATTGTCTGGAATAGTAAGACCTACAATAATTAAGATACTTTTCAGAAGTAATAAGCTATTCATATTCAATCCATTGCATCCTTAGATTTTCGCTACATAGGCTTTTCTTTCAATGAGTGAAAGAAATGGTGGAAAGGAGTATTTACACTGATGGTGAGTTCTGGTATAGAGGAGAACAAATAATTGGAATTTCAGAGACTTGATATTTTGGGAAGAGTACAGATAATTACTATTTATTGTTGTCCCCTCAGCTGCAGCATATCAAGAAAAAGTAGCTAATAGAAATTACTCTTCCTTTAGAGATGGTTACTGTGGGAACACTTCATCAACAGTAGTCCGCACTGCTGCAGAAGACTTTGTCCAAACGCTGTTGGTGAGCAGGAGGCCAGAAGCTCTGCAGTGGTCCTTCCTTGGCAGGCTTAGAGAAGGGAAGTCCTTTGAGTCACAACTCTAATTTTACACCACTGCAGTGATCCTTAGGGCTGAATGAGGTGGAAATGCATCAGTGCTGCTTTGCTAGCTATATACCCCTTCTCTGGCATGGGTTGCCCAGAGAAGCTGTGGATGCCCCATCCCTGGAGGGGTTCAAGGCCAGGCTGGATGAGGCTTTGAGCGACCTGGGCTAGTGGGAGGTGTCCCTGCCCATGGCCGGGGGTGGAACTGGATGGGCTTTAAGGTCTCTTCCCACCCAAACCACTCTGTGATTCTATGATTCTATAATCCAAGCAATCAGTTATTCCCAGTACTGATATATGAATTTAGATTATATTAAAAGTGGAAATCAGGACCATGGGTCTCAAGAACACTGCTTGTGTCCGTGTTTTGGTTTTTAGGAGTATTCTTCAGGGGTTTTAGTATATATACTGCATCTCTACTGTACCATCATGTCTTCCTTTGGTTTTCTCAGGGTAGAACAGAAGTAGAGGAAATCTGAGTTCAGCCTGTTTACGGTAAGCACACTAGGTAGAAAAGATTGGCTCCTGCTGGAATATAGACTTTTATCAAAATTTATTGAATAGAGTTCAGGTAAATGTTTCTTTCTTTTAATCAAGGTTGATTAAATTACAATCAGAAAGATGCCTCTGCTCCCTTAGGCACGTCACAACCTTGTTATCATCTCAAATTCATCCAGCCTTTCAGGAGAGAGTTTTTATTAGCTCTTCCTAATCCCCAAATAATTACTCTAGACAAAGAGCTATTTGTAGAGAACATCTTGTCTAAGGAGAAGGAATTCACAAGAAATCACAGGCCCTAATGAATTCTCTGGAGTTCTGTGACACGGGTTTCCCTGGTTTTCTTTGATCTTAAATCACAACTGGGTCATGCTGCTCAAGAGCTGCTTAGGGGAGTGGTACCCCTGTCAACAGAGATACCTCCTTCTTGGGCTGGCAGGGCTGAAATTTTATTCTCAGTACTTAAGCTTTGTGTTTGAAAAGGTGCAACAACTTTTTGAAAAGACTGGCACAAGGAAGAGGAGACCTCTTAAGAGTTTACATTTGCCCTTAAGCAAACTGCGAAGCGTGGTTGGACAGCATCCAGAGCTCATTTTGTGACCTGCATATAACAAGATGTGTAAGTGTTTCTCATGTCATATACGTATGGATTGAACGCTGCAATGCAAACTTTAAAACATGTAGTTCTCCATCTCCTCGCTCCGTTACTGGACTCCGCACTACGCCAGCCCCCACATCCCTTCTGTATCACGTGGAAAGAGCCAAATTTCTCAGGCTGAGGTTCAGAAGAGTCCAGAGATTGACCAAGACAAGAGTCTGAAGTCCTGCCCTGCTCTGTGTCTTGGGTACCTGATGCGAGGCTGTGCAGCTGCGTTTGCCTCTAATTAAGACAGGAGACCTGAATCCTTCTGGGATTTACAGCCTTTCTTTGGGCAGAAACCAAAGGTTCCTCCTTTCTTTAAATACTGGCACCGCAGGAAAAGGGGGGTGATTTTCATGACTGGTGCTGCTGCCCTTTTGTTAAATAGCTTTCCGATTACAGGAGTAGGAGGTAGGAAAACCAGCAGGATCATTAATTCTTTAAAGTTTCCACTTTTCTCATTACAGCTACCTCTAAGAAAGGTTCCTGGTTTCTGGGCTTACTATATTTCAGAAATCAGCAGTTTTTCTGGGCAGTTTTATGGCAGGGACAGAAAAAAAAAAGTAGACTATTTTATATACTTTTAAGTTGTTTATTTACTCACTAATACAAAGCTAACACCCAGCTGATCTGCTGACACCTATTCCTGTTCCAAGGGAAAATGCCTTTACTACTGCAAACAGCGAAATTAATCATAAGTAGCTTGTTCTACAAAACACACTCCCAGCGATGAGGAAGGTCTGATTTTTTTTTTCCCCCCCTCAAATAAGGAAACTTAAATTACTTAAGGGACTACTTAGCTTCCACTGGTGCAATTAGATTAATGTAGGAGGAATTTTGATTTATTTCCAGAGATGAGTGTATGTTTCTAGGTCAGTAACTCTATTTAGAACAAAAGATATTAAGTTTTTTCTAAACTAAATCCAAATGTAGTGTTAGGTGTGCTCTCCACTTGAATTCAGTTTAGTTTTCATCTGATTTTTTGGGGGGGTTTTGGTCCTTTGTTAAGAAGAAATAAAGCTCAGAAGTAATAAATGAATTGGGAAAGAGCAGAAGTGGTAATAAAATGGTGATCTTCGTTTGCATTGCCGGAGGTCTGATGTCAGTCACCCTGGACCAGTAACATAAGCCAGGAAGGGGCCAGAAAGAGAGGCAGGGATGTTTGTTAGCAGTAAAATACGTGCAAAGAAGTAAAAATAAAAGATAACGGTGAAGCACTGAAGAGTATGGTGATGTTGAATAACTAGACAATAAAACAGCAGATACAATTCCATGCTGATAATGTAGAACAATGCACGTTCCAGGAAAATAATAGTAATAAATTTATATGTAGAGTGATGGGCTCTCATTTCTCAAATGTGACTTTGGAAAGATATCTGAAAGTTTCATTCTACAAAACCAAGTGAGCAAGTTGCCCCATCCCTGGAGGGGTTCAAGGCCAGGCTGGATGAGGCTTTGAGAAACCTGGGCTGGTGGGAGGTGTCCCTGCCCATGGCAGGGGGTGGAACTCAATGGGCTTTAAGGTCCCTTGCAACCCAAACCATTCTGTGATTCTGTGATTCTAAGTGTTCACTGTTCTTTTGAGCAGAAGCCGTGCGGTGCTGGTGAGACCTGGGTTCTGAGGGAGGGGGCAGAAGGACACTGTACTTCATACGCTGCGTTGCTAAACCACGGGACTCCTTGCCATGGGAAGGTTTGGGCAGTAGGTTTGTGTTGGGTGCTTAAAATTCAAAAAGTAGGTGGGCAAGGTCAATGAATTAAAAAATCTATCCGAGACCACTGCTTTGCAAAGCTGTCCCTTCCCATCCTTGGCATCTAGGAGGGTGTTTGAGGGTGATATCACTGTCTCCTTTTCTATCCCACCAAACTTAAGGACCTTTATCAACATGTTCAGCACAGGGTTCAGCATCCATCTCCGGTCAGTGTATCTCCGGAGGGTAGTTTATATTTTGGTTGGTACTTAGGCATAGGTGCCATGTTCTGGAGGTTGTGCTGGAGATAATGCGATGTCCAGGACAGGTGGTCCTTCAGCAAACTGCGGTTATTAACAGAGAGGTGTGAAATGTGTTCTCAGTGAAATGGTTTAATTTATATCACTACAGAGGTGGAGTCGATGAAGGCAGAGCTCACTGCCTGTCAGGTCATGACTCCCTTCCTATGAATCAGAAATATTTCTGGATTTGGCCCCTTGTATGCAACCTGGAGAATATATCGTAAAGGACAGGAATTTTATCAACTGAAACAAAATTCCGTGTGGTGTGTAGCACTGGTTTGGTAGTGTATCTGTTGACAAATTTTGTAGTAGAATCATTCCAACTCGACCTTTGGAGAAATGAAAAATCAAGGGATTTGTTGAGCTTCTCTTTCAATATGCAGGATGCCTGTGAGACTGAAAATTAACTGATGTTTCTTGTGAAAAAATACCCCCTGGCAAACTGTTAAATGTAAATTTTGAGGAAGTTATATGTATCTATGCTAGTTAAAAAAAAACAAACCCACAACTTCTTACCCATTAGATGTTCAGTATAATATATTTTCTTCTTGGTAGCTAAGCTATCCAAGGAAATTTATGATAAGCATTGGCTTAAAAAACAACTTCACCCCCTGAAAGAGCCCCAACTCTTCCTCCTCCTCCAAGAGTCCCTTGCTCAGTCCTTGGACACCAAACCAGGACCCAGTTTGTGGCCCACTTTCTGGTATCTGCTGCCATGGGCAGTGGTGAACATTGGTGACAGAGCTAATAACATAACAGTATCTGAATATGCAACCTAATAATTAATTGTTCTGTATGTGCCATGCGCTGCAGTTTACATGTAAGCAGTCACTGGAAAGCAAAATAATCCTCCACGGTAAGACTGAGGATGTTCTGAGAAGTGTTCTCTGTTTGCAGCTCGGGAGCAGGATGCTCTTCTCTCAGATTTCAGCTTCTTGGGGGTTTTTACAAGGTGACCTGTTGTGTGTAAATATGGTTTATCCCCATTGCCAATAACACTTATGCAATTGTAGTCCGAATGCTAACCCTGAAATATAGTTTAGGCTCCTTTTGTATTCATGATAGATCTTTATGAACCTCTTTTGTTGCTGGTGATGTCAGCAGATTCTCTCTATTGAATTATGGATTAGACATTTAATCAGGGTCTGGGCATTATTATACTGTCACTTCTTTCAGTTTTCTCCTGAAAAAAATGAAATTTAAAAAAAATTAGTTTGCAATGGAATTGAGTGAACATCTGATAAATAAAATTCAGCTGTGCATCTTGTACCTCTGTCTAACAAGATACAAATATAAAACGTGAGGTGTAGGTCCAACAGGCCTTTCTGCTGGAAGCCAAAGGGATTTTCTACATCAGTGAGGAAAGAATACAAAACTCAGAATAATTTCTGTTGACTCTGATGCACTTTTAAAGCTTTTCCTGGAGATAGTAGTTTTAAAACATGCATTTTTCCTGGTGTTTCTTTTCTAAACATCTTGAATCATAGTTGAGATGTGGCTGCCAGACCAGTTCAGGACCACCAGACTTAGCAATTACATCTGGTTTTATTCCAAGTCATGTTTTTGTCCAGCTGTCTTTTAAAACCATTTCTATGAGTTGCTAGGATACATTTCTAAAAGTGGAAGCTGTTTACACAGCCTCAATATGAAAAATCTTTGTATTTCACTTATTTCTTGCCAAGGCTTCATTACAAGGCGCTGCTGAAGTTTACAAAGCTCTGGAAATTGTCACACAGTCCTGTTCCTTTGTTTGTTACCATCAGAAATACATAGCTGATTAAATGAGTCTCGTTTTGTCTGCTGTTACTAACTCCTTTGCTGAACTTCTAGTGCCATAATTCAGAGGGATGCTCAGGCAGCTCCGTCCTGACCAAGGCCAGTCCTGCAGGCGTTGCTGGGTGAGATGCTTCGAGTCACGGTCAAGCCGAATCGTCTCCCTTTCGTGCATGCACATCTGCTCTCTCTGCTTTACAAAAGCCTGGTATTTGAGATGCTGAAAAGGTGAAATCAGATGATAGGAAGTCAAGTCAAACCCACACATTTTCCTAAGGAAATTATTGAAGTTTTAGGTAAACAACTTGAAATCTGTGTCAGTGAGGGGTGGGTTGAAGAGGCAGCGCAGCCAGCCAAAAGGCAGTGTCAGCGTTTGCATAATGAGCTCTGTGTGATTTACAAATTGCTACTTGCCAAAATATGATCCCAGAAATCAACTTACAATATTTACTAGTAACTTGCCTTGTCTTGTACTGTTAGGTTTTCTAAAATATGAAGGGTTTTTTACATAACAGTAATCTTTTAACTTTAAAATTTCTACAGTAGAAATATTTTTGAACATCTGAATTTATATTTTGATCTGCCGCTTCAGGCTCCCTGTTGATGTTGTTAATATCAAATAGAATTTATTTTTGTGGTATTAGGTAGGAGGGTGGATGAAGAAAGAATTGGCATTTAAATTTTAAAAGAATTTGTCTTAAAAGGTAGTTCTGAGATTAGTCTTGTTAGCTACCCTTGTGATTCTTTCAAACCAGCCCAATAGGCAGTTAAATAACTGCTATGGACATAATCAACAATCAGATTGTATTGACTGCCTACAGGCTCCACCTGAAAGGTCTAAGGAAAAACTATTTAAGATGAAGCAAAACATAGCATTTAAATCCTAGCATGAGAAGCAGCCAGACAAAGGGAACAGAGATCATGGTTTGATTACACCTGTAGAAGAAGGTTTAGAAAATTAATATTAGGACACTGGTAATTGAAAACATTTAAAAGTGGTAATGCCCTCCTTTTCTTTTCTTTAAGAAGGTCATTGACAGTACATAGCTGTGTGCGTACCTGGTACCTGGAGAAAATACAGGAGGAATGGCTGTAACGTGCTCAGGACTGAACTCTCAGGGGTGTAACACAGCTTCTTAAAATTTCAAGGTGCCCAGAGACACGCATTGGTATTTAAAAGCTTATAAAAGTAGCTGTGTGGTTAATGACTTAGTCACTTTCTAAGGATTTTTTTTCCCGTGCAGCCTTTCTTGATTGTTGAAAGGTGAAGGTTTGTTAATACACAAACGTGAAAGATCATCGAAAGGTTTTAAGTCTTGTGTGTCTTTCTCTGTTGTTCAGGGTCAACATCTTAACTGAAGACAGGTAAAGCTATTCCTTCTTCTCTGTCCTGAAAGCAAAGGATCCTATAGATCGTAGATAAGCTGTGCTGTATGACTGAGGAGGAGAACCTGCACATGGCCTTTGTTCCTTTTGCATCTTGCTGTGGGCATTGCTCTGGGGAGTGTCTCTTCATTTTGACTTAGCAGGACGTTGCTAGAATGAACTGTAATATGCTAGAATGGCATAAAAGGAAATGCAGTAAAGTGAAGAATTAGGCTCATCATGTTTTGTCTTAGGAATAATGCTGCTATACATTCTTCAGTTGCACCTCCCAGCAGTACATGGAAGATGAAATCTAGGCATAGGCAGCACTTACTTGGGGAAGAAGGTTAAAAAAATTTACTTCTTCCAAGCCTAAAGTTTTTAGGGTATTTGATAGTGATACAGTTGGTTAAAAGTGGAATCCATTGCGTGGGTACTGGTAAAAGCCAGCGGAAATCCACAGATAGTCTGAATGCTGCAGCAGGGTGCAGTAGAGTGAAGAAAATGGTGATCCTGAAGGCCTTGCCTGCAACAGCACTGAAAACCGTGGAGTTACTGTTTGTTCTTGTCTCTATGTGATCAATGAGTCACAGGTGGCCTTGGCTGGGTGATGGAGTTTTCCATCTCCGTTACTGCGGGAGTGTTGTTCCTGCAGCTTGGTGTTGTTCCTAATCTCTCACGAGAGGGGATTAGATCTCCCTGAGCGTGTGGATGAGGTAAGTCATTGTATACCCCACCTTTCCTCTTGGTAATCTTTTAGTTTGGATGGAAAGACTTCTGTGAGTTGAGGAGCTGGGGAAGCCTGGTTTCTTGGGTCTTGATGTTGATCTACACTCTAAGGAGGGACAAGCATGACCTTTCCCCAGCAAATGCATTAATAGGGTCTGTCTCCTCTGTTCTCCGCCTGTTATCCCCTGACCAGTGAAAAATCCACAGTATAGATGAGACTTGACTGAAATTGGCCCAAAAGTTCAAGTGTTGATGCAGGGAAGAATGGGCATGAGAAGGGAGAATGGGGGTTTCTGTGGCATGGCACATTCCCATTTTCCACCTCTCTGGGTTGATTACCAGAGTGTTTGAAGCTGCGATAACCCAGTTGTTAGCAACCATAATTTAGATGTTGGTTTTGTTGGGTTTTTTTAACATAAATATGACTTATTTGAAGTATGTTGAATTAGGAAACTCATGAATAAATATTTTGACATAATCAGAATTATATGGCTAGAAATTGACCTACTTTGCATGACAGATGCTTGAGAATCTCCCAGCTAATAGCGTACGAACCTGGCAAAGCAATGCCCTAACTTATGATAAACTAAGCTGCGTACAGACATTAAATTATTAGATTGTTGATTTTGTTTTCACGGGGATTAGACACAGTCAATTTTGTTTGTGTAAATGAATAAGTTATAGGCAAGTCATGGAGAAGGCATTGGGGTGCAGTCCAAAGGAGGACTCGTACATCATTTGATCAGTGTTTTCACTGTGGCCTTACAAAATACTATTTGAGGTGGAAATAGCCAGAAAAGGTTGATGATACCAGCTACCAGATAACTACAATATTGCACCAAGTAGACAGGTTTCACGCTCTTCAGAAGATAAGTGCAACTGCAAGAGGAATAATAATGTTTTAAAAGTCTGGTAATATTTTAGTGATAGAATTAGGATCTGTTTTTTCCCCTAAGGCTGTTCCTTATGCCTGTGTTGATTGCAGCAGTCTGATTTTATCTGCATGTCCTCTAAGTTTATATGACAAGGATTTTGTGCAGGTTAAGTTAATAGAGAACTCTGACCTTTGAATAGAAGTCTTGTCCTCCTTTTAAGTTTATATGGAGGTTTTTTTGGAAGTCATCTTCATTTATTATTTTAAGAAACACCGGCGATGAAAACAGTTTAAGTGCATGCTGCACAGAGTATGGTTCTCAGGCTTCATAAATTTTTGTTGTTCAGTTCTAGTGCAAGAAATAGTAATGCTTTTGTTTGTGAAGTGCCGGTGCTTTTTATTTTTAGTGGGAGAAAGGTAACTTCGTCTTGGCTCAGTTTCAGTGCAGAAGACCCTTCTCTCTTTTATTTAATTCATGCAATGAAAATATCATACTCCATGTCATTAGCTCCTTTATTCTTCCCACTTGTTTTCTCTGTTTTTAGAGAACTTCTGTAGATGAAGTCAGCTTTGTTCACACTTTTTCCCAAGGTTTTCAGAGAAATATGATTTTTCTCTTTTGTACTGAACTCGTTACCACAAAGGTAGTAAGAACACTATGTATAATCTTGGCAAATAATTTGTTCTCTTTCAAGCCTTAAGCAGGGGCAGACCAAGACACTGTTGCTCCCCTCTGTCTTGATTTATTCCAGCTGCTATAAAACTTATTAGAAGTAGGTTAAACTTTCCCTTTAACATCCATGCTTCTTCCAAAAGGATACTGTTTGGTCATCCTTGCAGTGCCCACCTACCAGACACAGACACCTTCAGGTACTGCTCAGTTGGCGATGAAGCTCCTTCTTTCAGGTAACGGAGGCATCATTTTTGACTAAGTCATGTTTGGAGGATACTGATTTGCAACTTGGGTTCTTTGAAAAACTTCACTAAAGGGCAAGAGCCAGACAGGATTATTTGGCTGGGTTAGTTATAGTCACCCTGATCTGCAGGTATCTCAGCAAAATTATTAAAATTTGTAAAAAGTTTGGTAGCACTAAGCACTCGGCTTTGGTCTTTTGTCCTGTTTCCCCTCACATATCAACAGGCTCTTTGGATTCAAACATTCCGGGTTAGCTTGGCGGGCAGTTGGGTCCTTGTGCCGTTAGAACTCAACCCATTTACCCAATGTCTTGAAAAAAGTGCCTGGACTTTTCCCAGCTGAGTAATTTCCTTTCCTCTTAATTGCAGTAGATTTACCTGGTGGGTTTTGTTGGTTTGGTTTTGTTGTATTTTACTCCTTTTCTATCAATATTCTGTTTCATATTAATTTCCTGAGTAACTTCCCAAACACTTTGGCTCCTTGATGCCTGATCAATGTAGTTCCAGAAACGGAAGAGTTATCCTGATGTGCTGATCCTCCGTGGCCCTATACACACGAGAGATGCGCAAATTTTGTACCTCTGGAATTCGTTATTGGCACAGGGGTGTTTCACTTCTTATTAACACTTTGCCCAAGGGTGATTGCCGGCAGTAGTCTTTTCATTTCTGCCTCCTGCTGCCACTCTGACAATAGGAACGGCAGCAGGAGGCAAAAATGAAAGGACCAGATTGAAAGAAGCACTTTGCCACTGTTGTAATTTTGAAATTGATGGTGTTTTTTAGCCGAAAGTCTCCGGAAAAAAGCTGCTTTCCTCTTTGCCTCCTATTGTTTTTCCAACAGGGAGAGACATTTCTCTGATGTTGCAGAGGCAGTGGGAGGCCAAAATGAAAATAATTTTCTTCCTGAAACATCGGATAGCAAAATGTGAACAATTTCAGCAGGGAAATAGCAGTTTGGGTTTTTTTGTTGACTGCCGCGTGGTGAATACTGGTATTTCTGTTTGCCTGTGGAAAATAAATAGCAGCTGCTTTTCTTTTTGAATTAATGTGATCGTACAACAATTTCTACAAATCTATTTACTGTGCGTTTTTAACATGTCATTCTACTTCTTTTCCTTTTTCAGTCTGAGACTAGGCTTTGTCAGGTGGGTACATAATTCCCTTCTGAGGCCATGTGCTGCCTCTAATTCCATGGCATTGAAGCCAACTTTTTAAGCCAGAAACTTAGGGGTCTGCACATTCCAGAACTGCGTTCTACACCCTTATCAGAACGACTATCAAATCCAGACATCATTGTCGGTGCTAATAATTCCATAGGAAGAAAGGTGCGGGGTGGTTCTGCGCCATCACATGGGTGACGCCGTTATTGTCACAGCACGGAGCAGGATGCAGCCTGTTATGATCTGCTGTGTCAGTTTTGTAACTGTTTTAACTAGTACTGCCATGAGTCTTCAACAAAGGGACAAAGAAGATGTTTCAACCCTGATGTGGCCCTGGCCATGGCCGTGATTTCATCCAGCGTGGTGCACAGCCCCGTTTCTCTGTGTGTGCAGGGCACTGATGCAGAAGGGACCATGGTGTTGACAAGGGAGGATAAAGTGTAAATCAGTGGATGGCTTTGTGCTCCTGCGTTAGCTGTTACGGGCTCTTGCTCTTTTCTTTGGTGACTTTAGTGTCTGTAATTAGTTATCTTGAATGGGAAGATTTTTCTCTTATTGAACATATGAGAAATTTGGGAACATTATCAGCAGAGCATAGCCTTTTCTTAACTTACTCTTTTTATAATCCCGGAGAATTAACATTTATCTTAGGGCAGCACAAGAATTTGACATTTGTATGAAGTGAACTGATTCTCCGCCCTTTCTCTTTCTTTATACCTAACAAAAACTAAACTCTCTGATTGACTCATCAATAGATTGTATTTGTAGGCTTTGAAGTGTAAATTGTGAATTTATGTGTCTCAACATGACTTTGGGGCGCCGCAGGTAAGTGGATGCATGTCTGTGTTGTGGATAACTTAAAGTCTAATTAAATTTGTTCCTGAAAACTACATATTTAAAGCCAGATATAGGTAGACACATAAAAGCAGCTTTATTTTTTTCATAAGTTCTGAGCACTTTTAGTTCTTGTAGGATTAAAGAGAGTCGGGTGAATTCAGCAACTCTGCAAATCTTGTTGCCTGTTCACATATCAAAATAATTATTTAGATGCTTATCTTTAAATGATCCGTTTTCCTAGCATGGAAAGCTGCTTCAAGGTGCTTCTCAGTGCTGCAGTGGGGCTCGGGAGGGAAGAGAGTTCTAATTTACTTTCCTCTTCCTCAGCACGTTCAGTTTTGGTTGGGAAATGACAAGTTCTGGGGGAATTTAGCAGCACCATTTGGACTGGCCTCTCCTTGCTTCTTTGGAAGTCCTTTGTGGAGATTTTTGGCAGTAGATAGTATCTACTGGCTATTTTCCTTGGGTGTATTAGTAGAGCTGTAACAGGTCCCGTGGTTTGCAAAGTAGCTGGGCTTTTACTGTGCCCCATCAAAATGCAGGGCACGTATTAACGCCGATTAAGAATCACTGTAAAATCAATTACCTTTTCTTAGTTGATTTTGTCTCAGAAGCAACCAATTTCATACTGACATCCAGGCAAGCAGGGAAGGAATGAACTGGTTGATGACCCTGTTTTCCCAAGGGCTTTATTTACTTGACATTTTGATGTCTGCTTGATTTAAACATTTACCCCAGCTTGGAAACATTGGATGAACACGGCTTGCTAGACTATCTTCTGTCATTTAAAGAGGAGAATCCACAGATACCTGTCCTCCCCCTTCCCCTGTAGTTGTCCAGCAAACATCATTTTTATTGTTAATCTCTAACAACAGAAAATGGACCACCAAGTTTTCCTTGTTTCACTTTTAGTTGTTCACTGGGGCTTGGTGAACAAGGCTCGTACCCCAAAACGAAGTTTTACTGCAGTGTTTTATTTCAGGTTAAGTCAGTGTCAAATTTGGGATTTTATCTGCTTCTCCATCCAGGCTGGAAAAGGCACCTTACAAAATGGCTTTCAAAGATTTATGAAGACTTGCGTGGTACAGAGGCTGAAAGGAAGTTTAATTACATTCAGCTTTTGGTCATTTCTGTGTCTGAGGATGTGCCCATATACTGTCATCTCAAAGACCATCTAAGAAAATAAAATTGATCAGTGAGCCTTCTGGCTAGAACTAAAATGACTGCTTTGTCATCTGCCCGTGGAGCGTGAGTGCTCAATCACTGCCATCACCCGTGTGCTCGCCCTAGACTCTCCATCACTGAGATTTGTCCACAGGTTTAATCAAACATTATTTTATACTGAAGCCTTCTCTGTAAATAATTGAATTCTTCTCTTGACATACTCACACATACTTCTTTGTACTACAAAGAAATCATTTAATCTAGTCCATGCAACTATTTTGCTTTGGAGACAGTAAAGTGTACATCTTGTTTTTATTAGCTTGCGTAGAGTACAAATTGTTAAGATACAAATTTGGCAGGTACGATTGCTGTCACCTTGTGGATTAAGGCTCTGCTCATAAAGCTCTGATCAAAGACAGCAAATAATATAGGAATATCTTCTTTACTTACTCAGGAAACTTGGCTCTAGGAGTGGGGATGTGTAGGTGGCTGTGAGTACGGTAATTCACAGGCTAATAATGCCAGTTGCCATAAAAATTCCTCCGTTGAAGGTTCCTGTGAAAAGCAGTGCTGAACAATTGGGAAGTACTGCTGAGATGATAGTCTTGAATGATGATTGAGTTTTCCTAGAGAGCCTTTACCTGTGCTTAAAATTGTAGGTAATGTTTTTAAATTTAACCATAATACAGGTTCATTGAGCCTTCAGAGTGGTTGCTGTTTCCACTCTTTCAATGGTTTATCACATTCCGTAGAAACATTCTCAGTCTTCATGTTCAAGACAATTGTTTGCGTTGCTGTCAAAGTGGAGCATTTCACCTTCTTCTGAGCAGAAGAATCAAGAGGATCAAAGGGTTCTCCCCCTACTTCCTCGAGCTGGAAGGTTCATGTGCTTTCTGATGGCACCCTTGGGCAAGGGCAGCTGGTAGGATGAGGTAGGGTCCTTGGCAGGAGGAGGTTTAAAAGGGAGTTTGTTGAGGTTTTATGTACTTGTACCTTGGCAATACCCCTCTGTTAATCAGGAGACCCCAACAGGGCTCACTTGTTGACCTTACAGCAAGCTTTCTCTATCTGGGCAAGCTAAAAGCACTCCAGAACATGTCTTGCAGACTTTTTAAGAGTTTCCCTATCAACTGATGAAAGAAGTTTGCATTCAAGTTGTACTCATACACTGTAAACAGGGGTTTGGTATAGGGTCCTATATAGAAAAGAAGTACTCATTCCCTATAAAATTTAACATGCTTTTTATGGGTTGTAATCCACCCCCATAAATAGATTGCGTTTCACTACATCAGTACGTTTTTTTCCAGTTACTAGGAACAAGCCTTCATCAATAAAGTGTGAAATTCAAAGCACATCTTCATTTAAAAGGTAGCAGTGATTGATGGTGCAAGCAGATCTTGCTGGGAACGTACTCTGGTCAGTTGAGATGAATTATAGATCTTGAAATTAAACCCTTAAGCAACTCTCTTGTTAAAAAAAAGTTCAAAATGGCTAATTGCAAGAAACTCATTTGAGAAATATTGTTAGAGGAAGAGAATGCTAGTGGTAACACCAGGAATTAAATTCTCTGCCCATATGCTGCTAGATATGATTTGCTTTCTTTTCTAAAATGTTATGTTAAAAAAGGAAGATGATGTTATTTTTCTGTGGCAGATCTCTAGGTGCAGCACTGTGGGTTTGGGCAGTTGTGCTCCTGAAGACAGTGACAAATGCACGACCTGGCAACTCAAGGTTTTCTACCTCTAGAAGAAAAATTTTAAAATTCCGTTAAAAGCAGGAGGATCTGGGAATTTGTGGGGGGGGTTTTAGTTCTAAAATCCCAAATAAGCATGCTTTTAAGCCTATGAAGAAAGTATTGTGTTCCCGAGGTGCTGTGGTTTTGGTATTGAGATCTGTCCCTTTGTGTGACGAGTAGTTTTGAGCCTTCTATATCAGACTTGTGGTTCTGTGAAGCTGTTGAGAAAAATGTGCCATCAAGGAGAATAATCTGTCCTGATTCTCTCGTGAATTGCTGTTTAGTTGTACTGAAAGGTACATATAATTCTGTGTGAGAATTTTCTCTTTTACACCTGCTTATGTGCTTGTATTTTTCCTAGAGAAATCTGTAGTTGATTAAAATTACCATGAATTTTCTTCAGATAATTGATAGCAAATGAAGCTGTGCACCATGTGTGTGTGCATATGTGCAAACACATAAACTTATGGATGCATATCTATATGGACATGGCAGCGTATATATGCACAGCCAACAGGAAATATCTTTGGCAATTCATTCGGTAGCCTTCAGCCTGTGCAGTGTCTCAGAGGTCATTCTGCACCGCGGTGTTTTGTATTTTCCACTGTGTTGGTGCTATAAAAATGCTAATTGTCCCCATGAAGATGTAGGCTGTTTATAAGTGCGTATGTGATTGTTTTTCAGCCCTGTGAGATGAAAGGAGGTATTATCTCAGGTTTATAATTTGAATGTGTGATGGATACGACTTTGACAGTTTATTAGTTAGAAAAGGGGAAAAAAAAAAAAGACAGTGGTGTGTCGTTCTTCAGCGAGCTGATTGCCAGAAGCATGTTATTGACTTTGCTGATAATACCATTATATATTTTACAGTCGTAAAATCAAGAAATTCAGATTATGCCCTGAGGGCTTCACACATTTAAATAAAGGATATAGCCATTTCCAGGGCTATTGGTTTAGATTAGCGGGTGCTGCGAAGAATGCATAGTGTGTTACAAGAACATACAGAAAAGGCACCAGTGTGCTTTTTGCAGTGATGCTTTGGTTTATTTTCTGTTTCTATTTATGAAATACGCTCACTTACAGATCCCCTGGGAGGATGAACAGCATTTGCTCTAAGTGTTAGCATATTAATACAATATTAGCTTGGAACTCTATTGAGCTAAGAGCCAAAATCAAGTGTAATCCTTGACTTGTACCAAGAGCGAGGATAAGTCCTCTTGAAACACTTCACCAAAATACACAGTGCCTGGGAAGAAAACTTGAGTGAGCTGCAGTCTGGAAAATTAAGAGCGTTACGTGGAGCCAGATAAGGGAATGCAAATGCAGCTCTCCCTCTTGGCGTCAAAGTCAGGGTTCGGTGGCAGCTGGTGGGCTGCTGTGGTGGGCTCCAGTGACCACCACAGATGGGGAGCAGCCACCTCCAGCACTTAACTTGGGCTGCTTTGAGCTGGATCTTCTGCAATAACTTATGTTCCTCTTGGACTGTTTACCGGTCACATCTTGAGATTGGATGCACTTGAGTTACTTGGGTTGAGTACTTGGGGTTTTGGGTTTGGGTCTGTCTGTAGCTTGCTTTACAGAATCCGAGTTTAATTATAGTGCCTCGAATAAAAATGATTGATCATGTCAAAAAACCTTGTTTCTTACTTTTACAGTATATTTAGTGAGATGGATAAAATACCTTAACGCTGATCATGATGATGAGCCTCTCTCTACTTTAGATGCAAGCTCAGAAGCGCATTGCATCACCCACCTCCGGGGATTTATTGTTCTCTTAAAAGATTGTGGAAGTCCAAGTGCAATGTCACAACTTACAGCAAAGGTCATGTTTTCCCACTCGTGCAGAAGCAGTGGCTCCAGCTGCAGCACATATGGCTTAAAGGTGAACAGTGACATCTATAGAAGTAGATAAAATAATTACTCTTACATTTACATTTTAAGAGCCTCTGAGGATTATAAATCTATATGCTGCAAACAAAACATTTCTTTGCCTGTGTCAACAGCAGCACATTTTCTAATTAAAAGTGATCACCTTTATAAACTGAATTTGTGTGATGTTGTTGTTAGTGACCTTTTAGTTTTTGCGTTTTTTCTCAGTTTGGGGCATGAGAATAAAATCGTTTTTAGTTTTGTTGATAATATGGTTCCATTTTGGATGTAAAGTGCTTGTGTTAAGTTGTGAACAGATGCTTGGGATATTTCTTTGCTTATGAAAAGCGATTTATGAAAGCATTCTAGAGCAAACCATTTGAAAATACCCATTGGTCTTGAAGTTTAAAACTTTTAACGCAAAAATTTAATTTAGAATCATTAGGATATTAGGAGGAAGTTTTTTCCTGTGCGGGTGGTGAGGCAGTGGCCCAGGGTGCCCAGAGAAGCTGTGGATGCCCCATCCCCGGAGGGGTTCAAGGCCAGGCTGGATGAGGCTTTGGGCAACCTGGGCTAGTGGGAGGTGTCCCTGCCCGTGGCAGGGGGTGGAACTCGATGGGGTTTAAGGTCCCTTTCAACCCAAACCATTCTGTGATTCTATGATCATTTGAGAATGACCTAGTGGTGCTGGTCCTCTGCAGAAGGAATACTGGGCAGAGCCCAACCTGGGCAGGATGCAGTGGACAACTGGGACGGGCACCAGCTCCTCACCCAGTGTGGCTTTGGCACACTCTGTAGTCAAGAATTCCTAAAATGAGATCTCACAAGATGTGTTGTGGAAATAAGTTGCTTGTCATTAAACAACGTGCTTCTGATTTTGCTGTAGATGATGATCTAGTAATGATTTGAGACCTCAAGCTTCTGATTTCTGTAGTGTGTTCATAGTTGGTTTGTGATGTCCCCCTCCCTGCCCTAAAGATGTTATTTGTAGTCTGAGGAGAACAAGCTGAGAGTAAAAGCCCCAAGATGTAGCTTCTCGTTATTCAGATAAAACTGAGCTCCAGCGTCCCTGGATCCAGGCTAATCCCCTGTCTCATCCAACAAGTGCGGTGGCAGGGGGTGGCTGGAGAGCCCAGCGTGACAACCGGTCTCCACTGACAAAGGCAGGAGCTGTGAAGAAGGAAACATTGGCTCCGCTTGACGCTGCTATAAAATGGACCATACTGACAGCGTTTGTCATACGGTAATTTTCCAAGCAGATAGGAGGTTTTTCAGTGCTGATTACAGCACCAAAATTTGAAAGTACAATATGAGCATAGATCGGGGGATACCTGGATCTACGCTGAGAAACGGTGACTATTGCAGGTGGCTGATGTCTGGTATAGGGCAGAGTGTGTGTGCGTGCTCTGTGCTTTTTCATGGGATGTATGCTCTAGGGTTTTACGGATGAATTTGTAGTCTCTAGGAACTTGCAGTTTCCACCACAGTTTAAAATATCTACATCATTTTCATGTTGACGATTTTTCCCAGTCATTTATCCCAAAAGCACTTTATCCTGCTTAATCTGGGTCACAATTGACATGGGACTCGCGTGTCAGCAAATGTGGCGTAAGTCGTGTTTGACTTGGCTATTCGTGTCGGGGATTTCATTACATGCAGCAAAATAGATCAGAGGTTGGAATAAGTATAAATGTTGGAATAACTGATAAATGCAAGGTCGCTGTCATGTCTTGGACCCAGGAAACACTCTTGACATGCTCGTGCTGTTAGCTAACAGCTGCCTTCGGCTGTAATGAAGACATAAGGTTGGAAATTGTTGGCAAGAAAGCTGTTGGAATTGGGTTTTATTTACTGCAAATCAACAGGATATCTTTGCAAGTATAGAAAACATATGGAAAAGTCCACTGTTATTGTTGTAGTTTGTTGTTTCTCCAGATGTTCTCCCTCCTGCCCCGCTCTGGAGCTGAAAGTGGAAAATGTTTTTTTGTTGTTTGCAGCTCATGGTGCCAGCGTCTGCCTTGGCATTTGACTGGGGAGTGATATTAGCACTGCTTTGAGTTTCTGAGTTATCAGTTGTGTCTCATTAGATTTTTTATTTTAAAATATAATGTAGGAGCATGAAGTTTCAGCCCCCTGTTTAATTCTTTTTGAGGGAGCAGGAGTGAAAATGGATCAAGGGAAACAGCTGGGTGGCCCCTGATCTATCACAGCAACAATCACCTGCCTTCTTTTTAAGGGGCTATAAATGAGATGTAAAACATTGGCCTGAGCTGATCTTTTTCATTGAAGGAAATAGTATAAGTTGTATGCTCAAACGCTCTCAAAGATCTCAATATGCTTAACAACATGAACGTGTTGGAGTGAGTCCAGAGGAGGCCATGGAGATGGTCAGAGGCTGGAGCACCTCCCATCCGAGGACAGGCTGGGAGAGTTGGGGTTGTTCAACCTGGAGAAGAGAAGCTCCGAGGAGACCTTAGAGCAGCTTCCAGTGCTGAAAGGGGGCTACAGGAGAGATGGGGAGGGATTCCTGGTCAGGGGGTGGAGTGACAGGACAAGAAATGGCTTTAAGATGAAAGAGGGGACATTGAGATTGGATATTAGGAAGAAATGTTTTCCTGTGTGGGTGGTGAGGCCGTGGCCCAGGTTGCCCAGAGAAGCTGTGGATGCCTCATCCCTGGAGGGGCTCAAGGCCAGGCTGGATGAGGCTTTGGGCAACCTGGGCTAGTGGGAGGTGTCCCTGCCCATGGCAGGGGGTGGAACTCGATGGGGTTTAAGGTCCCTTCCAACCCAAACTGTTCTATGATTCTATGAAAATAGCTGTATTTTTTAACATACATTTAGTTCATCGTTAGTTAACAGTGTGGCTGTGTTGTGGTTGTGTGACTAGAGCTCCTCAGTGGTAATACTATAAATTTTAGCAGCATCAGTCTGTATTTAGGCAAGTTTTCTGGTGGAATTTGTTGGGTCTGAGAAAAAAAACTTTAAATTCTTCAACATCTCACATTTTTGCTTGCTGCTTTGTGCCTGGGAAGTT